>OY756977.1:14126408-14726408 GCA_963580505.1 Ennomos erosarius | reverse complement strand
CAAAAGTATGATTAAGAAAAAACAAAGAAAAAAGTTTCATGTTCTCTCCAAAACTTCATATAAATGTAACCTAAAGCTGGCTACATATATACTTACCGCAGTCATTGTATTAAAAAATCACTTTCACGCAGTGAGCAAAATACAATTTTACATACTGTTTTCTCGCAATAAGGGGCGCCTGTTCGAGCTGCTGTGGTGAAAAAATTTTTTCTCTCTCTATTTATTTATTATTTGGAAGACCAACAGCTTTCTTACATAATAGAATTACCACTATATAATTTAAGTACCTAACGACATTTGACTTGTAAAAGTGCTATGAATCGCCTATTTGCAGTAAAACACTTTTAATTTTGATTTTGGTTTTAATATTATTTTCAGTGTCAATCTAATGAACTAACTAAAGAGTAAACTTAAACTGAACTATAATAATAGGCACTCACTAAAGTACTTTGTTCGATACGAAACGTTTTTTTTTGTTAGAAAGGGATAAGAGTTCGTCTTCTTCATTTTAAGTCACGCCTTAAAATATTTGTTACTAGCTGCGCCCCGCAGCTTCGTCCGCGGAGTGACTGATTTGTTTCATGTGTAGAAAGATCAAAGATTACGATTCAGATATTTTTTGCTTCGTGTCACATTCACTGCGCAATGTCAACACCATGGGCACCTAATATGACTGTGTTAATCCTATCTTACTTTCTGTTCTAATAATTATTATCCATGCGACCCGCGACGTGCTGACCTTAATCATATGCTGAGTTGGGCCTGGATCATGACATCACACAACGTTACATTTTTTATCTTCTGTTCCTCTAGTGTAATTTTTAGTGATGTTTCCCATAATGTAATGTTGTGTGATGTCCTGAATAAATGTTATTTTCTTTTTTTTCTTTCTTTCTTTCTTTCGATGCTTTGTGTGTGTGCGAATGTTTGTTAGGTACCTCATATCTTTTAACTAACACTAAATCGAATTTGATGAAATTTTTGCATACAAAATGTAGAGTTCCGTTGTAGGGGAAAGAGAAGGAGAAGGCCCCAGGTTTAGTGTTAAGAAATAAAAAAGTTATTTGATTATTTATTGTTATGTTTATTTATACCGAGTTTTGAGTGAATCAGTCCAACGACTAATAAAATTACGAAATTAAGTATGTAAACGACATACATATGAGATTTATGGGCACAATATATAATGCACTAAGTACATGCGATTGTAATAAAATTGTTTGAGTTGTCATCGGTCTCCCCTATTAGTTTTATAGCAGTTAAGTTGTTTTCACGGGATGTGGTTAATTTTCCGGGATAAAAAGTATCCCTGTGTTAATCCAGTATATTAGCTATCTAGATTCTAATTCTCAAGATAATTGGTTTAGTAGTTACAAAAATGAAGCAACGTAATTAAACACCTTTCCATACAAACTTTAGAACTCCATTTTACACTCCCTCAATTTTGTTTTGAGAAAATAAAAAAAACGTGTGTCATTATTTATTTTTAAGTATTGTAACGTATGCAACCCCCCCTTAAAACGTTTCAGACTAAAGCCCTAGAAATGACGAAACTCTAAATGACGTAAGTACAGACCCAAGTACTTGTTTCTAAACCTACGTTGTGAAATAAACGAATGCGTTTGTAGTTTTCAGTTGAATAACATGAAAATCGTTTTGGCCTTAAAGTTGTGATCGTCTAGTAATAAACATCCTATAATATTACGAATCTTTTCTTATCGAAATCAAAATATTGTTTTACCATTAGTGTGACCGTTAACTAATTATAAGTAAGCACGGGAGAGATCGTATGTGAAGTTCCATATTTAAACTTGTGGAGAATGGACGGGAGAACATGCCTGACTCACCCGTCTGCACTCGTACTCCGCTCAGTGTTAGGATTGCCGACGGATATGCTCGGAGTCCTGTTGAAAATAATGAAAATTGCTACCAACTCTAAATTTGACTACCTAGCCTAGCCTAATCTAATTTTATTTTATTTAAGCTAAAACTGCAACTCATTAGCTCCTAGGATTAACTCAATCATGATAAAGACACATGATAAAAGTATTTGGCAGAAGTATTGTAGTAAATAGCCATTTGTCGTTTTAGTCCGTGCGATCATAGTCATAGGTATAATAATTATGATGATGTAATCAGTGTTATAAGCTTTTATTGTAGTATTATTATCTTTGAGAAGCCTTTAATTATTATCGATGTTTTCCATAAGTTACGCTCTCTTAAAGATACTTAATAGCTAAAGCAGCGTACGTGAATTGTAATTATGGTCGAGAGATCATACGTAAACTCCTTTAGTCATATTCAATCGATTAATACATAGCGAGTGCATATTTTGTGCAGTTTTGTTGTTGGTGTAGAATCGAGTGTAATTGCCAAGTACGTGAATCAGCGTCTCTCGGAAGCATTGACCCTATTCAGGCTATCCTGTAGACTTAGCGCCTGTGTTAATATAGTGTCGAAGTAGGGGTATATTATCCCTTATGTGTGTAGGTAAGGCTTATCCTGTAGACTTAGCGCCTTATATGTAGTATCGTTGGTGTGAGGGGTGCTGCCGATCTTTGAGCCTACACGTTACTTGCCGTATGCGTGTACTTTAAGTGCGTTGTAGATTAGTATAATCATATCGGTAGTACAGTTATTACTGTTTTACAGTTTGAGATGGCTTGGTTCAAGCCGTTATTGAGTTTTGTTTCGGCTTTGCGAGCTCTGTGGCTCTAATTTTGTCCATAATATAATCAGGTTAACGATGTAGACGTTAATTGCCTGCATTTTGCGTTACATACACAACTCAGATATTATGCAGTCCCTAGGACCAAAATAAGCAGGTATTTTACTTCTACATGGTGTGTATCTGAGGTCGTAATATAACAAAAGTATCCTTCAGTGTGTTCATTAAAGAATCACCCATGTGGGGCATAGTTTTCCATTCCTTGCAAACATGATAGCTCAGACGCCAACAATTCCTAAATGCTGAAGTATAGAAAACTATACGACTCATGTGAGAATACACAAATTGAGTGGTATAGTTAATGTATTCTCCGGTGTATTAGTTTTATAGCCATCTCACATTTCATAAAATCATTGTAGAGTGTCGGTCCTTTGAATATGCAGTTTTTGGTATGTTTATGTAAAATCTCTTTACCAGTGGTCATGCATGGTACGCTCAATTACGCTGTGCTCGCTCTGCAGATAAAGGCCTCTCTAAATAATAAAAACAATCATTAATATTATTGCCGTATTTCGTTTAGGAGCTCCGTCATCGAAATAATTGTATTTATTATCGATATTAATAAAATTGTTAAAGGAAATATTCGAGTCACAAATGCACACAATATTCTATAGTCATGATATGTACAAAATTGTCAATAAATAATAGTGGCTGTAGAAGTGGTAGTTACACATAAGACATACATAATTCCGTCATGATAATATGTGAAGAATTGAAATCATAATGTTTGAAAACAGTTCAGTAGTTGACTTATTGTTCTGGTCTCGTATAATGATTTGTTAATCATAACCAGTTAGCGATAGTACTAAATAGTTCTGCAATCCGCTTTATTGTAATATTGTTCAGCAGTGCGCTTATACTGTGTACCAGTGTAATCAATTATAGCTAGTTGGCTATAACTAGTAATAAATATAGTTCAGCAGTCCGCTTTATTGTAATATTGTTCAGCAGTGGGCTCCATGATTTATATACTGGTTACCAGTGTAATCAATTATAGCTAGTTGGCTATAACTAATAATAATAATAGTTCAGTAGTCCGCTTTATTGTAATAGGTATTGTTCAGCAGTGCAGTCACCGTAGTGGTTTAATGAAATCAGTTCAGCATTGGCAATATTAATAATATGGAAAATAGTAGTCTTCCGCCGTGATAAAGGTAATTTATTATAGGTAAAAGATCTGTAGTAAACTTAGAGTCTGAGCACTACTTAGCTTTAATCCACCACCGCGCGCTTCATCTTCTTCATCTTTCCCCATTGTAACACTATGTCTATAAGTTCTTTTTATCAAACACATATTTACAACTTCACACGCGGAAACTATTAGTTGCACCGATGCAACCTGTGACAAAGCGCGAGCAAACGTGACTGATGTCACTGGTCAGCTACCCTTTCCCTACTTCCTCTAATTAGGGTTGGCCTTACAGATCGTTTCAATGTTTACTATTGGTCATCATCTTAACTTAGAAATAGAGGCGTGGTTTTCCCCCCCTTAGTTCATCACAAAAAACTATCGTTTACAAGTGCCTGCAATTCGAGATTGTACATTCTCAGAAAATGTCGTTATTTAGGTAATTTATGGCGTAGCTGTCATTGCTTATTTCAAAGTTATGGCTTCAAGATGGAATTCTAAGTGTTATGAAAATATCATGTTTAAAAATCATCGTCTGGATGGCGCCAACCTTAGGTGTATTTATGTCTAAGTTTACAGGCCGGGGTATGATCCGTTACATTCCCCTCCCTGGATGTGTTCGTAAATGTTGATATTTATGTGCACATACATAACCTAATTCCCCCTCCCTGCCTCTAATTACTCTCTCTCTCTCTCTCTCTCTCTCTCTCTCTCTCTCTCTCTCTTATTTGAATTTTTCTTTAAGCTAACTTCTTATCAGCCAAACATTTGACATAACCTGTCTCGGTATGATGGTGCGTCATTTTCCCCTCCCATATTTTGATTACCTTCTGACTTATTTTAATTTATGTCTTTCCCAAAGTTTTCATAAACCAAACATCCAACCTAATTGTTCTGGTTATAACGGTGCGTTAACTTCCCCTCCCAGACCATACCTCCTTCCGTCCTTTGGTCTTTGTTTTTTTTTTCAACCTATTTTTCAAATTTCTTATTAGCTGGTTCTATTTCACCTCATTATAATCGTTCTTCCCTTGGAACAAACTACCAAAAAAAAACAAGTGATAAGTAAATTGCAACAAACTAGTTAAATCTTTTGTCATCGTCTTCGCATCAAACCATCTATGATATGGGATTCTTTTAGTCAAGAGTGAACAGGTCTAAGCCAGTATGCCTTATAAATATTGTAATTTACGACATTATCATCACTTAACATCAATAATGATACAGCGACCAAATAACAGTTTTGCGTAAATTATTTTATTGAAGAAAAGGCATTCAACTTCTTTTTCTAAAGAAATGTTAAAACAGTTTAAATGCCAATTGATTTTGCATCACACTACCAGCTATTTGGTATGAGACATTCTATTCCTTTTTGAGATTTTTTTTTGTAGTAGTCCCGTTCTTATTGGGCATGGCATAATTATCCTATTTGTCTTTTAGTCAATCAATTTGACCACTTGATTCTAACTGGGCTTTTGGTCTATTGTTCATTGAATACTACACTGAGATGCTCCAATCTCACTCGCTATTTACGTTTTCCATGAGAACTATTCTAATAGACTAGTAAGAAACTGGCTTGTGTTGATCTTGGTAGTTCAATTCATATTATTATACAAAAAGTTGTCCAATCCGTATCAGTTCAGGCTCCCATCGTGAACACAAATCAATCAGTGAAAATAAAAAAAACATATAAACGAACAAACAAACGGACAGACTAACATTTTAACATGTAATTATTTTAAAGGTAGTTAAGTTACGGCTATTTCTATTCCGTATTGCACGCCAGTTAGGGTGGAACACATTTACGTATCAGATGCTTGTTGTTTCATACATATCTACATAACTTTGATTTAACTTCATCTCAACTAACAACCAGGCGACAATCGAATAAAATGACTACAACTCTCGTTCAACGTATAAAGGAAAACAACATCATCATCATCATCATCATCATCGCCATCGCCATAACAATCATCATAAGCATCATCGCCACCATCGTCATCATCATCATCCTCAACATCATCATCATCGCCATCAATATCATCACCATCATTATCATCATCAGCCTCATCGCCACCATCATCATCAGCATTATCCTCAACATCATCAACATTAACCTTTTCTTCATCATCATCATCGCCATCGCCATCAACCATCATCATCATAGACCCTTAAAGCCTTTCCCGCTTATCCTCAAGACTATACGTTATTGGCACCACCCTAACCATTATCATGTTTGATAAGTCGTTTACAATCTGCACAACAAACATACAATCATACTACTATTGCTTTCTTTATACTGTCAGTAATCAGCACTATAGTACTGGGTTCGCCTACCTGATGACCGCTTGTATTTTACCCAAACAGGTATAATATATTACGTACTAGAGAAGCTATGGGAAGCACAAATAGTTTTCATGTTAGCTGTACCTAAACAAAAAGCTGCTACAGCGCTTTACTAGATTAAACCGTCTAACCAAACGAAAAATGACCCAAACATGTAGCATCCTTAATTGTTCATTCTACCCATATGACTACCGCCGCGCGCTGTGACGTCATTATAATTCGACAATAATATAATATTTTATGTAGGTGTATAATGTTCCGAATTCTATATCTACTTGTGAACAGTGATTCCGTCACTGTCGCAGTCGCTTTGAGTTAGAACATCGAATGAGTTAGATGCCGGCTGGCATATTTGAAGTGGTCGACAGTGCAAGTTAGAGATGTGGCTGTCTAGTGTATATATAGATGTCTTTGATTTTAACCGAATTTCAACTCGCTATACCTACTAGACTTACTTTTGATTTTATTTATACCTTTTATAATTTCTCCTAGTCATCGTCTTTACATAAAAGTATAATTCTCCCATCATAAACCAATATTTCCTTGAACCAATTTACCCGTATCCAAACTGATACAGGCTTTTCTTGAAGAATGGTAAACTCCCTTTTTTGTACATGTTAGTGTGTGCACTAATTCCTATTTAATTATAACTAATCGAAAACTTAAAGCTGTCAATTAATTAAAGAAAATTTCATAATTTACGTTCTCCAAACTTGTAATCAAAACCATCGTACCTAAATATCATTTTAAGCATAAGTTACAAATTACATAAAACTTATGTTGGTCAAATAACAATATTGCGAGCCAAGCAAGCCCATCCATTCAACAAAATTCCTCGTGATGTTTTAATTTTCTTTAGTGAAAATTATTCTTTATCTGTCGGTGGCTTTCAAATACGATCTCTCCGTTAAACGTTAAACCTTATTGTTTATTATTTTGTAAAACAATATTTTTAACTGCGTTACCAACATCTGCACTTCCCTTCAATTCATTGCACTAGTATAACAATTAGCTAACAAGAAACAATGGCCTGACAAAAATCTTTTATCTAACAGCAATTATTCCAACCCGTGTTTACTGATAGAATAGAAATAGCGCAGCTCATAAAGAAAGGAGGTCCGTTACATCTGCACTTCCTTTTATTTTACTTTGACCATAAAGTTATTTTGAACTAAAGAGTCAGATTCATAGAAATTTCTGTTTCCCTAACACCAAATTGCCTAACACATGTTCGGCGGTTCTTTAAACAGAATAGAAAACCCCGACGGTTCAAACCAGGTAGTAAGACACTAAAATGACAATGGGTTTACTCTGAACACCCAGCACTAAACTATGTCTATTTATTGAATCATGAATGAAAATCTTTTAAACATTTAGTTTTAATATTTAATTATAATTGATTTAATCCTAAATGAGAACCCACGTTGTGTACTTTTTTTCTCTGTTTTAAATATGATTATCTATCCAAAAATAACTTTCTACGGTGTTTTTAACTGATTTATTATAACATTGTGTATGTAGTAACTTGGTTCTTTTAATTTCGTTGTGATAATTACTTATCACATTGTCAAACGAAAATTCTGGTCACGCGCAACAGATGTAACGTATGCAACCCCCCCTTAAAACGTTTCAGACTAAAGCCCTAGAAATGACGAAACTCTAAATGACGTAAGTACAGACCCAAGTACTTGTTTCTAAACCTACGTTGTGAAATAAACGAATGCGTTTGTAGTTTTCAGTTGAATAACATGAAAATCGTTTTGGCCTTAAAGTTGTGATCGTCTAGTAATAAACATCCTATAATATTACGAATCTTTTCTTATCGAAATCAATATTGTTTTACCATTAGTGTGACCGTTAACTAATTATAAGTAAGCACGGGAGAGATCGTATGTGAAGTTCCATATTTAAACTTGTGGAGAATGGACGGGAGAACATGCCTGACTCACCCGTCTGCACTCGTACTCCGCTCAGTGTTAGGATTGCCGACGGATATGCTCGGAGTCCTGTTGAAAATAATGAAAATTGCTACCAACTCTAAATTTGACTACCTAGCCTAGCCTAATCTAATTTTATTTTATTTAAGCTAAAACTGCAACTCATTAGCTCCTAGGATTAACTCAATCATGATAAAGACACATGATAAAAGTATTTGACAGAAGTATTGTAGTAAATAGCCATTTGTCGTTTTAGTCCGTGCGATCATAGTCATAGGTATAATAATTATGATGATGTAATCAGTGTTATAAGCTTTTATTGTAGTATTATTATCTTTGAGAAGCCTTTAATTATTATCGATGTTTTCCATAAGTTACGCTCTCTTAAAGATACTTAATAGCTAAAGCAGCGTACGTGAATTGTAATTATGGTCGAGAGATCATACGTAAACTCCTTTAGTCATATTCAATCGATTAATACATAGCGAGTGCATATTTTGTGCAGTTTTGTTGTTGGTGTAGAATCGAGTGTAATTGCCAAGTACGTGAATCAGCGTCTCTCGGAAGCATTGACCCTATTCAGGCTATCCTGTAGACTTAGCGCCTGTGTTAATATAGTGTCGAAGTAGGGGTATATTATCCCTTATGTGTGTAGGTAAGGCTTATCCTGTAGACTTAGCGCCTTATATGTAGTATCGTTGGTGTGAGGGGTGCTGCCGATCTTTGAGCCTACACGTTACTTGCCGTATGCGTGTACTTTAAGTGCGTTGTAGATTAGTATAATCATATCGGTAGTACAGTTATTACTGTTTTACAGTTTGAGATGGCTTGGTTCAAGCCGTTATTGAGTTTTGTTTCGGCTTTGCGAGCTCTGTGGCTCTAATTTTGTCCATAATATAATCAGGTTAACGATGTAGACGTTAATTGCCTGCATTTTGCGTTACATACACAACTCAGATATTATGCAGTCCCTAGGACCAAAATAAGCAGGTATTTTACTTCTACATGGTGTGTATCTGAGGTCGTAATATAACAAAAGTATCCCTCAGTGTGTTCATTAAAGAATCACCCATGTGGGGCATAGTTTTCCATTCCTTGCAAACATGATAGCTCAGACGCCAACAATTCCTAAATGCTGAAGTATAGAAAACTATACGACTCATGTGAGAATACACAAATTGAGTGGTATAGTTAATGTATTCTCCGGTGTATTAGTTTTATAGCCATCTCACATTTCATAAAATCATTGTAGAGTGTCGGTCCTTTGAATATGCAGTTTTTGGTATGTTTATGTAAAATCTCTTTACCAGTGGTCATGCATGGTACGCTCAATTACGCTGTGCTCGCTCTGCAGATAAAGGCCTCTCTAAATAATAAAAACAATCATTAATATTATTGCCGTATTTCGTTTAGGAGCTCCGTCATCGAAATAATTGTATTTATTATCGATATTAATAAAATTGTTAAAGGAAATATTCGAGTCACAAATGCACACAATATTCTATAGTCATGATATGTACAAAATTGTCAATAAATAATAGTGGCTGTAGAAGTGGTAGTTACACATAAGACATACATAATTCCGTCATGATAATATGTGAAGAATTGAAATCATAATGTTTGAAAACAGTTCAGTAGTTGACTTATTGTTCTGGTCTCGTATAATGATTTGTTAATCATAACCAGTTAGCGATAGTACTAAATAGTTCTGCAATCCGCTTTATTGTAATATTGTTCAGCAGTGCGCTTATACTGTGTACCAGTGTAATCAATTATAGCTAGTTGGCTATAACTAGTAATAAATATAGTTCAGCAGTCCGCTTTATTGTAATATTGTTCAGCAGTGGGCTCCATGATTTATATACTGGTTACCAGTGTAATCAATTATAGCTAGTTGGCTATAACTAATAATAATAATAGTTCAGTAGTCCGCTTTATTGTAATAGGTATTGTTCAGCAGTGCAGTCACCGTAGTGGTTTAATGAAATCAGTTCAGCATTGGCAATATTAATAATATGGAAAATAGTAGTCTTCCGCCGTGATAAAGGTAATTTATTATAGGTAAAAGATCTGTAGTAAACTTAGAGTCTGAGCACTACTTAGCTTTAATCCACCACCGCGCGCTTCATCTTCTTCATCTTTCCCCATTGTAACACTATGTCTATAAGTTCTTTTTATCAAACACATATTTACAACTTCACACGCGGAAACTATTAGTTGCACCGATGCAACCTGTGACAAAGCGCGAGCAAACGTGACTGATGTCACTGGTCAGCTACCCTTTCCCTACTTCCTCTAATTAGGGTTGGCCTTACAGATCGTTTCAATGTTTACTATTGGTCATCATCTTAACTTAGAAATAGAGGCGTGGTTTTCCCCCCCTTAGTTCATCACAAAAAACTATCGTTTACAAGTGCCTGCAATTCGAGATTGTACATTCTCAGAAAATGTCGTTATTTAGGTAATTTATGGCGTAGCTGTCATTGCTTATTTCAAAGTTATGGCTTCAAGATGGAATTCTAAGTGTTATGAAAATATCATGTTTAAAAATCATCGTCTGGATGGCGCCAACCTTAGGTGTATTTATGTCTAAGTTTACAGGCCGGGGTATGATCCGTTACAGTATAAATTTAAACCGAGTTTCAGTGTATCAAGCCTAGAGTAATATAGTTACAAAGTTGAGTTTGTTATATTTTAGTTTATTGTTCCACGGGAAGTTGTTGGTATTCCGGGATAAAAAGTATCCTATGTGTTAATCCAGTAAATAAGCTATATACGTTCCAAATTTCATCGAAAATGGTTTAGTAGTTACAGTCAAACACACACACACAAAGTTTCGCCTTTATAATATTATTATGATATAGTGTGATAGTGTGATTAATAAGCGTCAGACTTAAGAACAACAAGCTAACTTCGAGATTGCACATAGTTGAACTCCACTGCACGAGCCAAAGTTAACGTAAACTACGTTTGGGATGGCTTTAATTCTACTTAGAAAGCTGATTTTGGTGAATAATGGATACAGGTACAATAATGATTAGGCTCGTGCATGCATTTCAGTAGGTATTAGGTATCAACATTGTTTTTTACGCTATGAGGCGAGGAACAATATAAATACCGCCTTTGATATAGGCTATTGAAACACAAAAAAATATTCCGTAAACAATTACGGTTTTCCGTAATTGTATTAAGTCTGCTCTGTTTTTAAGCAACAATAGGCATGGTGACTACTATTGAAAATGTACCAGTAAATATTACTTTCATAAAGAAGATTAACAATGAATGCAATAATTGAAAAAAATAAGTAAAATTGGTAAATAAATCACGGAGTAATAAGTTTTTAAAGTTCCTACAGGAGGGATCTCCTGTCCCTTTCTCGCGAAACAAGCGCCCCCACAGTTACTATGAAAAATCCACTCGTGACGTCACATGACAACTTTTGTTTTCACTAATGTTTATCTTTTGAGGAATAATATTAATTTATCCAAAATAATTTTAGTCATCATGCCTATTGCCATGGAGCTAATAAAAAAAAAAAAGAGGGAATCCCGTCTGATCCGAAACTGAAGTACCCTTAGGAAGCCGGAACGCTTCGTACGTACGAGCGGGGCACGCACACACTCATACCATAGGCAGCCGGTCGCCATACTTTCATTTGACACACATATGTAATATGTCCGCCATTTTGGGCTTCAGTTCCATGTCAATCAAAACTCAATCCTTCTTTTTTTATTTCATCCATGCCTATTGCATTGATTTGTTTTGTGAACGACTGGCTCGTTACGTCATTGAAACTCATAAAAAGCGGAAGTTTATAATTGAGAAAATGTTCCTCCTGCACGCTGCTCAACGGTTATGCGGGATAATTATCATATTTTATATACTACTAGCTTTTGCCCGCGGCTTCGCACGCTTGTGTTATGTTATTTTTACGTTATAGTGTAATAATAGATCATGCATTTCGTACCAAACAACAAAATCCACTAAATCTTTTCAAAACTGAGCACAGTAACCTGTATTAGCATAGGTATAGGTATAACGCAAGCATAGCCGTGAGTGGAAGCTATTTAAGCCATTACCTAAAATTAAATGTTTTGAGTCTAATATAGATTTATAACAATAAAAGAAGTTACAAACAAAAAACTACAATTTTATAAGTACCTTTTCATATTACAACAAAAAGAAATCATCATCACTTCACTCAGGTCTTTAACAGAAGTTTCAGTAAGTTTTGTTTAGGTAGTAGTTACCTAAGCAGGCAGGTACAGTTTAGAAAAATATGGAAGAATCACACACGATGATCCTGTTTTGCTCAGTTTTACATAATTATTATCCGCGCGCTTTTTGTTCCATTTACCATATTTTTTTTACCTTCTTAAGTTTGGTTCCATACGAATTGAGTACTTAACTACCTACACATAGCCAGTGTCAATAATAAGTTTATAAATTGCTGGAGATATGCATTTACCTGTACAACGCGTACATAATTAATTTTCTTAATACTAATTAGGAATTATAAATACTAAACCACCACTCCTTAAAGAATCGACAGTTATAATTATTATTATGTCCACTATTTTCCACGCTATCTCATTCCCAACGTACCTACCTAGTGATGAAAGTGAGGAAGTAGGTTAAATCGTCATTACATAATTATTACTAACACCCAAATTTACTTACCTACTATAACTATAACCTTCTTGAAGTAACCGAGTAATCAATCATTTTCTGCTCCCGTGGTTTATTTATAAGCCCACAGATCTAAAATATTTTAACTATTAAAAACTTATTTCAACATGCAAGAAGAAGAAGAAGAACAAATCAAAAACGAACGAACGCGCCATGTTGTTAATTCGAGGATACAATTTTATTGCCATAATGAATACCTACATATTAATTATTATATCTAAGTACCTACCCTTTTTAAACATTTTTCATCAAATATTTCGTATCATTGGCTAAATACAAATAATAGCACCTCCGGCTTACTTTAATGGCAAAATAAAAAAGTTTTAAAATGCGTAGCAATGATAAGGGTATATAACTTAAGTAGCTATAAGTACTACAGGGGGTCTAGCAAAGATACCAACCACTAACGCTAACGCCAAACGCTAACTCCAAAACTGTATTGAAATGACATTCGCTGTGGAAAAGTTAGCGATTTCCGAAATGTCATCCTAGTACATTTTGGAGTTAGTGTTTGGCGTTAGCGTTAGTGGTTGGTTTCTTTGCTAGACCCCCAGGTACCTTAAATCTTCCTTGGGGTTGATCAAGAATGTAGCAGTAGCGCAAAAATAATTTTATCTAACTAATTAGAATGGTAACGTGTAGTAAGTTCATGTAAATAATACATTTTACCAGATCGCCAATAAAGAACATTACTCCCGCCAAAACCCTATAAATCGAAAACTTGAATAAAAATGTAAGCTTCAATATTGGCTAAGTATGATAATCGCGTGAAGCCTTATGAATAATTATAAAAAGTCTAAGTACCTACCCTTTTAAACAGTTTTCATAAAATACTTCCTATCATTGGCTAAATACAAATTTTGTCTAATGCCAAAATAAAAAAGGGTTTACCTACAATGCGTAGCAAAAGCAAAGGTCAATAGGCACAGATTACTGAATATGTTACTACTAAAGGTTAAGCTATAGGTACTATAAATACAATTTTAAATACTTATTTCGAATGGTAACGCGTAGTAGATTTTTGAAAACTAATACATAATACCAGATCGCCAAAAAAGAATTTTGCCCTCTCCAGAACCCAATAAATCGAAAACATGAATAATAATTTAGTTGTGTTTCAATATTGGCTAAATATGATATCGCGTGAAGCCTTAAAACTTATAAAAAAAATCTAAGAAGTTTTTAGTTTTCTAAATTCCTTGTTCTCTTTGTCGTGCTCATATTCAAGAAGGTTCTCATACCTATCCTCTTTTTTTTAGTTTAGACCACAGATTAACGAAAAAACTTATCTATGTATTTTTTTGGGTATAGGTACTTACAT
This sequence comes from Ennomos erosarius, assembly GCA_963580505.1. Lineage (NCBI taxonomy): Eukaryota > Metazoa > Arthropoda > Insecta > Lepidoptera > Geometridae > Ennomos > Ennomos erosarius. The sequence goes on along the minus strand of OY756977.1, from coordinate 14,712,258 downwards.
AATGAACACATTGTTTTTCTCTAATCTGCATTGCATCGAACGCAGACGAAGTTATCGCGCGTTGTATTTCGCCGTAGCCCGAAATGTGTGATACACTGCCGATAATGCAGGCGCACCAATTGTTATTTATTGTTGTAAAACATGCATTAAAATACTTCCTTATTGCTTAGTGCAGTGGGGATTATTCAGAATGAAATACAAAAATATAGGAGTTCGGTACTCAAAGAGTAAATCCTTATTACTAAACCTCCGCTGTCCGTCTGTCTGTCGGTCTGTCCACCAGGATGTACTCATCAATCGTGATAGTTAGACTGTTGAATTTGTCACAGATGATATATTTCTGTTGCCACTATAATAACCGTGGTCCGTATTCAAAGGGACAGATAAAAAGACAAATAAAAAAATTGGTTTTACTTCATATCGATAAGGAATTATAAATTAAAACTATTACAATTTATTTTTGTAATCACAAATAATACTCTCACAGTTTGTAAAACATATTTATTCGCCGACATGCAATATAACGCTACTGCTTCCTCCATTTTATTTAGCCCACGTCGGTCGCGCAGCAGGCAAACAAATTGACTGTGTGTCCAGGTTGGGGCGCTACAAAAACATCGAGGATAGTCAACAGAGATGTTTTTGCGCGCCAACTCAACAGCGAAGGTTCGGGCGTATATGAAGCAGTGCCATAATAGTAACAGAGTTTTTTTTCTTTAATCTGTGCATCCGGATAAACCCGAGATAAAATTACCGTCAGTAGCAGTGTAGCAGAGTAAATTTTTTTTTCTTTCATCTATGGTTAGTAGCCAAAATATAACTTACCTTTTGACACTGGCTAAATACCTACAAAACTTACCTTGAGGCCTTGAAGCGGCCATCTTGTTAAAATCCCGTTCCGTTTCATAATGAAATCTTAATCATTTTCACCAAAAAAAAAATTAACGATACACAAAATTTAATATATCCTATGTTTTGCGCCGGGTTTTTCTAAGCTTATTAGTGAAAACCGCATGAAAATCCGTTCAGTATTTTCGGACTTGTGCCGTAACAAACAAACAAACAAACAAACAAACAAACAAACAAACAAACAAACAGACAAAATGTCTAAAAAGTAGCTTGACGTGATCAGCGAAAAATTTCAAGCCAACCTGTGTCATTTTTTTTTCGATGTCTTGCATTTACAGATTTTTTTATCTCTACAGTTTTATTATATGTATAGATTTAACGATTTTGGGTTATATAAATATATTTCTTACTTCACTTTTAATTTTTAAACGTCATCAAATGTTTTTGTTTTATGCTGATGTTTGTGTTCTCTGAATTACCTTTTCCTGCTGAAAAATATCTGTTTACGGTTTTCAGGAAATCGCAAAAAACCTGTAAAACTATAGTTTCAGTGAGCGAAAACGAACGGATTTACGTGAAAAATCATTAGAGCGTTTTTGTTTGGTCGAAGTTTATTTTTTACCTCGAGCAGCGGATGCGAGTGAAATTTCGTATTATTCGAACACCCACCCTTCGGCAATTTTTCTCCCTGTATTTATTTTTAGAGTGCATTTATGGTTCTCATAAATCTATATTTAGCCAGGGGGGTTGTAATTTCTCATCGTGATATAGAGTATATTTTACGTAAAGTCAAGTCTTAGTTACAGTCATAGTTCAGCCTAAGTTAGGTAGTCGTGGTCCAGTCTAAGTCATGCTCCAGTAAAGTGGTGGCAACTTTACTGAAGCTTCTGTAGAATTTTGGAACCAACACGAAAACCCACGTTTCGCCACATTATATCACTTGCCCACACTTATGCTTGTAATTCAGCACTTAATGTGTAAAACACCACCAATATTAAATATTAACACTGGGAAAAGCACAAGTTTTAAAAAATGATACAATGCAACGACGTGAACTTTTCCGCGTTCCCTCCAAAAAACAGAAAAGTTGGATAATTAGATTCCTATCTAAAGCTTGTAGTCATAGACTAGTATTGTATAATCTGCTGTAGTTTTAGACCGGAATCCAACTATAATAACTTATGAATAATAATTATATTTATTTATTTATTTGTAATAAGAACGGTTGCAGACACCAATGACACTTATTACACAAATTACTTATCATATTTCTAAAGTGTGCGGTAGATACTATTATAGACATAAAATAAAATTGAAATTAATTATTGAATAAAATGTCAATCACAATTAAAAATTTATACTTACTAAAAGTATACTTTAATATACCTATTATACACAGAGATCTGCCGAATAATAATATCATTAAAAATATATATCTGAGATTTAAAATAACTATTTGTAAATTAAAACTAACTACACTACACACTAACTAGCTATACTATACCTACTACAAAGAACATATGGACTGCATAATAGACCGCGGGGCCTATAAATGGCCATGTAAACTTAAACATCTGTAAACAATATGTCATCATTATCATCATCATCATCATCATCATCAGCCCGTCTGTCTACAGTAAACAATATGTATGGCGTATTATCAAATGTGATTAAAATACTCCATGTTTTTACTCGGCCAATAAAGGAGGTGTATGTGTTTTATAGCAGAGAGAACCAAGAATCAAGGCTATCTACGCGCAAATAGGTACATTTTCTGTGATGAGGATCATGGATACAAGGTAGCCTTGTTAATGTGTAGGACCTATATCCCTATATATCCTATATACCTTTGAATCGTTGGGCATTATATATTAATTTGTATTTATATCTTATTACTACATTCTCTTTTTGTCCCGCATAATTTTGAATTATAAACTTGAAATGTAAATAGATAAACTAAAATCCTAATAAATAATATACACCATTTAATTGGTATAAAATATGAAATAAAAGAACAAGAATTGATATTCATGAGTGGCTGCACCGGTGTCTCTCCCGAGATCAACTTTCACACGGAGTTTCATTGCTTGGAACAAGTTACGAGACGCGCCACGTTCTTCAATTCAGAGAGTGCTTGAAATGCTGTTCAAGTCAAGTCCGTAGGTAATTAGAGCGTAGGTATATATTGTGTCGGAGGCGGTGTTTCCATTCTTGAGTTTCTGAGAAGTATGAACTATCAAAATGCTTGTCAATAATATATATTGTGTAGACGTCTCACACAGCGCCATCTAGCCACAAACATAGCAAAGTTTGTGGTTTTTGTTTGTAAATATATACACCTAGACACAGAACAAACATAATTATGTTCATCGTACAAATGCTCGTCTCAAAACGCCCCTTTCCCGGCCTTTTCTTCCGAAGAAAAGAGGGAGGTTTCAATGTGGTTGTACTTTTTTAAATCTTCCTTGTCATCATAATGATCTTGTATTAGTGCACTGCTGGACGTAGGCCTCTCCTAATGCTCGCCACTGGAGCCCTATCTTCGGCTAATATCATCCAGCAGCTACCAGCCACTGCGTATAGTGCAAGTCGCGGTTCCCTCTCAGTCTAACCAATGCCGCTTCAGCTTGCTAATTCTATGGGCTATGTTACTAGTTCTCTATAAAAAATGTTTGTAGATGTAAATGTTTGCTTATCCATTTATTAAACGATAGTAAAAAAAAAGTTATGTGGGTACTTAAGTAAGAGTTTTCATGGAGTTATCTTTGTTACGATTCAAGAAAATCTTTTCAGCCGTTTGAAGACTTCATTAGCTGTTTGGGGCGTCATTTTCATAATTATTGACAGCTTAAATTATATCCAAGCTTCAATCAAAACCAGAGATTATCATAATTCGAACATAATTATAATCCGAATCGCACTTTTATCCACTACGGATTTCTTCTTCTTTCTTAGATTATGGCTCCACACATAGTGTATTTAGCCAGTGTCAAGTATTGTAATTTTTCATCGTTATAGAATATTTCACGTAAGTCAAGTCATAGTCATAGTCATAGTCCAGTCTAAGTCAGGTAGTCAAAGTCCAGTCTAAGTCATCTTCTAGTAAAGTGGTGGCAACTTTACTAGAAGCTTCTATAAAATTTTGGAAGCAACACGAAAAACCACGTTTCACCACATTATATAACTTGCCCACACTCATGCTCGTAGTTCAGCACATAATGCGTAAAACGCCACCAATTTTAAACATTAACACTGGAAAAAGCACAAGTTTTAATAAATAATACAATGCAACTACGTGAACTTTTCCGCGTTCCCGCCAAAACTCCACTACGGATTTAGCTTCTCACTACTTTAATCTATTCTAAAGCCCATAAAGTAGGTGCACTCACAGAGCATGAAAAAAAACGCTTTCTAGGTGAGAAGCACACGCAAAGGTAATTTGTTTAGTGCTCTGCAAGATCTGTGTACCATACAGGCTCCTAAACGAAGCTGACAAACCGAAAAAAATGTATAACCACAGTGTAAGCGATTTTAGCTCTCTAATCTGTGTGTAAAACACACAGACCAATAGGAAATATAGTAAAACCGAAGCACGTGTCATAAAAAGGTCATTGTTAAAACAAAATGGCATTGCCCAGAGTTCCATCTACACATTTATACATGGAACTTCCTTGGGCATTTCCATTTGTCCATTACAGAATTCCAGAGTTTTTTACTTGCTCGAAATTGGCTTTGCACGTCTTGCACATTTTGTATCTTTATAGGTAGGTAAGCCGCGGGAAGCCGATGGATGCAGGAAGCGAGCAGCCGCTCAAAGTTGGGAGAGCCCTATGTTTACTAGTGGACGTCTCCAGGCTGTTGATGATGATGATGACGATGATAATGGCAATATAGTTAACTAGAACATTCTGAACTCGGATTCCGAAAGGACTGCTACAAACCTTTACAATTATTAATTTACCCTTTCTTTTGTTAACAGATAAGTAACGAGTTCTCCAGACGACGTCGCTATTCATTCTTGTTAGTATGTTGGTTATTCTTGTTTTGTTTACCATGGATAAAGAAAAATTGCAGAGTATTGTAGTTACAATGCAATAAACTGTCCCAGTCTACAACACACGCTGTATATTAATAGGAACGCAAGGCTTTGAGCATGCGGGACCATAATATGCCAATCAGTAAAAACTGCAACTTCCTTTCTGCCAAAATCATTATTGATCCCATTAAGTTTGTGTCCATAATAATATATGGTACATTTATAAGTATTAATATTTTATAATACATATACTTATGCATCCCCGTTGATTTTATTATTTGTGTATACTGAGTGTTTAAATATTTACATCACTCTTGCTCGTTAAGTGGATCTTATTATTATTACACAACATTTGGGCTTATAATCTATACATATAATAAAACTGTAGAGATAAAAAAATCTGTAAATGCAAAATATCGAAAAAAAAATGACACAGGTTGGCTTGAAATTTTTCGCTGATCACGTTAAGCTACTTTTTAGACATTTTGTCTGTTTGTTTGTTTGTTTGTTTGTTTGTTTGTTTGTTTGTTTGTTTGTTTGTTTGTTACGGCACAAGTCCGAAAATACTGAACGGATTTTCATGCGGTTTTCACTAATAAGCTTAGAAAAACCCGGCGCAAAACATAGGATATATTAAATTTTATATATCGTTAATTTTTTTTTGGTGAAAATGATTAAGATTTCATTATGAAACGGAACGGGATTTTAACAAGATGGCCGCTTCAAGGCCTCAAGGTAAGTTTTTGTCTTATATTTTGGCTCTACACATAGAGTAGGTCTTTAGCCAGTGTCAAAAGGTAAGTTATATTTTGGCTACTAACCATAGATGAAAGAAAAAGATTTTACTCTGCTACACTGCTACTGACGGTAATTTTATCTCGGGTTTATCCGGATGCACAGATTAAAGAAAAAAACTCTGTTACTATTATGGCACGGCTTCATATACGCCCGAACCTTCGCTGTTGAGTTGGCGCGCAAAAACATCTCTGTTGACTATCCTCGATGTTTTTATAGCGCCCCAACCTGGACACACAGTTAATTTGTTTGCCTGCTGCGCGACCGACGTGGGCTAAATAAAATGGGAGAAGCAGTAGCGTTATATTGCATGTCGGCGAAAAAATATGTTTTACAAACTGTGTGATAGTATTATTTGTGATTACAAAAATAAATTGTAATAGTTTTAATTTATAATTCCTTATCAATATGAAGTAAAATCAATTTTTTTTTATTTGTCTTTTTATCTGTCCCTTTGAATACGAACCACGGTTATTATAGTGGCAACAGAAATATATCATCTGTGAAAAATTCAACAGTCTAACTATCACGATTGATGAGTACATCCTGGTGGACAGACCGACAGACAGACGGACAGCGGAGGTTTAGTAATAAGGATTTACTCTTTGAGTACGGAACTCCTATATTTTTGTATCTCATTCTGAACAATCCCCACTGCACTAAGCAATAAGGAAGTAATTTAATGCATGTTTTACAACAGTAAATAACAATTGGTGCGCCTGAATTATCGGCAGTGTATCACACATTTCGGGCTACGGCGAAATACAACGCGCGATAACTTCGTCTGCGCTCGATGCAATGCAGATTAGAGAAAAACAATGTGTTCATTATGTAAGTACCTATACCCAAAAAAGTCATATGTATTTACATATAGATAAGTTTTTTCGTTAATCTGTGGTCTAAACTAAAAAAAGAGGATAGGTATGAGAACCTTCTTGAATATGAGCACGACAAAGAGAACAAGGAATTTAGAAAACTAAAAACTTCTTAGACTTTTTTTATAAGTTTTAAGGCTTCACGCGATATCATATTTAGCCAATATTGAAACACAACTAAATTATTATTCATGTTTTCGATTTATTGGGTTCTGGAGAGGGCAAAATTCTTTTTTGGCGATCTGGTAATATGTATTAGTTTTCAAAAATCTACTACGCGTTACCATTCGAAATAAGTATTTAAAATTGTATTTATAGTACCTATAGCTTAACCTTTAGTAGTAACATATTCAGTAATCTGTGCCTATTGACCCTTGCTTTTGCTACGCATTGTAGGTGAACCCTTTTTTATTTTGGCATTAGACAATATTTGTATTTAGCCAATGATAGGAAGTATTTTATGAAAACTGTTTAAAAGGGTAGGTACTTAGACTTTTTATAATTATTCATAAGGCTTCACACGATTATCATACTTAGCCAATATTGAATTACTACACTATAATAACTACAATATTGCTTACATTTTTATTCAAGTTTTCGATTTATAGGGTTTTGGCGGGAGTAATGTTCTTTATTGGCGATCTGGTAAAATGTATTATTTACATGAACTTACTACACGTTACAATTCTAATTAGTTAGATAAAATTATTTTTGCGCTATATACCCTTATCATTGCTACGCATTTTAAACCTTTTTTATTTTGGCATTATTTGTATTTAGCCAATGATACGAAATATTTGATGAAAAATGTTTAAAAAGGGTAGGTACTTAGATATAATAATTAATATGTAGGTATTCATTATGGCAATAAAATTGTATCCTCGAATTAACAACATGGCGCGTTCGTTCGTTTTTGATTTGTTCTTCTTCTTCTTCTTCTTGCATGTTGAAATAAGTTTTTAATAGTTAAAATATTTTAGATGAGCACGGGAGCAGAAAATGATTGATTTAGAGGTGGGTCGTACTAGGTAAATCGAGATACTAGGTGACTCTGTGACTGTGACTCAGCCATACCTGTGACAAATACCTGTGAATAAATACTAGCGAGTATTTTTTACTCGCGGCACAAGTCACGGTTACAGGATGTAGATATATAATAGGTGTGTCTTTCTCTGACGCCTATGTGGAAAAAGGATGCACCTCATCATCAACAGCCTGAATACGTCCACTGTTGAACATAGGCCTCCCCCAGGGAACGCCACTTAGAGCGGCTGCTCGCCTCCCGCATCCATCGGCTCCCCGCGGCTTTCACCAGGTCGTCGGTCCACCTTGTGGGGGGCCGGCCCACGCTGCGTCCTCCAGTTCGTGGTCGCCACTCGAGAACCTTTCTTCCCCATCGGTTGTCAGTTCTACGAGCGATGTGACCTGCCCATTGCCACTTCAACTTGCTAATCCCAAGAGCTACATCGGTCACTTTAGTTCTCCTGCGGATCTCCTCATTTCGGATCCTATCTCGCAGGGAAACACCGAGCATTGCTCTCTCCATAGCTCGTTGCGCGACTTTGAGCTTTGAGGATGCACCTATTACTTTTGAATTGACGGCTGGCAAAACATGTCGCTGTCACAGCTCCTGTGAAAAAAATACTAGGTTTGTCCCTCTCTGGCACGCTACAGTTGCCTTCGTGAGAAAAGGATGCACCTATTACTTTTGAATTGACGCCTGGCAAAACATGTCGCTGTCACAGCTCCTGTGAAAAAAATACTAGGTTTGTCCCTCTCTGACACGCTACAGACGCCTTCGTGAGAAAAGGATGCACCTATTACTTTTGAATTGACGGCTGGCAAAACATGTCGCTGTCACAGCTCCTGTGAAAAAAATACTAGGTTTGTCCCTCTCTGGCACGCTACAGACGCCTTCGTGAGAAAAGGTTGCACCTATTATTTTAGCACGCTCTCATAGATTCGCGCGCAAGTCACAGTGTCGCTGCTCCCGGAGGTATTTTGTCGCTGTGACTGACTGTGACTTTCTTTTATCAGTGACTTATACCTGTGACGATAAATACGCCTCACGCCTATTGATTACTCGGTTACTTCAAGAAGGTTATAGTAGGTAAGTAAATTTGGGTGTTAGTAATAATTATGTAATGACGATTTAACCTACTTCCTCACTTTCATCACTAGGTAGGTACGTTGGGAATGAGACAGCGTGGAAAATAGTGGACATAATAATAATTATAACTGTCGATTCTTTAAGGAGTGGTGGTTTAGTATTTGTAATTCCTAATTAGTATTAAGAAAATTAATTATGTACGCGTTGTACAGGTAAATGCATATCTCCAGCAATTTATAAACTTATTATTGACACTGGCTATGTGTAGGTAGTTAGGTACTCAATTTGTATGGAACCAAACTTAAGAAGGTAAAAAAAATATGGTAAATGGAACAAAAAGCGCGCGGATAATAATTATGTAAAACTGAGCAAAACAGGATCATCGTGTGTGATTCTTCCATATTTTTCTAAACTGTACCTGCCTGCTTAGGTAACTACTACTTAAACAAAATTTACTGAAACTTCTGTTAAAGACCTGAGTGAAGTGATGATGATTTCTTTTTGTTGTAATATGAAGAGGTACTTATAAAATTGTAGTTTTTTGTTTGAAACTTCTTTTACTGTTATAAATCTATATTAGACTCAAAACATTTAATTTTAGGTAATGGCTTAAATAGCTTCCACTCACGGCTATGCTTGCGTTATACCTATACCTATGCTAATACAGGTTACTGTGCTCAGCTTCGAAAAGATTTAGTGGATTTTGTTGTTTGGTACGTAATGCATTATCTATTATTAGACTATAACGTAAAAATAACATAACACAAGCGTGCGAAGCCGCGGGCAAAAGCTAGTCCAATATATTAACGCTAACGCACGCGTGCTTTTTACTTAACATTATCCCACTCACAGAGCAAAAAAAAACGCTTCCAGGCGAATTGTCATTTGTTTCATAGCTCTGTGATCCCACTTATGTTTTGGGATAGTACCCGGCGATTCAGTTGAGTCTGTATCTAAGTGCTTGTTTATATTTTATGCATGTATAGGAATAGTGTCAGGGATTCGTTTTATTAAATAAGATTTTCCTGGATAAATATTTCTAAAATACATAGTATATGTAGAGAATTCAAAGCCTCCTGAATGTGTGAGAAGCCTTAAAATGTTCAAAATTCAGTGGCTTGTTCTAATTTACAGATATGATTAATTGCATTAAAATTTGTTGGTGTTTAATGCCAAAACATGTAAGTACACGTGATTGTACATCCGCGACCACTAATAAAAAGAAAAAGTTAGAAATATGTATGTAAAAGTATCAGGTAATTTTTCCGAACCAAACTTGGTTGTGAATTATTTTTGGTTTCATTTTTCGCGGCCACTTCAGCAGGATTTTATTTTATAATAACGCAATCGCTCTCTTTGCCGCAGCGTAAGTACCGCAGTTTGAATGCTTGTTCAAAGTGTAAAAATAAATATGTCGACTAAGTTTTGTTTTTCATCCGGCTTTCCAGCGCGAGTGCTTCAAGTTTACATTTTTAATTGAAATTTCGAAACTGGATGTTAAATACTAAAATGCAAGGGGTTTGAAAATAATAAGGGTATAGGTAAGTAACGTCTGATAAATAAGTAACCTGTATGTTATTCTGATTTCTATATAATTATACACTTTTCTAAAACCATTTTGGGAACTGTTTGACTTAATCCTAAAGTTAAGCTAATTTAAAACCATTTATTTTAAAAGGTTCCTTTTATAAATCTATTCTGCATGATGATGCAAGCATCAGAAGGTGCTACATTGTCACCATGAGCAAGGCGGGCGGAGACATCGCAGGCTGCCGCCCGCCCTACGACGTCGCCTAATTCACTTAAGATTTCAACCAGCCACACTTAAACTTGCAAACTTTATCGCAAAGTAAATTTATTACGCTTCCATCGTTTCGATATCGATCGATTGCATGCTACTGCACTATCACACGAAAGAAAATTATATTTTAGCTTTTAGTTCTATTAAAGTTACGGTCTAATTTTAAATGACTTTCCCCCTTTAGGATTGGTGCAACATATCTTTATGCTGAGTTCGGTTTTGCGACCGGCCATTGGTCAATTCTAATTGAGAATCTTTATTGAACGAATGACCACAGCTAGGTCTGTGGTCATTCGTTTTTATGAGAATGATCACCATCATTGGTTAGCAATATCGAGTTGTCAGTTCAAAAAGTCATTTTTAGAAGTGATTTTTATAGAATATTCATGCTACTCACAGTTAGTTTATGCTCTCAAAACGTCGGTGGCTCAATAGGTAACAGGTCAGGTCGTAAACGTAGCCTAATTTTCAGGTCAATCGACGCAAGGTTGTATTACCGCCATCGCCCATTTAATTACAGATTCCAGCTAGCCGAGGACATCGGGGTTCGGTGTAATTATCGGACGTGCATGGCATGTCGGCCGTCACGTGAGCTAGCGATTGGCCGTAAACAAGGTGGTTGCACGTAACGTAATACACATAGAAGGTGCGTTGGCTATAAAAATCTTAACCCAACATGAACCTGTCACCAGCTTTCTAACATATTTATGCTATATATCGCTTTTTAGTTAGATACTGCTTAAGATTAATAAACATTTTGTTAATCATTATCTTCATTAAACACATCGCATATACCTAATTCTATTCTCGCACCGCAGCCTAGCCCCTACAATGTAGGTAGTGCCGTCAGGGCCTACACTGGAGGCCAGCAAAATTTAATTACTAATGTTTTAGCTTAGGTTAGACCGTAGTGAATCAATCGATTACGCGATGCAATATTAAACGTTGACATAAACCGTTTTTTTGTACTAACAGATTTATCCATGTTCGTGCATTTATAAAGACATGAATTGCTGTCAGTAGAATAACAGAGATATTTCCGCTCCGGCCAACTTTTTGTCACGAGTTAACATCATAATCGCGTGATCCGGCCACCTCTGCCTGTATACCAATTAAAACGCTGACGCGATGCCTATGTCGGATTGATTGGAAAGCCCGTGAATGCATAGAGGTAGAATGTAAACGAAAACTAGCTCTTTGCATGAATGCATCTTTTTATGCATTGGCGCAGAGTATTCAAGCCTTAGTCAACATGCCCTTATCATTTTCCGTTCGTTTGATTTGTTTTCTTTATGCTGCAGCCATATTAACGGGCTACGATGAATATTCGCCGTATCTCGCTACTGTGGCCGCATACATGCATCGTCACAAAACATCGCGTCGAAGAGTTGTATTTACGTGCCAACGCACCATGAATATTCGCCCGATAATGTAGAAAAATCACCATGAATGTTGTGTCAAATCACGTTAGTAATTATTAAAACAACGCTGCATAACTATGCATCACTAAGTATTTACTAACTTGTGAGACCCACTCCTCATCTAACCTGTATGCAACGGCTATAGGTATCTTGTGATTATATGGCGCTGCATGAATTAGGTACGTATTATTGGCAAGTTACTCTATGCTAGTTCAGGTCAACCCACAATGTTTGACCTACTTAACCGTAATGTTAGGCGTATACTGTTAACATCGATTTATTGTGACGTAGGCTTTAACTCTTTGAAACAAAGTCTATACAGTGACAATTGTCACTGTATAGACTTTGTTACACGGAGTTAAGTTGCAAATGTATTTGTTGTGAGCAGTAAACCTCCCATTTAGGCTAGTAGTATTTTTTGCTTTTTCTTAATCAAAGCCTGTAAATGCACGGTAGGTAAGTACAGTACGTAAAGGACGTGGCTGGTCTCTGTCCTAAAGAAGATTCATAAATGTACAGCAACTACTTATATTATAAAATTCACATCAACGGCCGTAAGACGTCCACTGAAATACTACTTACAAGAAATACTATTGTAGATGGGCCAGACAAATTTTTTATCAATAAAAGTTCGTTGGTATTCTAACCAACGAACGTTTATTGATAAAAAATTAACTTAGAAAAACGCAGGAATTTGAATTTTCTGCGTTTAATTCCTATTTGGAGCAATCTTTTATGGAACATCGGCTATCACCTTTGTGAAACATTTAAATCTTATACAGATTTTACACACATTCTCCTATAAACACAGTTGGAATAGTCTGGCGCAATAGAAAGCGCGGCCTACCGCGTGATCGCGCACGGTGCACCGGTACATAGGTTTCAATAAGGATCAGCTGGGCTACCACAAACTAATACAAAACCATCATGATCCATGGCATTATTATTTCAAGGTTACAATAATATTGTTCGAATTCGTACCATGAACTTATAAAGTATTCCTGCGTGTGAACGAGACGTCTACATTTTAACGGTGTTATCACTGTCGCACGTCAGTATCAACATGACGTAAAGGTAAAAGGTATGACATGACAGTTGTATTTGAATGAACGATTTAACGTGACGTCATCAAAACTGCTCTGGCTCTGCAACATTAAAGTATTCTTACTTTTATGTCATTTATTAATGTATAATTGAAGTAATATTGAAGTAATAATGCTATAAAACGTTGTGGTTGCCCCCCAGGTACAGCTATAATTCAATAGAACTAGTATCCAGGTTATTCTTTATGACATAAGAATGATATATCTTTTTGTATTATATATATGTCACCTTATTCTAAAAACCATTTGTTTATAAAAAACGAAATTCAATCGGTTATTTATAAACTGTCGATTTATTGCAAACTGACAATCTGTCTTTCAATAACACGGATGATATTTCGATTATTTATAAACAGTCGGTGCCTAGCGGTGAAATTATAAAAAACGGGTTTTAGTAGCGTTTAATTGTGAACAATGCACCCATTTTTGCTGTATTTTATTGTTTTTTTAGAGTCACTAGTGGCTCACAAGTAGGTTACGTCGACGAGCGAAGTGAGGAGGAGTGTTAGGTTAGTTTTGACCACACTAGAAGTACACAACTACGAAAAAACGAAATGATGCCGATTAATTATAAATAACCGAAACATCGGCCGTTTTATTATGGGACACATTGCCCGTTTGCCATAAATCGACAGTTTATAAGTAACCGCGTTTTTTAAACTGGCGGTTCGTATAAAATAAAACCGTGACATATACATAGGTTTCAATAAGGATCAGTACCTACAGCTATAGAAAATTCAATAGAACTAGTACCCAAGTTATTCTTTATGACATAAGAATGATATATCTTTTTGTATTATCGAAATCGGTCCATAACTTACGAAGATATAAAGTAATTAACTTCTACCGTTGTTGCCATGTTGTATAATCATGAGTGTAACGTTATTGTGTCGGTCGAAACAAAACACTGCGCGCCTTATTGCTACGGCCATACAGCCTACGGCTTACTGGCGGTGACCATCACAATGACGTCACGGCTACTCCGTGAATTTCGCTAATAATTTGGTCATAACTTCGTGTGTTTTTGTCGTGGACAAAAATTTATGCACTTTTCGTCTTACCACAAAAATAATTTTAAAAATCGCTTAGATACATGTTTAGTTAGACAGCCTCTAAATGCTTTTTAAACGGATGTTTTATTTTTGTCACTACAAAACCATGTTTATACCGTGATTACTTAAACACTGTCTAACTCGATCTACATTTTTTAAATAAGGTGACATTATACGAATCGTTTCATTCCGCGCAGAACTCATTTTGTAAATCCAATACATGTTAGCGGTTACAGCGACAGTTAAACACCTCTTAAACTAATGGTTGAGTATGTTTAAATTTTAGCACGTGTTTAACGCCCGTCTATCTTAAACGAGTGTTAGGCGCGGATTTGTGGTATGGAATTCATGAAACAACTGTTCAACAAGTGTTTAAGGCGCGTTTAAATCTTTTGTGGTAAGACGGTTTGTGTTAGGATTTCTTAGCTCTATAGGTAAATCTGCATGCACAACTAAAAACGTTACGGATACTCTTGTTTTTTACAAGTTCACCTACTGCTGCTTACTTATAGTACTTACTTACCTATTCCTGCCTCTTCAAGCTGCTTGAAATCAAATAATAAAAGCATTAATCTGCAATCTTTATTTTGCATAACATATATCCTTAGAGCATTTATAAATGGAGGTGGCAAGGCAAGGCGTACTCTCCTGCCGGTCATATGACGCTATTTGGTCATATATAACATCATAGTGTGCGTGTAAATACTGCGTAACTACGCTAGATTATATGAGTTAGTACCGATCGGTCACAATAACGGCGTGCGTATTTTAAGATGGTGGGCGGCGCGCGTTTACAGGCGCGGATTGCGCGTGTGCTATGCGTGTTTACCTCGTCCATTGGTTAGATGTTCTAATCATATATCACCTAGGTATATTATATGAGGTGTATACCTTCATCAGTCAGTCAAGTTTGATGTACAATCAGAAAACAACCTTGACCTAAATGTAAGAAAACATTCTTGAATACAATGAAAGAAAACATAGTCCAAGCCTGTTTATTTCATTATAATTATAGGACTATCAGTGAACAATGTTAGTAACCAGCAGGCGACTGCAAGACTAATTGCATGCGTATTAAGCTTAACCTGACATAGGTACATACAGCAAACTAATATTAAAGTACTAAAACACAGATGTTCTTAGAATGTTGTCCATTCCTCTCAGTGTTTTTGCATAATATTATGTTAATAGAACCTTAATTAGGTACCCAAATTATACGAAACGAAATGATAACACTTCTATCGAGCGAGAACAATAACTTAGCGCTCGTAACTTGGGCCACATAAGTTAGACTAAGTTTGAAAGTCCTTTTGTTTGCGTTACCTATTAATAGCGTATAGAGAAGATTAGCTCTGTTTTATAATAGCGTATAATAGTTTGTGGTTTTATAACATTGGTATTAAACTTTGACAACTACGTGCAATATACCTCATTTGAATAAGCAGGTATATAAAAATGTATATAAAGATTTTCTACATGGAGCATATTAAATTTTAAAAATTGATATTCGTCATCATCGTCATCTGTCGAAGGTGAAGACACTGCTGAACATAGGCCTCCCCCAAAGAGCGCCTCTTTGAGCGGCTGCTTGCATACAAAATATTTTTGGTCTCCAAAATTCTAAAATTTTTTTACATAGCTACAACTTACTGTTTCGTTAGGAATGTTGTTAAAATTTTTTATTTTAAGCGCGAGCTGTTAAATAGCAGTTTTTCAAACACAGCAAATGCTCCATCTTTTAGCAACGTTCATTTATCTCCGCTTGCGACCGGCTTACGGTGCCATAAAATGCAATTTATTTGCAGAAAGTTGGTGTTCACCTTATAAATTTATTTTAATAGACAGACAGACCAAAGTGTACCTACTTTTATATTTACAAAACGTTATGAGATAGAACGATGGCCTGGTGAAAACCGAAAAAGTATTGAAACACTCGTATGATACCTACTATTTAATATCGCTTAGTACTTATAATACAACAGCTTGACGGGCCCGATAGCTCAGTTGGTAGTAACCCTGCCTTCTGAACTGAGGGCTGTGGGTTCGATTCCTACCCAGGACAAACATTTGTGTGATGAACATAGATGTCTGTTCTGTGTCTGGGTGTATTCTATGTATGTATTTACAAAAACAAAAAGTATCTAAGTACGTATATCCGTTATCTGGTTCCCATAGTACAAGCTATACCTAGTTTGGGGCTGAATAAAAGTTGTGCTTCGTGCTCATGCTCGCTTTTTCCGCCTAGCTTACTATTGTAAACTAAATACACATTTACAACACCTTTATTCAACAACTCTCAAAATACGTTCCATACGTTTTAAGGAAACAACGTTTTATCACGTTTTTAATATTACTTACGGGATATTGACCGTGATTAGAATCATTTTTCCACCTTTTTTTTTTGTCTACCCGTGAAAATGGTGCATGTAACTGTGCCGAAATATCGGGAACTCAAAAATGATTCTAATCACGGTAAATATCCCGTAAGTAATATTAAAAACGTAGTAAACCACCGTGAAAGTTTAAAACAGGGTTTTACAACGCTTTATATTTCCCACTTGATTACATTTCAACAAAACAACAGTAACTGTCCCACTCAACTTTTACATATTCATGAAATTCTCATTATTTTGCACTGGGATATAATTTAACGTATTCAATGTAATATTTATATTTTCAATTTAGACTACAAGCAGTTAAATAGACCATAACAACTTTAGGAAAGAGTTCACGTACGCTGTAAAGCGCTTCACAAGACCTCTGAGGACTGTGATATCTAACTTCGAGTTGTTTACCAATCGCTCAGTAATATGACTGTAGTGGCCGTCTGGTGGTGTTCTCCAATCTGGAGATTCCACGTCTCGATTAAAAGTGAAGTTTCAGTCAAGCCTCTGGCATGTTTTTTTTCCCCTATATTTTTCCTCCACACATATTGTATTTAGCGAGTGTCAAGTAATGTATAATTTTCAACGAGTTTTAGAATATTTTACGTAGTCAAGTCCTAGTCAAAGTCATAGTCCAGTCTAAGTCATGCTCCAGCAAAGTGGTGGCAACTTTACAAGAAGCTTCTATCTATGGAGTTTTGGAAGCAACACGAAAAATCACGTTTCACCACATTATATCACTTGCCCTCACTCATGCTCGTAATTCAGCACTTAATGCGTAAAACGCCACCAATTTTAAACATTAACACTGGAAAAAGCAAAAGTTTTGAAAAATAATACAATGCAACGACGTGAAGATTTCCGCATTCCCGCCAAAACTCTCTGCCGTTTTCAAAGGCAATGACAGCCCAAAGATCCACTAAGCGGCGATTCTACAGACCTCCAAAACAGTCCAATGAGTATATAGATAATAAATAAATAAATAGATAATAAATAAATATGTGTGGACATTTCACACAGCGCCATCTAGCCCCAAACTAAGCATAGCTTGTACTATGGGAACTAGATAACTGAAACAATACTTATATACTTTTTTGTTTGTAAAATACATACATAAAATACAATATAACACCCGGACGCAGAACAAACACCTATGTTCATCACACAAATGTTTGTCCTAGGTAGGAATCGAACCCACAGCCATCTGTTCAGAAGGCAGGGATGCTACCAACTGAGCTATCGGGCCCGTCAATATAATTTATGAAAGTCGACATCAACGCCACCAAGCGGCGATTGCACGAAACGTCCACAAGTCAGTTACACGTTTATTTACACAGAATTCGCCCTATTACATAGGTCTTATTTTGATGATAAAATAATCCTATATAGTTAACACTATATATACCTACACGAGAAAAGAAGAAAGAAGAGATATACTAGAAAAAAATCAAATTATGACCGATGTTGTGAGCAGAGCTTCCTTGTACACGTGAGCGCAGTCGTATACCGGGTGCATTGCTCAGACATCTCTCATACATATTCGACAAACGTGACCGATGGAATGATAACACATACGAATAAAGAAGTTGAAGAGAACCAGATGTAATAAGAAATAATCTTTTGTTTATTGAACCTGAATAAATTAAGCTTTCATTGTCTGTATCGGTTTCCTAGTCCATAGTTTTGTCTACGATTTAAAAAAGCCGTTGGGTTTCCTAAAAATAAATTAATATCCTAAGTGGTTCACTGTATAAGAGTAGGCATATGTAACCTACCTCTTTATAAGCAGAAGACAATCAAATTATGACCGATGTTGTAATCAGAACTTCCTATTATTTACGTGAGTGCAGCCGTAATAATGGGCCATTCTGGTAAAACATCTCATACATATTCGACTAACAAGACTGATGGACTGATGGCGCCTAAGAAGAAAGAAGTTGAACAGAAACAGATAGAATACGACAACATTATCTATTTTTATTGGGTGCGATAATGCTTTTATTGTCTGTATTATAGGCTTACTAGTCCATAATATTGTATACGATCTTTTTTTAAGCTGTGGAGATTTCACACAGTGCCATCTAGCCCCAAACTAAGCATAGCTTGTACTATGGGAACCAGATAACTGATATAATACTTATATACTTTTTTGTTTGTAAATACATACATAGAATACAATATAACACCCAGACGCAGAACAAACATCTATGTTCATCATACAAATGTTTGTCCCGGGTAGGAATCGAACCCACAGCCCTCAGTTCAGAAGGCAGGGAGTATCCCTACCAACTGAGCTATCGGGCCCGTCATTTTAAAAAAGGTGTTTGGCTTCCTAACCATAAATAAATATCCTAAGCGGTTCAGTGTATATACATACCTACATTTCTAATTACTATTGATCTCCATACATTTTTGGTATGAAGAGAAATAATCGCACTTATCACACCCACCCAATTTGTTTGTAAGTAGGAAAGCATTACAATCATAAAAGTAGCACTTATGCTCGTCTGGACTAGACTATCTATAGTTTGAAGGCACTAGGGTTCGCACTTAATCTCGTAGACCTTAAGGTACTTTCTGATTGCTAACATGGAACAGCTGTTAGAAACCAACCAACAGAATAGAGTAGCCAACTGAACATAGGTTAGATAGGTATTTAAGGTATCCTACGTAATTATTCAGTAAAATACTTGGTCAATTATACCCTTTCTCAGAGTTTGTCGACAGAAGGTTAACATTGGCTAACTTTAAGCAGCATTTATAAGTAAGGCCCTTTATCTCTATTGGTTCCTATACCGTCCGTTGTCGATGTTACAACCTATTTTGTAGTTTATATTCCACCTATATTTCAGCAAACACAAGCCTTGTACAAAATTCACACCTGTTCACCTCTGATTTGGTCGATAGTAGTCGAGCGAGACCAAGTAGAGCATAATATCTCACGTAATTAATGCACGGTGAAATGAGTTTAATTAAAATTTAATGTGAAGTTAAGTGTGAAGTGAGCTTTTAAGTAGATGGTTCTCGCGGGATGATAGTACCTGCGGCTACTTTGGTATAGAAAATAATAGGCATAGACTTGTGGCTATAGTTATTCTTATACAATTTTATTACACAGTGAAGCCGAAGATTTTTTCTGTTCCGAAGTTAATGAGGAATAGATGCGTTGCTCGTAATACATGAAACAAATGAAGGATTTTTCATTATGAACTAAAATTCACCTGTGTTAACTGATTTTATTACAATAACTAGCTACTACTAGTTGCCACGCGTGGACTACATTATATATGGCTATTACGCTACTTATTATCCTTGATATTCCTGGACCAATTTTGATGAAATTTCCACTCATGGCTACTTAAATATAGAATTTTCGATGATATTTCGATAAATATCATCGAACTCATGATTAATTAAAACCTATATTAAATTAAAATCTAGGCTTTCAAAACATTTTTACAATAGGGCAAAGTCTAGCAAAGATACCAACCGCTAACGTTAACGTCAAACGCTAACTCCAAAATGTACTGAAATGACGTTTCGGAAATCGCTAACTTTTCCGTAGCGAATGTCATTTCGATACATTTTTGGAGTTAGCGTGAGGCGTTAGCGTTAGTGATTGTGACATGGAGGTATAAGGAGAGAGCCAAAATCTGCCAATGCGGCGTTGCCGCTCCGCATCCTTCGTGTAAACATACTATCTTGTATCTCTGTCTAATACACGAATCGTCGCATAGAGTATGCAAGAAAGCGACTGTAGGAACGGCAACCTCGCCTTACCTACCACCGCGTGTCATGTCTTGACAGTTTGGTGTGTCAAGAAATTAAATGCGACAGCATAAAACGCGAAGATATAGTGATTATATTGTTATTAGGGCTAAATATTGTGTCAATAGTGAAATTGTGTTTTGTGCATCAAGAGTAACCCGAGGAGTCGAAGGAAAACCAGAATCATCATTTTATACGTTAAAGTTTACTGGCTATTTTTATGTTAAACATCGAAGTTTCGAAGTAAATATGCATTTCATATTAAGAATATACGTTTTTTCCATGGTATAATTACCATGCGATTGCAATTACTGAAAGATTTAATGCTTCAATTGATATTTTTGGGATGGGCGATTTTACGCCTCTCGAATAGTGATGTACATACACTGTCCATTACACTTTGTCGATATTCGTAAATCTTCATACATTTGCACAAAATTACTTTGGTTTTGGGGAGATTAAAAAGTAGAAAATCTCTTTCCCTAAAAGTGGGTGAATGGATTTAGATCAAAGTGCAAAATGAATGAAAAAGTAGGTGCAAATCTGGCAATTAAAAAATAGGCACCTAACCTACTTTTATAAAATACAGTAGGTAGGCCAGTGTCGTCTGGCTTCAATATGAGTTATGAAATTTATAATAAACTAGCTGACCCGCCCCGATTTCGCACGGGTTTATTAGTTTTATGCCCTTACTCTGTTTATGGGTAAGAGGGAAGCAAAAGTGAAAAATATAGGGGAAAAGGATGAATAGATGGGACGGCGAACAGACAGGCGCAGCCGTCCCATCCATTCATCCTTTTCCCCTATATTTCTCCCTAAAATAAATATAGGGGCTCCAGTACAATAAACGTGATTTTTTGCTCGTTTTTATACTAGATGGAACACTTTTTACAAATTTAACCATCATTTTAATGAATAGAATAAGAAAAGGCGAATGTAAAATAAAAACTAACTATTATGGAACAATTTTATTTTAACAGCTTGAAGACGTCCACTGCTGATCATAGGCCTCCCCCAGGGAGCGCCACTTAGAGCGGCTGCTCGTCTCCTGCATCCATCGGCTCCCCGCGTCTTTCACCAGGTCGTCGGTTCACCTAGTGGGGGGCCGACCTACGCTGCGTCTTCCAGTTCGTGGTCGCCACTCGAGAACCTTTCTTCCCCATCGGTTGTCAGTTCTACGAGCGATGTGGCCTGCCCATTGCCATTTCAACTTGTTAATCTTAAGAGCTTCATCGGTCACTTTAGTTCTTCTGCGGATCACCTCATTTCGGATCTTATCTCGCAGGGAAACACCGAGCATTGCTCTCTCCATAGCTCGTTGCGCGACTTTGAGCTTAATAATGAGACCAACAGTTAGACACCACGTCTCAGTTCCATAAGTCATCACTGGCAACACACATATAAAAATGTTACTTACAAACGTTATTTCATATAATGTGTTTTAATATACTTTTACTAGGATGGGTCATCATCATCATCATCATTAACAGCCCGAAGACGTCAACTGGTGAACATAGGCCTTCCCCATAGAGTGCCACCTTGAGCGGCCACTCGCCTCCTGCATCCATCAGCTCCCCGTGGTTTTCACCAGATCGTTGGTCCACCAAGTGGGGGCCGGGGGAGCTGCGTCTTCTGGTTCTACAAATATCTAATTTTCTTTATTGGATTAAAACTAAAAAGTATCGAAATTCAGCAGCACTGTTTGGTTAGGTTTATTATATATCGATATATTGTGTAATAAGGATCACTTCCCTACTCACGCATACTAATGCATATTTAAATACTCACACCAACAGAAAATGGACAGGCATTTTGTGAATGTCCGCCGTCCATATGATTCTATGTTGATGGATTGTGATCTTTGCTAGACCCCCAGGGCATTTTACATAACATGTTTCGTACACAGATTAGAGATAAAATCTACTTCGTATCATTCCAAAGAGTATTATTATACTTCTGTATCATTCAAAGAGTATATAATTTATACGTAACGTAAGAGTATCATTGGCCCACTGCATTAGCCTATGGTGGTAATAGTATGCATTGGCCCTCAGACCTGTGGGCCAAACATAAACGTCATGTAATGCCAAAAATAGGCGTAGCAAGGGTCAAGATTATACTCCCAAGGGTAAAGCTCTAACTATCACGGTTCATGAGATACAGCCTGGTGACAGACGGACAGACAGCCTGACAGACGTCGTCAGTCCGTTTTGGGTACGGAACCCTATTACTAAGGCTTCGCTGTCCGTCTGTCCGTCTGTCACCATCAGGCTGTATCTCATGAACCGTGATAGTTAGACAGCTGAAATCTTCACAGATGATAAATATATTTTTGTTGCCGCTATTACAAAAAATACAGAATAAAATAAGTATTTAACCCCTTAAATACTTATTTTATTCTGTATTTTAGTATTATTGCTCTCTCATACATCAAACGTTTTTTTGCTAGTTTTTATAGATAATGAATGATACGGAACCCTTCGTGCGCGAGCCCAACTCGCACTTGGCCGGTTATTTCTCTAATCTGCGGGCACTAAGTATAATTAACATGTTTGTATCTTGAATCGATTCATACTACTTACATATTATTTGATGGTATATCTATTTTACTCCAAAAACCCCAAACAACCTGCAAGGGCTTAAATAGAAAAACTAATAATGGTTAATCAAATCTAATAAATTGTAAAATTTCATTCCACTGTTTAATGCATATTTACTACCGAAATTAACTCCTATTACTCTTTGTTCATGGCCTTACACACGTTTTTTTTCTTTAATCTGTGCCTCCAGATGGATTTTACGTGAAACATGTGATATATTCAATAACAACACGACGAAAAATTACTATACTTAACACTGGCTAAATACACCATGTGTGGAGCCATAATACAACATAAAAAAATTACTGTGACACAAACTAACCGTCAGTAGCCAAAAATTCACCATGAAGCGGCCATGTTGTATAAAATTCCGTCCGGTTTCGTAATGATATTTAATAATTTGACCAATAATTTTGACCAATTTTTTTAATGATATTTGTATTTTAATATATCCTATGTTGTGCGCTGGTTATTTCTAAGCATATTAGTGCAACCCGCATGAAAATCAGTTCAGTATCTAGGGATTTGTTCAATAACAAACAAACAAACAAAC
Source organism: Ennomos erosarius (assembly GCA_963580505.1). Taxonomy (NCBI): domain Eukaryota; kingdom Metazoa; phylum Arthropoda; class Insecta; order Lepidoptera; family Geometridae; genus Ennomos; species Ennomos erosarius. Next base: position 14,688,911 of record OY756977.1, on the reverse strand, counting down.
AGCTACAAATTATTGTCCCCTAGATGGCGTTAGATACGACAAATTAGAAAATGTATGGAGAAGGGTAAAAAGCCTTGTAGTCCTGCATCGCGGTTACGATATTTTTTGAACAATAGAACCTATGGGATAAATTGGATTTGACATCATTATGTGTGTGTCCGTAGCGCATCAGAATTACACATTTATTATATGTAGGGATAGGGATAGGGATAAAGCATTCAAATCAGATAACTAGACCCATTTCAATTAAATTATATATTATAATAATAATAATAATAATAATAATAATAATAAGCCCCCTAAAATCCTACCTTACGTCCGAGTCGAACACCTGACCACGTGGGGGGCGGACAACGTGTACAATCAAAACTTACACGGCTAACAAGGCAAAGGTAACCCATCGATATGGAGACACGACAGAAGAAATTACGTATAGGGCCGCTGCCCGAGGGCGATCGTCGGGGCACGTCTGTAGCTGGTGTCGGACGTGACAGCATGCTAGCCAGTGGCTCCCGGACCGACGGCTGTACGGGAGCCGGGGACGCGGGGGGTAGGGGAATGTCCTCAAGGATTACAGCCGTAACTAGAGACAGTAGGAGTAGCAGCAGAACATTAACACCAGTTGAGGATGTTTCGCAGGAGGCACACGCCACTCATTCTGCGACCACCAAAGCTGGAAAACCAAGAGTGCGCATGAAATGGAGCGATGATATTAACCTATTTATCATGCGCACATATTTTTACATCACCAAACTAGAGACCGATAGAACAATGTATTGTAAAAAATTACATGACCAATTTAAACTTAAATACCCTCATTTAAATGTGTCCGCACAGAGAATAGCAGACCAAAGAAGAGTAATTATGAGAAACAAACTGTTCTCTGATGAAGCCATCAGTGACATAAAAAATGAAGTCTCTCACCAACTTGAACAAGAAGAAAGTGAAAACTCTATACCCAATACTAACAGAAATGGAATGGCACACATTCACATTTACTCACCAACTAGCACTCACGAAGACACAATAGAACCCACAAGCATTCATTCCAATATTACATCAGGTACATCATCCCTAACATGGCAAGCTTCAACCACTCAAATACTAACAACACAAGAGATAGCTCACGCATCAACACAAACGAGTACATTTCCTAGCATAGCATCATTAACACAACAGACAGAGCAAGAACAAAATCCTGAAGAAACAGTTATTGACATATCTACACAGGAACTCATAGATCAGTTAGAAACCGCAATTGCCCAATATGGCGGCACCGATCCTGCATCGCGTCCAAAACTTCCACGGTTAAAAGAAAATAAAAAACTATACGGGTTCGTTGACGTTTTTAACAAAAGTATTCTCGGTAGGTTTTATACCTTAGAATCTGACATACAACACATACACACCCTAATCTACTGCAGTGCACTTGTCATAAGTGAGAATTTAGGCTACAAAATTAGACACCACAACACTTCCCCACAAACAACAAAACCAAATGTGCAAAAGCCATGTTGGCAAATCAGAATTGAAAAAGATATCAGGAATTTAAGGGCAGATATAGGAAGATTGACACAATACATAAACAATAATAGATCAAAAAAAGTAGTAAAAGCGGTTGAAGAAATTTTCAAGAAAACAAAGGTTCATTCAACCCATGAAAATAACAATAATAGGCCAGAAGAATATTTAGACACACTAAAACAAAAATTAGCATTAAAATCACAAAGACTAAATAGATACTTAAAAGCGCTACAAAGAAAGGAGGACAATAAATTATTTGTAAAAAATGAAAAAGGGTTTTACAGAAATATCAGAAACAACTGTGAGCTATCCAATTACGAAATACCTCAACCAGATGAACTCAAAAACTACTGGGCTGATATCTGGAAGAATCAAGGAGATCACGATGAACAAGCTGAATGGATAAGTGAAGAAGAGCGTAGATGGGAAAACACTGAACTGATGGAATTTTCAGAAATTACAATAGATGACATACAGGCTGCAACAAAAAAAATGAAAAATTGGAAAGCAGCCGGAATTGACAGCTTGCATAACTTTTGGTACAAAAAATTTTTTGTAATGCGCGATATTTTGGCTAAAGTAATTACAGACATTATTAAGGGACAACAGGAAATTCCGAAATTCATCACAAAAGGCATAACTTACATGCTTCCCAAAAGTAGCGACACAACTAATCCTTCACAATATAGGCCTATTACATGTTTGCCAACTATATACAAGCTCATCACATCTTGCATATCTAACAGAATCAATAGCCACTTAGAATTTCACAACATTCTATCAGAAGAACAAAAAGGGTGCAGAAGGAACCATAAAGGATGTAAAGAACAGCTGATAATAGACACTACAATACTCAAACACGCGAATACTAAAAAACGGAACCTCCATATTACATACATAGATTACAAAAAAGCTTTTGACAGCGTGCCTCACTCTTGGCTACTGAGAGTTTTAGAAATCTACAAAATCAATACACACATTATTGACTTCCTGAGAAGTGCTATGATCGAATGGAAGACCACACTGCATTTATCTAACAACTCAACATCAATCAGCACTGATGAAATCCCTATTGAAAATGGCATTTTTCAGGGTGACGCCCTCAGCCCTCTATGGTTCTGTCTGGCTCTTAATCCACTATCCAACTTACTCAATAGCTCTAACAATGGATACAAATTAACACCCAATACATCGATTACCCATTTGATGTATATGGATGACATAAAACTATTTGCCAAAACAAAAAAAGATTTAAAACATTTAATAAATATAACAGCCGAATATAGTACACAGATTAAAATGACCTTTGGACTGGACAAATGTCGAACCCTAAATATATCTAAAGGTAAAATAGAGACTTCTACACACAACACCCGGGACACAGACTCAGATACAATTTTTACAGTAATGAACCCAACAGACACATACAAATACCTTGGAATCCATCAATCAAACACGATTAATCATACAGAAATAAAAAACAATCTAACAACTGAGTACACACGTAGACTAAACAAAATTTGCAAAACTCAACTACATTCGAAAAACCTCTTTAAAGCCATCAATACATATGCCATACCAGTTCTGACATATTCTTTCGGAGTTGTGAAATGGACAACCACAGATATACACCGCCTGGAAATAAAAACTCGAACCACACTAACAAAAAACAATTGTTCGCATCCTAAATCTGCAATTGAACGAATCACTGTTAAAAGAGAAAAAGGAGGACGAGGGCTAGTAGATTTAAAACTACTTTGGGAAAATCAGGTTAGAAATCTGCGCGAATTCTTCTATGAAAAGTCAAATATAAGTCCAATTCACAAAGCAATAATAGAGTTAGATGATAGATACACACCACTAAACCTGACACACAAAGATATACAATACAAAACAGCTAAGGATCAAGAAACAGAAAAAATCGATAGATGGCGTAAAAAGGAACTCCATGGGCGGCACATCCATGATTTAGAACAATCCCACATAGATATGGAGTCTTCAAATAAATGGCTAAGACTAGGTTCACTATTTCCCGAAACAGAAGGCTTTATGATCGCCATACAGGATCAAGTCATAAACACAAAAAATTATAAGAAGTTCATAATCAAAGACCCTAATACAGTTAACGATAAATGCAGGAAATGCCATCGTCAGTCCGAGACAATCCAACATATTACAAGTGCTTGCCCGACCCTTGCTCAAACAGATTACACCCACAGACATAATCAAGTTGCGCAAATTATTCATCAAAAACTGTCTATAAAACATAAGCTAATAGAAGGTACACCCAAACCATACTATCAATACACTCCCAAGCCTGTGCTGGAGAGCGCCACTCACAAAATATACTTTGACAGAGCGATACTAACAGACAAAACAATTCATAACAACCGGCCAGATATAACAGTAATTGATAAAATGAACAAATTAGTATACTTAATTGACATAGCAGTACCCAATACCCACAATTTGCAAAAAACCATTACAGAGAAAATTCATAAATACACCGACTTGAAAGAGGAAATTATGAGAATTTGGAGAATGAAGAAGGTATATATTGTGCCACTGGTGCTTTCCAGTACAGGAGTAATTCCTAAGTACTTACACCATGGTATCGGACTACTAGGTTTACCCAAAAATATATATATAACCATGCAAAAAGCCGCGATCTTAAATACATGCCGAATCGTGCGAAAATTTTTACAGGAAGAGACTTTTACGGAACTCAACCCAGAAAATGAACTCCACTTGGCTTAGGCCCGTGGTTTTCATAAAACACCGAAATTTCTTAAAAATTTCGAGACAAGAAAAACTTTGAAAATAATAATAATAATAATCATTTTCATATTAATTTAATCAACTTAATCAATCAAGTTATTATAATTGGAGCGGCAGTGTTTCGTTCATGCTCTATAAACTAGCTCAGTCTCGTCTAATCACTAGGTGAACAAAACGCACCCGCCGCACAAGGTTGGGTGCACTAATAGTTAAGGTAACAAATGGTTAAAAATGCTAACAAGTTCAAAACAATGGTCAAAATTTGTTGGTTTTTAACCATTGGTTACCTTAACTACAGATTAAAAAAACCAGAGTGTATATATTTTCGCTTTTGCCGACCTAAATGCGCCACTTCAAGTGACTACCCTTAATTGCACTTGAAGTGATCCACTAGTCTACCCCCGGGAAATTTTGTTAGGCGAAAGCGGAAACTAGGAAGTGTTTTGATGACGTCGGTATCTAGATTTACCTTTACGCTTCTATCATCATTAAATGTTCTGCCTTGTGTTCATTGCGTTTGCTCATGTAGAAAAAGCGCACCCTCATGATGGTTTATTGTTTTAGCAACGAAGACCTCGGCCTCGTCTTAGTAGGTGCGCTTCGAGGAGACGTGGACAAGAAGCAATTGGGTGCCGCGGGATTAGACGTGGTTCAAGTGTAGGACGCTGGTAAAGCGCGAGTGAGACAAGCGGACGAAGATATTGGTGAAATAGCAAGTGGAAGCGGCGACACCATGCCATGTGTTACAGGACGACCATGAGCATCATATAAGTAGCGTGAGTGACGCAAGGGGATACCGTGACTAGTGGACACAATGCACGGCGTGAGTGCTATTAGTCATCCTCATAGACGGCGTACTAGTCGTGCCAGTGACGCAAGCAGACACCGCGTGTGTTACGCAGTTGGCGACTTAAGAGCAAACCGCTATGCTGCTTATGATAATAGACGCAGTTCGAGTGGCGAGAGTGGTGTTGCCGCTAACTTAGTGGCGCGGGTGACGCTCATGGATGTCATATGAGTGGCGCATTAACTGACAATAACAAACCCAATGCGTATGAACGCAGCGCCAAATAAAAGGCATCTTAAAAGCAAAATAGACGATCGGGAGCATCGGGACCAACCACCGACCAAGGTCACATTTGAATTGTCGGGTTGGTGTAAAAAATTACCGTGTGGATGGTGGTTGGTGTCTATATTCGGTCGGCCATGTGCATCCACACGGTCGGTTTTATACCAACCCGAGCCAGGTGAGACAAATGTGACCTTGGTCCCGATCGTCTATTATGCTCATTAGTGTTCACGGCGAAATTAGGAACGTAGAACCCGTAAATATAGCGCGTGTGGTAGTCAAAGATTGAAGTATATTTAACGAGGCCTAAGGAAAAAAGATCTTAAATATTTTGTGTGACACAAATAATAATTTACCTGCCCTTTTGTTATGGTATAAGTAGTAAAAATCAACTTTATCAAAAGTGTTTTTGTTTAAACGGCCTCTGTGTTAGTAGGTCAGAAACTCAATTATGCAATATCCAGGGCAAAGTCATATTATTATAGTGTATCTAGGAACGAGCGAAGCGAAGACTCTTAGATCACTGGCGATAGCACGCTGAGCGAGCGAAACCAGCACGTGACAATACAAATACGTTGTTTCTCGTCTCGTACACTGAGACTGGAGTGAGTATTACAATTGCTTATGAGTTCCTTGTAAGTGATGTAAGGAACATAAGTGGACGATACGTGGTTGGACGCCACTCAAATGATCCTTACGGATGCCATACGGATACAAGAGAACTTCATCATTTGGATGCCACACGAGGGATGGTAATAGACGCCATATGACTGGCGCAAGTGACACTATATGAGTAGAGCCAGTGATCCTTATCAGTGACGTGAGTGACGCAAGAAGACGCTACGCGTTTTGTGCAAGTGGACAACATGCGCGTGAACGTGGCCTAGGTGGCGATTGTAGATACCTTAGCAAAAGCGATGCCAATGGACGCTATACGATTAGTGTGAGTGGGAAGCAACTCTAATAAACACCGTACGCGGTGGGAGTGATGTAAGTGGACGCGAGTGAAATACATGCAAGTGGTCACAATAGTGACAATAGACGATATACGACACGAGTGGTATAAGTAACGCTTATGGGCGCTTTACGGTGTAGCATGTTCACTTCCACCACCATTCGAAATAATCATCATCATCATCAACCATCCTTCTTTATACTGTCTGTATTTGTTACCTCCTTTACAGCTACGCACCGACTTATAAAAAAAAAAGGAAAAAGACTTGGGGTTGACAGAACGGGGACGAAAAGAAAAAGATCAGAGCTTGGACGAGGGCAGATCTGCAGAAAAAGCGAGAGAAGGTGTCCTGTTGGCAGTCTGAAGACCTCGATCTTCACTCGGAGGCATATTCTGCTCCATCATAAAGTGGATCAAGCACCACCTTCGCACCTACCTCATATTGAGAGACTGAAGCTGTGCTACCTGAATCTAGCCGCTCCCTCTGACGTAGAGGTCGTAGAGCCCATCATACCAGCTCAAGACCTAGACGAGAAACCGGCCTTTCCGCTTGTCTGCACTCTACCGGTTACGTAACCTATCCCTTGTCTACCTACTTCCTCCATCCCTGGTGTTCAACTCACATACCATACCTGTGCCGTGCTAGCCATTAGAGACTTTAAACTATTCTTCCGTATCTCTTTATATTTATTATATCTTACCTGTTTACTCTAACGTGCTCTTTCTTTCAGTCCTACTCTACTCTTCCACTCTTCCGACCTCATGTCGCCGTCTCCCTCCAGGGTCTGATTAGGTAGGATTAGGATCTAGTCAGGCATCCTAGGACCCTGGGCGGAGCCGTAACGTGACAACGGGTTACATAAATGAGACAAGCGGATGTCCCGCGTGCCGTATAGATGATCAGCGCGTGAGTGGACACTGCGGGAGTGAATTTAGGAGGTGCTAGTCGTATAAGCATCGAGGGAGATGCTATTCGATAAATGCCACGCATTCTGCACAAGTGAAGGACACGTGACTAGATACTGCGGGAGTGATTTTAAGAGACGCATACGAGTGGCATGAGTGATGCAAATGAACATCAAATGTTTGAGGGACGCAAATGCGCATCATACGTGTCACAAGTGTCTCTAATAGACACCGAGCATGTGGCGGCTTAAGTGGAAGGTAGTTGCAAAAGTGGAAAACATGTGAGTAGACATGGCGCCAGTGACAATAATACGGGCGGTGTAAGTGACGCTTATGGACGCTTTACAAGCCACATGAGTGATACAAGCAGATGCCATGTATTCTGCACAAGTGCAGACACGGTGGGAGTGATGCGGTGGGGATGGCATGGCATGAGTGCCATGAGTGATAAATATAGACGCTATACGAGTGGCGGTAGTGACTCTCATGGACACCATACCGGACACATAAGTGACGATAACAGTTAGACAGTGGTGCAACTAGATGGTATCTAAGTGAACACGGCGAAACTGGGTGTGGCCCCTGAATAAGACGTATGTTGCGCAGTGGCATAGAGCTATGCACAACAGAAGTGACGCACGTAGACGACACGTTAGTGATCTGAATAGACAAAGTGCGAGTAAACTTACGGACGCTACATGTGAGCGTACAGATGGTGTAAGTGAACCTACAGACAATACAAGTGAACGTGGTGCAAGTGAACGTAAGGACAGTAGAACTGAACGTGCTGCGGGCGGTGCAAGTGGACGTAAGGACAGTACAAGTGAACGTAAGGACGGTACAACTGAACGTGCTGCGGACGGTGCAAGTGAACGTAAGGACAGTACAAGTGAGCGTAAGGACGGTACAACTGAACGTGCTGCGGACGGTGCAAGTGAACGTAAGAACAGTACAAGTGAACGTAAGGACGGTGCAAGTGAACGTAAGGAGAGTACAAGTGAACGTAAGGACGGTACAACTGAACGTGCTGCGGACGGTGCAAGTGAACGTAAGGACAGTACAAGTGAACGTAAGGACGGTACAGTTGAACGTGCTACGGACGGTGCAAGTGGATGCCGCGCAAGTGGCTCCAATTGATGACACACGAGTGGACGCTGTACGAGTGCATCAGCGCAGGGGGCCATACCGATGCTGGTGGATGAAGAATTGGTATGTTATCAACTTTTTTTTGTATATATATGGTCTTTGTCTGTAGAGTGTGATTCAAACTTCGTTTAGTTTAAGTGACTGTGAAGTACGCCGCATGCGCCCTGCATCTGTGCTCACCGCTTTCTGCTGCTCAAGCACATCTAATTTTTGCTATTATACAAGCAGACACCATTACGTTTGTATCACAATCTACAGCCACATTCCGATCACCGATGATTAATTATAATTATACTGCCTAACAAAAGTCATGAAACCTTTTTATAAGGTACCATCACAAAGTATGAAAATTTATTTGTAAATAGAGCCTGAAAGTATAATGCCGCTCTAGATTTGATATTAATACAATAAACAACAAATAACCATTAAATATTTGTACAGATTTTGTTATACCTGTAGGTACATGACACCTCTCTCAATTTTAATAAATAAGTATAGATTAATTTTCTACGAATATATCGGTGAATGTTAGATTCAGTCAAACCTTGAATTGTTTACCGTTTAGGACATAATTATGTTTTATTATTTACCTTTTACATTTATTTTATATTACACATTTATTATATGTAGGGATTAGGCACTTTATTGACATTTTATCATTTATTTTAAACTGAGTGCTGCCCTTTTATTGAAGCATGTATTTGTCTTACGTTAATGATGGTTTTTAAAATAACCAGCCAAGTGCGAGTTGGACTCGCGCACGAAGGGTTCCGTACCATTATCTAAAACAAACAAAAAATCACATTGTTGTATGGGCGCCACTTAATATTTATTTTATTTTGTTTTTTAGTATTTCTTGTTATAGTAACAACAGAAATACCTATTTATCATTTGTGAAAATTTCAACTATCTAACCATAATGGTTCATGAGATACCTACAGCCTAGACGAACAGATAGATCGAACTTTTATGCTTAATTGCGATTAATTATCTAATAATCAAACGCTGTAACGTAGCTTAGGTACCTAAAACATAAAATCAAAATCAACAGTCATGATAAGGGTATGTCGCACAAACTATCAATCATCTTATACTACGTCGGCCAACATAATATTTCGGTCGGTATTCTTCTTTCTCTGACGTGAAAATGCTTATAAACAGATAAACTCTAACACCTTCCTTACTTTCCGATCTAAAAGTGTTTCGTCCAAAGACTTCTATGTATACACTAGACGGTACACCTCTAATTGAGACTATCGGCCACTACGAAGAGGTCCATGGGCTTATTCGTGCTCATTCAAAGCACTCACAGCGACTACACGAGCTTCACTCGATCTCGTAAAGAGCTGCAGCGATTTTTAGTTAAAACATCAAAAATCGCAACGATTTCTACTCCGTACAGCTGCTTTAGTACGTAGTACATATACCTCTATGGTTTCGTCGTACCGTAGATCCGAAGGTATATATGTATATGCCATCACAGCATCCACTAATCCACTATTTGCTGACTGGATTCAGTTTAATCCAAGCCCGGGCTGGCGCTGCATTGGATTTTCTTATTGGGACAGATCGATCTCCGGTCTACTTCACCATGATACAGCATCGACAAACCACACATAGATATTCACATAAAAACACATTATTTTGCATAAAAGATAAATAAATGCCATTCAACTTGGTAATGCTGCTAGCATTATGAGCAGTTCCCCTTCCACCAACGGGTTTTTAGTTTTAAAGCTTTTAGGAATTGTTTAGTTTTAGTTTAGATGTGTTATTTAACTTTTTACATAAATACTTTGTGATATTCAGGTACCGGAGTAAATTTTAAAGGCTTTGACAGATCTAATGCTCCTAAAACTGTTGCTATTCTTGTCAAATAGACGGCAATGTAAGAGACGGATATATAGGATTTTAAATACTGTCAGTGTTTAAAATCCTATATATCCGTCTCTACTACTACTAAAGCCTTCAAAATTAGGCCTACTTGTCCATCTATGGCTTAACAGGGAGATAATCGGCGTTCCTTATATAGGTACCAGCTATCGTTCATAGCACTCATAACGAAGCTCAATATAGATGCAGTTCAAAGATAACTTGGTATTATCTAAAAGGGTATATTATTCTATAGCACTTAACTAACTTGTCTATTAGTCTACTAGTCTACCACTCGTGAGTCGACGTTTGTGTTTCGGCAGCCTAACTTTGAAGCACAATTCCAAGCCGGCATAACTTTTAGACGACCTATTGTTAGCCTCTAAAGACCTTTACAATGTTACCAGGCGGACCTAGCGCTACCTCCAACCATTACACGTTACATTACTAAATACAAATACATGGAAGAATGGAAAACTTTACTAGCGTCATTGTTTCCTGCAAACTATAATCTGGGATCTTAGAATAAGTAGGTACTTATATTCTAAGTCTGAGAGCTTTTAAGGAAGGGTGAACCGGTAACTTCTAGGCAAGCATGGGCAATACTTATTACACCATAACAAAGAATAAATAAGTATACTGACACTTGTTCAAGTAGTTCATCTTTATTCGATAGTAAGACAAAAAGTTAGAATAAGCAGTTTGCGTAGTTCGTGTTATTAGTTACTGTTATTAGTTAAACTATATGTAATATTATAATCTAATCAAATTGCTGTGAATATTATTACCCGTATTATACCCGGTAGTACGACGGGTTGATCTAACTATGATCTGTGACTGGTGTTACTGACTGGTAGTGGGTACAACTGATGGTGGTAACAAACGACGAATGTGTTACTGTCCGTTTTACTGTATACTGGTAAATACACGGTAAAAAAGGCCCCCGTTTGACGCGGACTGCAGTGTTGGGTCCGGTAGCGGTCCCATTGCCAGTAGGTATGGGTAGCCCCAGGGATAGACCTAATACCTACCTACATAGTAGGTAAAATTTTTGCTCACACGGACATAAATTCTACACAACTGGTACAGCAACGGGTAGTAACTAGAACGTGCACCAATCTACTTCGCGTGTACATAACTAAAGAAAAAGCAATAAAGTTAACCTTGTTGTTTTAAATAGAAGTTGGTATTATAAGAAGTTAGCAGGTCACAAAGGCGGCGAGTCTCGTATGTACGACTTCAACGCTTTCATTGAAAGTTTGTCGGTATTCCGACGCTACATACCAACTTTATAATAAATTATTTTTGGCAGGAATTTGGTTGTCGGGTTATTTTAAAGCTGTAATTTGTTTAGTTAACTACACAACTTTGATTTAATTTCAGTGAAACCTTTAGCAAAATATAATTAAAATCCCAGATAATATAATACCTACAGTAAGTATAATTATATAAATATGTATATTAACGGCTCCACTTGATTCGTGTATTTCTTCAGTGCCAAGTTTACATACATAAATATAATTATTTTAAGACCAGAGCTTCACGTTACATGCACGAATATAGAGATATAACTATTCTGTCTGGTATAGATTTGCGATCTCGAGTTTTGTTCAATTACAAGTCACAGATTATACTCTACCCATACTATCCTCTTCCCACTATAATACCAATCAAACCAACCAACGACTTTGATTGGTACTACGTACCGTACGTACTACGTACCAATCAAAGTCCAGTATAAATCAAGATTTCCTCAAAATCTAAGATAGATCTAGCAAAAACTTCTCATGTATTATTTATATTAGAAAATTATAATATAAAATGATCTCAAAGTCAAATCAAAGAAATTTATCGTATCGTTTTGGCAATAAAAATGTTTGATTTACATCTCGTTGCCTATTTCTCGGCTCCGACGTTAAAAGAATTTACAGGCGAGACGGCGTTTACTTTATTCCACTAAAAATCTTTTAATAAAATACTTTTGAATGTCTTTCCAAGCCACTGGCACTTGCAGAAGAAATAACGTCTACATTATATCGACATGGTCTTGCGCTATGTAATATTATAAAAGAAATCCAAGCCATGTTTGGTAGGTGTCTAGTAATTGTTTGGTACGAAAGTTTTATCACCCCCTATAAGTAAGTATATTTTAGGCATATTATTTTATTATTACTCTACTACCCAAAACTAGGCAGGTATATTAAAAAGTCAGATTTATTGAAAAAGAATTTTAAAAATAATAACACGTAATAATAAAAGAACTTTTTAAACTTTTGAGAAAGTTTAAAAAATCTTGCCTATTGATTTATTGTGTACGTTTTGCTATTAAATGAGACATTTTTTGTGATTCTAGTTGGTTTAGATTAGAAGTTATGGCTAAATTAGTACAAAACATAACAAAATGGCTACTATTTTTCTATGGTGGGCAATAAAGTACTTTTATTTTGTCGATAAAGTTAACCATATTTACCCCCCTCAAGGCTCCGGTACCTGTAACCGGGCACATTGTATATAGTCAGACAGGTATAACCAAGTGTTTTTTTTTCTAACCCTACTACGTTACCAATGTACTTCTTACTTAATAAGAAAAGAAAGTTAGAAGTTGGTCTTAAAAAACATCTTGTTGCACATTGCTGGAAATTCAAATAAAAATCCTATTAGTTTTACGTTTCACACAGGACTTAATCGCGCTAAAATTTTATTTATTTACCTCGACGTTTCGGCCAAGTTTCATTGGCCGTGGTCACGAGAAGACTGGAGAATGCGGGTATCCGTGCCAATAGAGCGAGCAGTTTATGCAAAACTACCCACACTTCAACTTCGATGGTGTAAACATACGATTAATTGTCCCGGCACACAACACTAACAGTATCAGACTTGTCCGAACGTAAGCTGCGACGCAAACACTTGCCTAACACTGGGTTCCACGATGAAGCTAACCTAAAACCATCCTCCCGGCTATGTGTTCAAATCGCGAAAATCTAAGAAATACTAAAAATCCTATTTATTAGAACGTGGCTCTTTTCCTCATAAAAAGCCAATTCTGCTGTTAAACGTCTTCCGCTAATATTTAATACGCAGAAAATTTTGGAATTTTGATTCATAATAATATTTTTAGGTACTTTAAAGAAAACTAATAGGTATATATATACAGTGAAACTTGGTTAAGTGGGACCTGGATAAGTGAGAAACCTCCATAACTGGAACTCATGCTGAGGTCCCAACACTTTGGCACTGAATTACCTCTGTTAGTGGGACGAGGTAAGCCTCTATATCTGGGATTTGTTCTTTCGATTTATCATCATAGTTACCTCTATAACAGAGACAGCGAGTAAATTTTATATGCATAAGCCTCTGTAACTGAGATAACATTGTTTGTTTTTGTTGATTACATTTGTATGATTACCTTTAAGTACTAATTTTTTTTTTTAAACTCATTTACATACATAACACGTTATTTTATTTAATGATCGCACCTGTATAACTGAAATAACTTGTATTCTCACCTCTATTAATGGAACCCTCTGTAAATGAGACAGATATATATTTATACCTGTATATCTGAGACACTGGGTAAGTAGAATACCTCTATAAGTGAAACGACATTGCAGGTCCCTTGATATCTCACTTAACCAGGTTTCACTGTATATACCTACATAAAATACATTGCAGCATAGATTAACCGAGCTGACCATTTATCATGTATTAGTTTTACCGGAACTCTATAATTTACATCATATGGAAGTGATCTGAAATTCTACTTCGGTCCACCCCTGCCCACGTATTAGGAAAAACAATGCCTATCCGCTCTCGGAGCACTAACTTTAGCAATCAACCACAAAGTTTTTACGTGAAGTTTTAGCGGGAACGGGAATATACCTATTTCGTGGTTGCCTTGGTATTATTTGTCGAAGTTTTTGAGTAAATAAATGGGAATACCCATGGAATGGGTAACAGCATTTGGTACATTAAAATAGTCTGCGATCACTAAGACGCAAATGGCAATCCCTCCTATAAAAACGTTCAAAGTGGCGTTAAGCTTTGAACGTTTTTCGTCCGGCTGATGTGGTGTAGGAGAAAATTTTAGATATTTTAATTCGTAATACTGGTGGCGGGTTTTGGAAAGATCTACTATACCTACCTAAGTAGAAAACAAATGATTTAAAGACAAAAACTGGTTGTTTCTAAAACTCCTTAGCCTATTATACCTAAACAGTCCACCGCTTAATTACGACCCGAGCGTCACTAAACGAGACTCCAAATACCTCGTTCAACAATAATTAACTCTGTAACTTGAATATATGAAACTGGCAAAAACACAAAAGCGAGGAACCAAACTAAAATAAAACAACAAAAAAAAACAAATATAGAACTTTATACGACCGCTGAAAGTTCGCTTCTCTATGATCATGTATAAAGTTCAGCGGATTTCCCCCTTCAGATAAAAGGGAAATATTCCAATCTGCCGGCGGCGAGTTGCGGCTGCAGTAGCGACCGATCGAACTTCACCACATTTTTATTTGCAGTATCTCTACCAGAACTTTCCTCGTCGGAAGTTTTAGTACTGGAATGAAATATAAACCAACGCTGTCATGTTTCAGACGATTGGATCGATGATCTTTAATGGATCACTCATCTTCTTTTAGTGTTTATCGTTTCTTAGATCATTTTTTTTCTCTTATCTATGCTTTTTAGCATTGGTCTCTCTCTGATTTTCTTTTGTACTTGCTCAGAATAAGTTATTATCGTTGTTTGTCACTGTGTACAGATTGTACAAATAAAGCATTTTCTTTCTTTCTTCTTCTTCTTCCACAGGATATTAATGAGGGCATTTTATTTTTTCTATTTTTATTTTTTTTTCAAGGCGAGTCTTTACAACAACTTAAAAAGGCATGGTTATAAATTTTTTTATAACCATTTGCCAACCTTCATTTACTCGTTGCCCGCCACGAACTCTTAATAATGGATACCTACCCTAATCCCAATTGAAAGATTCAACATTAAAACTGAAGATTGAACATTGAACTTAGGTATTGAAAGAAAAATGAAGATAGTATACTTTCATTATTACCAAAACTCTCATAACCCTATTTAGGTTGCAGTTGGTAACAAATTACAACAACTATAGTCGTATTAATCGAACGTAAATGCCACTTTTAATAAATGGCTAGACATAAATCACCACCACTGGTAAACTGGCCACTGGCGGTCAAAGTTGGGAAGTCACACCGCTCGTCTATTCAATTTTCCCAGTGTACCGAAGCTTGACAAGTTTACCCGATGCCCGCCGAGCGCCGCTGTAATTCGTTAAATTGGCGAACATTAGAATTAACCAGACAGAATTAATGCGACGGAGACGGGAAATTGTGTGTGCTTATTACATGAATTATGAAACTAGTGGATGTGGTTTTGTAACATTATTTATGAATATTATATTTAGTGTCATAATTTGTATATATTTAATGTGATATAAACTAATGGGTACACCCCTCTAGTCATAATAATTAATAGGCTGTTCGCCTGATTATATTTTTATGAAAACAAAAGTAAAAAGGTAGGCATCTCAAGAAATGGGAAAGTTAGGGAAGCAGTAGTGTGCAAGCACTACTGTGTTCCGGTTTGAAGGGCATTGTAGCTATTGAAATTACTGGGCAAACGAGACTTTATGACCTGATAACACAGTCTACTAATCTGATTACTAAACTGTGTGATGTCTCGGGATGACGTGCGCAGTGCAGTGTCACGCAAACCTTTATTATTTTAAAGTTCCGAGTGACACTGCAAATGTTGAACGACTAGCTCTTCACGTCATTCATTCTCATAAAAAAAGATACAAGCATTCTGCGCCAACTATTAATTAACTCTACACTTACAGCCACAGTGATACAAACACAATGGTGTAGTCGGATCGAAGCAAGCTCGTTTTAAACCGTCTGCACTACTACACTAATTAAATCAAGTATTAGCGGAGACTAGGTAACTGAAATTGAACTGTGGGTTTCCTGCCATTGTAGATGGAATGAACAAACTCTTTGTAATTACGTAGATGGTGGGTTGGGCTTGACTTTATAATTCCGTATGTGGGCTAATTCAATTGCAAAGGGCTCCTACTATAGTAGGCTTATAGCCAACATATTATTATCGATGTTTGAAACTCGTTGATTATAAGTATCGTATTACGTAAACCCGAATAAGGTAGATCAGAAATGAGGAGATCTATAAGAGAACTAAAGCCATCTATATAGCTCTTAGAATTACCCAGTAAAAGTGGCAGCGGGCAGGCTACATCGCTCGTAGAACTGAACCAATGGGGAAGAAAGGTTTTCGAGTGGCAACCACAAACCAGAAGATGCAGCGTAGGCCAGCCCCCGCGAGGAAACTATGGATCCAGGAGGCAAGCAGCCGCTCAAAGTGGTGCTCTTTGGGGGAGGCCTAAGTTCAGTAGTTAACGTCTTCAGGCTGAACGTCTTCAGGCTGATGATGATAATGAGGGCCTTTTAAAATGCTATTAGGTATTAAAAAGAAAAAAAAATCAAGCACACATAATACTTAAAATTGTTCATCTGGTGTGACAAATTGGTGACGGTTAGTCTGCCTCCCTTATTAAATAAATAAATAAATAAATAAATATGTGTGGACATTTCACACAACGCCATCTAGCCCCAAACTAAGCATAGCTTGTACTATGGAAACCAGATAACTGATATAATACTTAGATACTTTTTTGTTTGTAAATACATACATAGAATACAATATAACACCCAGACGCAGAACAAACATCTATGTTCATCACACAAAATGTTTGTCCTGGGTAGGAATCGAACCCACAGCCCTCAGTTCAGAAGGCAGGGATACTACCAACTGAGCTATCGGGCCCGTCAAATTATTGATATTGTTCTAAGCATAAGTGTTAAAGAGCTTATAAGTATTCCTTTTATAATAGGCTTATGTATAAGTATAGTTATAACAAAGAATTTGTTGTAAAGTAAATTATATGTTTGTAAGTATTTTCTTGTGAGGAGTTTCATTGTCCACAATTTCTTGGTAGTTGAAGATTTTAACGAGACGTTTATTAGAGCAGAGAGCTCTCGAAGGCAAAGTGAACCTTAAACACTTCACTGAACAGAAATAAGCTCTTTAAAGATGCGCTTTCAAGAAACTTACAGAGAGTATTTTAAACGTTTTGTTATTACTTGATCACGATAAGGAGAGACTTGAGGGTGCTTAATGAATTGGAACTACATTATTAGTGCATCAAAATCAAATATCAAAGTGTTTTAGACCATTCATAGCACTTTCACAAGTCAATTGTGGTAAATTAAACTATTACTTATAATTACTGAGTACTGATACTAATTACTGGCTGTATAACTACTGTATTACCGTATTAGTGGCCGGTTAAATGTTAAAGATTTGCATAACCATAAATTTATAATTTAGTTACTTATTTAGGACGTATATCAATCATTCCTTTGGTTATTGGCTTCGTGCGGTCCGTGATTTAGTTGCTTTTTAGCGTTCTGAACTCACTTTTACACAACCGTCTACCTCTCATGCGTCTATAATCTTTTTTTTTTCAAATTTAAAACATATATTTCGTATAAAAGTACTACACTGATATTACGGCTCTAGGCACACCAAACTGCGTTATAATTTATAATAGGTACCTACCCGATCTTGGGGGCTAGCTCCTTCCCTTTTTGAAGCAATACTTATACTTATATACAGCTCATAGAGTTAGACCATACAAAATTATTTATTTTGACATTTAGTACATGAAAACAGCAGCTAATAGGTAACAAAATACTTCTAATAAAATATTAATCATTGGATTAGACGCTACAGGGAAATAGGTAGTTTTTATAAAAAGTTATAGTGAAAATCTTGTGAATTTAGAACCTACAGTTATTTCTATTTCACGCTTCAGCTCAATGTACATTGCATTAAATGTACAATGTTCATGTCGACTTATTAGTACCAGAGGGAAACCTAAAGATAATTATAGTCCTCAAAATTTGAGGACTATAATATCTTTATAGATGATATACCTAAAGTGTGGTTTAAACTTTAAAAAATCATTGCTAAGAGGGACTACTGATTTTACCTCAATAAGTTACTCTGTTAATGGACCGACGATCTGGTGAAAATTGCGGAGAGCCGATGGATGCAGGAAGCGAGCAGCAGCTCAAAGTGGCGCTCTCTGTATTTGTATTTGCGATTTGTATTTATTTTTACCAATAAATTGATTATGGTTATTTCCTTAGCTCTTAAAGCACTCATGAGGTGGTAGGTACCTACGTTTATTCCCATTAGAACACGTACTATATTACGATAATTGTAGGCTTCATTTTTTCTATTAGGTATAGGCCTTTTCACATTTTTATACACTATACGGTCTAAGTTCCAAGTCACAGCTACTATAGCTTGTCTAAAGCTGAGGCTGCAGAGGATGGCTTATTTGCTTCCATTGTTAAGAAGCGTGGGCTTATCTCGAGAAGAAGTAGTCGTCCATTGAATACTTACAGCGACTTTAACAAAAGATGCTAGTAGCCTCTGTATCTGTCTACTCGCCTGTCAGTATTTGTGTATTTTATACGATATCTCCGTTAAAACTATTTTATAATTTTATTCTTTTATTCTTCTGATTACCTACATTTCTCGGTAGTATAGAGATAATAAAAACTGAAAATTCTTTAGTAAATAACAGACGTCGATTTAAATAATCAGATATATTTGTTTTTATTATTTTGTGTGGTTTTCGTTACAATTACATAATACCTAAATAAAACAATTTCAGTTATATGATTCATTGCCTGCATAATTGCGAACGTTAAATTACAATTAACAGCAATTCAGCTTATTGTATTGACGGATTCGTTAAATTATTATTAGGGTGTTATTCTATGTATGTATTTATAAACAAAAAAGTATCTAAATATTACCTATATCAGTTATCTGGTTCCCATAGTACTTTAGTTTGGAGCTAGGTGGCGCTGTGTGAAATGTCAACACGAATTTATTTATTTATTTATTAAATGGTTAGCTCTGTAATTTAATTATATTTGCCAAAACTATAGTGTGTTACCTAATGATGGTGGATTATTTTATTACCCATTAAATGTACCTATATGAAAATAAATTGTACGTTATTTTAAGATTTGAATAGGCGAGTTCTATGAACGTAGACCTCACGAGCACACACGTCACGATCTTATATTGACAACCACTTGACCGATTTTGCTCATAATATCTGAAATAGGTTTTTATGTAAATAGATGACGTGACGAGCCAGTCATTCCCCTGATGTTAAGCGACACGGCCACCTATTACAGATGCAGTGTCACTCGGAACTTTAAAATAATAAAGTTTTGCGTGCGCACGTCATTCTGACACATCACAGTCTAGTAATCAGATTATTAGACTGTAAGATCAAGAACTTTTTTTTATTTTATTTTTATTTTAGGATTAACCATCAACATAGAATGGATCAACAAACAGTATACTACAAACATAATCTTAACATAATATGGGCCAAAAATTTAAGTGGTTGATGCACCAACATCGTTGACAACACAGATTGTAGTACTTATTCAAAATTGTGCTTTAAAACATGGATGAAATAAAAAAAAGAAGAGAAGAGAATATTGAGTTTTGATTGACATCGAACTAAAGCCCAAAATGGCGGACATATTACATATGTGTGTCAGATGAAAGTAGGGCGACCACCTGCGTATGATGTGAGTGTGTGCGTGCCCCGCTCGTACGTACGAAACGTTCCGGCTTCCTAAGGGTGCTTCAGTTTTGGATCAGACGGAATTCCTTCCTTCTTCTTTTATTAGCTCCATGCTTAAAAAATTGTCCGATAAATGGCAAAGTAGCCCCTTTTTAGCGGAAAACCACCAATCAGAAATCACTGATGAAAATGAAGTTCTAGGAAATTGTACAGAAGAAAGCAAGTTTTGCTAGTTGATGCAGAAAGTTCGCTCGCGTCTACAAACTGGACGCCATGGCTTAATTAAATAAACTGAGAGCATAGACTTAATGTAAATAGGGCGCATTCTGTGGCTGAAAGCGTGGCTCCTAATAACTAAAAAGCCAAGACGGAAACTTTGACTCGTAACTTAATAGTTACGGGTCAAAGTGCAACACGAATGCAATGTCGTACAAGAAATAACAGGTGGTGTTTAAATTGGTATTAGCCAGCCTATTCACTCGTCGCTGTCGCTATTCACTCTGGTGCCCCCCATGGGTCTATTTCCGGCCACTAGTTGTGTATTATAAAATGTAGATCACTGGAGCTGTTCAACCGGTCAGCACTGACGGGCGCTGTCTGTAGGAAATATGTGGAAACCAGAAATATTGTTCTGCGGTAGATACACCCCCCCTCATATGGGAATACAAATAGCCTTCCTCCGTCAGCAGTTTTTTTTTCAACGAGAAAATGATGTTGGTCTCTACCGACCTTTTCAGCGTCACCGGGCGGAAGGGCAGGCGCTTAAGGCACCCAGCCAACAAATGTGGGGGGCACTAGCTCAAAGGCACCCCTGGAGTGCGAGCCATGGGCTGTTGCCGGGATAAGAGGATCGACTACGTCCACTGGAGGAGTGGACCCTATGGAAAGCCGCGACCGTCGAACGTTCTAGCTTACCTACGGGGGGTACGTCGACCTCGCTGGTGGGGTCGTTATCTGATTGTGTTACGCTGGTATCATATACCGGTGCTGAAATCGGTACCTGAGCCAGAAAGGCTAGGCTGGTCCGGTGATCCTAGTCCAGGCGACACAACGGCTGCTAAAGGATCTTCATGGTCGCTGAAGACGTGTCTTGGGCGGCGACGAAGGGGTGGATCCTCCGTCGGCAGGTGAACTACGCCACAGGTGTCGCAAGTTTTGTTAGTAACTAGTAGTTGTGCTTGTGCAAATACTACCTCGCGAGTAATAAAGTTTTTTGGATTCATTTAGAAGTGGCTTTTGAAGTATATTTTTTGAATCAGCTAATTAAAATTAAGTAGGAATTCGGTCTCATAACTATTAATTTTTTTTAGTTAATGGCTTTGTCTTCATTTTTAATGACATTGCATATCCTATAACTAGCAGACAGTGAAGGCGCTTCCAATTTGCTAAACGATGATAAGTTTAGCAGTTATGATAGAATGAACGTGACGTTCGGGAAGATTCGATCTATCTTTTCGTCCAAAATACCACAAAGCCTGAAAACAAAAGCTTTCAATCAATGTGTGTTGCCATTGATGACTTATGGAACTGAGATGTGGTCTCTAACTGTTGGCCTCATTACTAAGCTTAAAGTCGCGCAACGAGCTATGGAGAGAGCAATGCTCGGTGTTTCCCTGCGAGATAAGATCCGAAATGAGGAGATCCGCAGAACTAAAGTGACCGATGTAGCTCTTAGGATTAGCAAGTTGAGATGGCAATGAGCAGGCCATATCGCTCGTAGAGCTGACAACCGATGGGGAAGAAAGGTTCTCGAGTGGCGACCACGAACTGGAAGACGCAGCATAGGCCGTCCCCCCACTAGATGGACCGACGACCTGGTGAAAGCCGCGAGGAGCCGATGGATGCAGGAAGCGAGCAGCCGCTCTAAGTGGCGCTCCCTGGGGGAGGCCTATGTTCAGCAGTGGACGTCTTCAGGCTGTTAATGATGATGAACGTGACGTACTGGTCAAAATTATACTCTTTCTGCTTCACCATGTAATCGAGAAAAATAGGTTGTAGTGTGCACCTTCGTCACCATTCCAAATCATCATCATCATCATCTATTCTACTTATACATATATACAGTGCACTTAAGAGTGCTAATGCGAAACAGACTGCGAATGACGACATTTAACGCACATTACGTACTGCAAAAATCATTACTAGATGGAGTTTTGATGGATGTAGAGAAAACGTATTACATTAGTATGATAATTTGTGGCCAAAGTGAGCACACTACAAAGGCATCAGTGACCCGCTGAACGCTGCAGTTATAGATTTTTAGAAACATCAATACCACGCGCTAGCGCAGCCTTTCAGTAGAAAAGAATTGGCCCTTTTTGTGTTGACTAGTAGGGGGAGGGGGATAGGTAATCTTCTAATGTCCTGGCATAGATTGGTGCACATGACAAAACGTCGAATTGATTGATTGTATCATATATAGTTACAACATACCAATCTGCGGTTATCTTTCTGGGCAGGGTCCAGGGTGGCAGAGGTCAGTGAACCCTAGTGTACAAGCAGATGGAGCACGCCACCGACGCCATAAGTCTTAATTTTCTGAAACAATCAAAAATAAAACTTGAATTTCTTTAATGTTTAACTAAGGCACTTTTATTTAAAAGTAAAAGTACAAGATCGTTATTAAATGTGAGGGTAAGGATTTACCCAGCAGTTAAACTGTGTCTAGATAATAGTGAAGATTTTATGAAAATGTTGATAGGTACGTATGTAATTATTCAAATACTATGCTAGGTATGCGTGGAATGTAGGTGCATTTGCATATTTAATCAATAACACATGAATGCTGCATAATTTACGTGCTCATTTTGCGTATTGTATATTTTGCTCCGAAGCGAATTTTTCGTATAATAAAAAGTATCGTAAGTACTTATTATGATGCCTACATAGTATTACATCATTAACAGCCCGAAGACGTCCACTGCTGAACGTAGGCCTCCCCCAAAGAGCGCCACCTTGAGCGGCCACTCGCCTCCTGCATCCATCGGCTCCCCGCGGTTTTCACCAGATCGTAGGTCCACCTAGTGGGGCCTTCGCTGCGTCGTCCGGTTCGTGGCCGCCACTCGAGAACCTTTCTGCCCCATCGTCTGTCAGTTTGTCTTCGGGCTGTTAATGATGATGCTGATGATGATAGTATTGTATACCAAAACGTGCAGATCACAGAGCAAAAAAAAATGCATCCTGAAGTGTCTTTTGTTTCATAGCTCTGTGGTGTAGATAGACTACAGATAAGCAAAACGTCTGAGTAAACAAAAACATTTTAGCAGAATAACTAGATAGATGTAGTAGGCAAGACTGGTTTTGGGCGCATTGCCTAAAATGAAAGATGCCGCTGCAGTTTTTTGCCTATATGATTAAGAAGCGCAAAACTTCAATGCCAAAACTTTTTTTGCCTAGATATGCGATCGCTTACAGCGTCGCTCGTATAGTTGCTTACCTATACCATGGGGTCCCATCAGTTACAAACGAAAAATAGCCCGAACTTAGAAAAAATTGAGTAATCGTGTCTTGGTCGGTACTAATTAATGTCCAGTGTATTCATTTGGCCCAATAGTTCGCCAACACGCAATAAATATCACTTGATAATTCGCGTTATGAAGAAATAAAATAGTTCGTTAAATAACCCGCTTTATTCCGTTGAATGGGATGAGGCATCTGTACTGTAGGTATTATATTATCTGGGCCTATACTTAGATGCTTGTGGATTGCAGAAAGACTATGTAAGCAAAACGTGTTAGTGGCACAAAGAATGTTATTTGAAAAAGCTTAGATTTCAATAATACTTGTCACTGTTGGTCGCAGCGTATAGCTACAGAATAGATATTTAACGTATTATTTTCATATTCCTTAAGAACCGTCACCTATAGAGGCTACAACAAACGTGAAATTTTCAAAATCTCAGCGTGCCCATCCTAACACCTCCTCTAGCAAACCAATTCACAACATAATCCTGAAGGCTCTACCCTCCAAGATTCGAGCCAAAATCAGCACAACACTGTACAGTGTACACTGCTATACGTTACAGTAGTACAAAGACTTCAATGGTAAATCAACCCTACAATTTTATTAGTTAGATAGGTTCGTAGACCATATCCTTTCGAGGTGTATTTAACATGTCTAAAGCCTATATTTTAAGCGTAGTCCGGCCGGCGATTTTTGTAATGAATTTATTAGAATAAACAATAGAAAGCATGGACACAGATAAACAAGCCAGTATAGGTAATACAGTATTCTTAACTGGTTTATGAAATAGGTGTAGACAGGAATTGAACTTTTAGTTTTTCATAAAAGAAACCGTCCAATTGCCGTCCAATGACTACTCAAGTACTCATCCATAGTTTTAAACATAGTTCCGTCCATCTCCGACGGCAAATCCGTCCATACTGCTGAAATGCCGATCGTATGTATTTTCTTGCTCTTTTCAGACTGCATGCGCCATTAAGTTTGACCTCAACGTTGTTTATTGAAGGTTTTGAAGAAAATTGAAAACTAAGCTCGAGAGTAAAGCGCTCCACTCGGAATCAAACTGATACCTAAACACCTATAAGAAATAAAAATGAAACTACAGAATCGCG
Organism: Ennomos erosarius; assembly: GCA_963580505.1. Classification (NCBI taxonomy): domain Eukaryota; kingdom Metazoa; phylum Arthropoda; class Insecta; order Lepidoptera; family Geometridae; genus Ennomos; species Ennomos erosarius. The sequence continues at coordinate 14,664,354 of OY756977.1, read as the reverse complement.
ATATCTTAAGATACTGAGCTTAGAGACAAAGAAAAAGCTTTTTCTTTCATTATGAAGTTATATTTAGCATCTATACTCCAGGGACACGTGCGGGGATTTATTACATTAATTTTTTTAATTTTTTTTTTAAGTTAATATGGTTAGGTCATTGATGTTACGTAGGTTTGGGGTGCGGGCCAGGATACCTCCCCGTGTGCTCAAGTGTTACCAGTCCCTCATAGATGTGTTAAATTTCATCTGGGGGGAAGGGCAAGACTCAGGCCGGTGCACCCTGGGCAACGATCAACAACTTCCCTTCGGGGTTCTTGTTGACCGGTGGCTAAATTCCTGGTGGGGTAGGACTTTGCAATGTAACGGCATAGGGCGCTGGCGAGCTAGCGTGATGATCTATATGGCAGTGTGGAAATCGACTTCGCTAAAATACCTTTCGATATATCGAGTACGAAACCCGATGTGTGTGTTAGATTGGCATCTGCCTAGGATGATTTATGCTAGACCGTGGCAGGCGCAAGCGGACGAGGCACGGATTTGAAACTTCACGATTTATTTTATTTCATCGGTTGGCTTAGCACGAGTATTTACGCGCACGTAAGTGTAACGTTAACGTAAGGCAGTTGTATGGCATTTCATCAGCACCACAACTGACTTACGTTAATGTTACACTTACTTGCGCGTAAATATTCGTGCTAGGCCTACTGTTTATGTAAGACTGGGTGGCTTCCTAGTCCGAGTGGTGTCCGCCTGACACCGACGCCGACGCTTCTCGGACTATCCAGCTCCTGCTCCCGATGGCAATGGCGTCTCAAGCGGATGCCAAGCCTCTCTCTAGCAGTTTCCCACCCTATAGTCACCAGCAGTTGGGTGCGGCACTTCCGACAGCGTAGCGCGAGTGTATGATCACTGATCATACGCGAACAGACTGAGTATCTGTTTAATATATTTATGATCGTTTAATCGACTGATCATTAAACTACTTACTATGGTGAGTATCATTGTTATGGTATTTATAAAATAAAACACCAAACGCACAGATCAACAATCTGATAATATACGTTTTAAAATATTCAGACTATAGAGAAAGAAATAGCCAGAATGAAACCGGCAGGGCAACTGTGGCATGAAAACCAGAAAAAGGACAATATCGCTGGGTACTAAAACCGTTGGCGAAATGTATCAAAGTATCATTTCCTACGGATTTTAGTATACAACGATGCTGTCTAAACACCTAGAAATGCACCTTCTTTTTTTACGAGAGCAACGGTAGACATCCCTAACCTTTACCCTTACCTTGTGGATAATAAACGTTTTGCCTTTTTCAGACCACATATAGAGAAAGAAATAGCCAGAACGAAACTGGCAGGGCAAAACTGTGGCATGAAAACCAGAAAAAAGACAATATAAAACCATTACTGAAATGTATCAAAATATTATTTCCTACGATTTTAGTATACGATGCTGTCAACAACTAATAGAAATGCACCTGCCTGTACACTGCCCAGCCAATAACGGAGCTGTCTTGGTAAACGTTTACAATCACACGGATATATTTTCTCATTGAGTATAACGCTAATACAATCTTATAATAATAAATAATAATAATAAATATGTGTGGACATTTCACACAGCGCCATCTAGCCCCAAACTAAGCATAGCTTGTACTATGGGAACCAGATAACTGATACAATACTTATATACTTTTTTGTTTGTAAATACATACATAGAATACAATATAACACCCAGACGCGGAACAAACATCTATGTTCTTCACACAAATGTTTGTCTCGGGTAGGAATCGAACCCACAGCCCTCAGTTCAGAAGGCAGGGATACTACCAACTGAGCTATAGGGCCCGTTATATTCGCCTGATTGTACAAGGGTTTCACAAATGACGATTTTGACGAATAACTCACATAGGTTATAATTTATAATAACCGTGATTTTTAATTCGATTTCGAAAAATACTTGTTTAAGTATACTTATAACTTTTACCGAACGATATATTAAAGTGGAATGAATATAATAAATGCCGTTAATTCGTTACTTGTAATAATAATACTGGCTTTGCCTTTTTCAGATTACAGCTACAGAAACAAACAGCCAGAGCGACGACGGCAGGGAAAGCGTGGTGTGGAAATACAAGAAAAAATGACAACATCGGTGGGTACCAAAATCATTCCTGAAATGTATCAAAATATCATAGAGTAATGTTTTTGATAACATAGCTGTCCATACAACAACTAAAGGAATTGCACCTGCCTGTACTGTACCTTACCGGGCAATTAGGAAGCTGTTTTAGTATTATGGTTACATTAGATATACACATTTTTATCTTGAGTAGGTACGCACGCAAACTCCATTAGTTTTGTTGATATAAGAATTGATGAAAGATTGAAATGATCGTGCAAGGGCTTCGCAAGATTAGTGATGGATAGAATAAATGTTTAATAATAATAAGATAATTGAATAAAAAAAATTATATAATATATACACACTTTTATTGTGTGGCTAGCTGACCCTACCTGGATTCAGCACAGTCACTTCCAGTGACCTTGCACTTATTCCCAATGACATCAATTTTAACCAATTAATCCCGCCGTCATGGGCGATAATAGGATCGCATTAGTGCCCAAAGTAACGTATGAAGCCGATTTTGTCCATACGCGCAGTGCACACGTCTAATCGTTACTACTAGTAAGATGGTATATTAGATTACGCGGGTAGGCGTCAGAGAAACAACATCAAAAATTAATAGCTCTCGTTTTATTATTAAATTTAAAATATAATATACGCTTTTAAGTATCAGAATATGTGTTAAAAGTAGTGTTTACATACCACGCCTGCCAGTAAGTGTTATTTCCAAAAGAAAAACCACACACTATATTATTTTGAGCACTATTTCACTTTATTTTGCACTGCAACATTTTGTACAATGGAGACCATACAGGAAAGTTTGAATCAGATGATCAGTATGTTTGGGCAGAGGATGAGTGCTTTTGAAGAGCGGCAAGCCTCTAAACCAGAAGCTTCATCTATAGACAGCGAATCTCTCTCCCTTGATTATGCAGTTTTTAAATCATTTGTTGTTGCATCACTGAAGGCCCTTCAAAGCCAGATTGAGGTTGTTGCAATGCAAGTGGACCAACAGGAGATGAGGAGCAGACGGAAGATTCTTTTACTGCATGGCATTCGCGAAGAAAAAAATGAGAACATTCTTGAAGTTGTTGCTAGGTTAGTGTCTGAGCGCTTGAAAATTACAAACTTTACTGCAAACAACATTAGCAGATGTCATAGAATGGGTCAGGTTTCGAGTGTGGACAAGCCACGTCCGGTTCTGTTCAAGGTACGTGATGAAGCTGTACGCAGCCAGATCTGGGCATATAAGAGCAGTCTTAAAGGTACAGGTTATGCTCTGTCAGAATTTCTCACAAAGGCCCGCCACGACGTCTTTGTAGCAGCACGCCAGAAGCTGGGCGTTGCTAAGTGCTGGACGAGAGATGGGACGGTCTTCGGAATTGGAGCTGATGGGATCCGCCATCGCATTGTCTGCATCGCGGATATCGCAAAAATTACGAATGCGAAGATCTCAAAACCTCCTCCAGCAGCGAAAAAGGTGGTGTCAGTCGCCAGTGAGGAGGCGGCAGCAGCGGCAGCAGGCTCGAGGTCCAGGCGTCCAGTCTTTAGCAAGAAATAGATGCATTATTTTTTTAAGTAGGTATGGTCTGTTTCGAAGTATCTTGATGGGTATTTATTGATGTATAGCAGGGTAGACTCGGAACGTCACTATTTCTTATTAACTTTATTACCAACTACCAACATTATTTATCTTTTCGAGTTGGGCGTTGTACTGTATATAGAAATTATAGAATTATAAATAATAAATACTTTTCTTGCTCGTTTTGTTAAATTTGATGTATACTGACTGACACTGACATGTAATAAAGTTGTTAATCTGAACTTGACTTCTTTTGACAAATGTGTCAATGTCAATTGATCTGTCTGTCGTTCAGAAAAACGTTTCGTTGTCCGTAGTGTAAATTAGCAAGGCGAAGTTTTTTAGTATGTTTTACAAAATATGTATTAAGTATTAAGAGTTGCGTGCAACTCATATGTTAGGTAGGCTAAAATTACCTATCATTATTTTGGTATTTTGGGTATTGTTTTCCTTTAATCTGTGATGTTTTATCTACCCATAAGGATTCTTTGACTTTATTAAATTAAGTTAAATTGCCTATAGATCGGATCGGAACTGACTTGGAACTGTCAGTTAACATACCTACTATTTGTTTTATTTTGTGTAGTTTAAAACACTAAATTCTAATTAATAATTTGACACTTTTGGTGGGTGGTTAAATCTAGAAAAACAAAACTTAATTATAATTGTTATTATTTATTTTGCATTATAATTTAATTACTTAAATACCTACTTGTACACTAGATTTTATAACAATATTTATTTATTATACATATTATTGATATACAACAATAGAACAACAATTAAGTCTTATTGACTGATACTAAATACAAGTTAAATAACTGATGAACACAAGGAAAAAATTTCTAAGAATTGGATTTCTGAACGCAGGATCGCTAGGGACTAATCACGATGACTTCTTGGCGGGTATGCTTAGGCACGAATTCGACATTCTAGCTATAAACGAAACCTGGTTACGAGTGGGTGAAGAGGGACGTGCTCCACGTGTTCCTGGTTTCCGGCTGCACCACATTCCGCGTCCTACCAGCGTGCGAGGTGGTCGTGGTGGAGGTGTAGGCTTCTTTGTAAAGCGCGGAGTTAGTGTCCGCTTGCGCCAGCATCCAGTCGACCCACGACATAGGTCTGTCGAACAGATGTGGATGACTCTCAAGGTTAATGGGAAAGTTATTGCAGTCGGTACCGCTTACCGACCACCTTGGCTGGAAGTAGATTTGTTCTTGGATGCGATTAGTGATTCCATAAATTCACTCTCCGGCTGCGATGATGTAATTATTCTGGGTGATTTCAATGTAAATATGTTAAATCAACATGATACCAAGACCAGAAAACTTACCACTACAATGAACTGTCTAAACTTATCTCAAATTGTAGCTGCTCCGACACACTTCACAGACAATAGTCAATCACTAATTGATGTAGTCTTTACCGACTTACGTGCACGACATGTTTCTGTGGAACCCGTTGGTGCCCTATCGCGTGGTCACTCTTTTGTGATCTGCGAATTTAATGTGAAGAAGGACAAGTTTATACCTTACACAGTTTCCTATCGACCTATAAACTCTATTTGTATAGACACTTTCACCGAATGCCTTAACGCAATACGGTGGGACTTAATCTCAAACTTAATCGATGTTAATGAAATGGTAAATCTGTTCAACTATGCTATAATAATTTTATTCGATATACATGCACCAGTAAAGAGAGCGATTATTAGAGATCAAAATAATTACCCATGGATTACAGATAATTTAAAACTAATGATGCAGCTTCGAAATGAAGCCCTGTCTACATATAGGATTACCAAATCAAGCGCTAAGTTAGAATACTACAAAAGTCTGAAAACGCTGGTAAATAAATCTCTGTTTTTTGAAAAGGTGGCATACTACAAATATAATATTAATAATAAAATAAATGACCCTAAAACATTATGGAATAACCTAAAAAATACTCTTTTACCTTCTTCTAAACATACTGAGCTCCCAGCGCACTTTACCGATGCAGACGCCATAAACAGTCACTTTCTGAATGTACCCGGGCGAAACTCAGTTACCTTATCTCAACTCAGCTTCTTTGAATTTAATGAGTTCAATTGTGACAATATTTTCACGTTAAGGACAGTTAATGTAAAAACCGTATTTAGAATAATTAAAAGCCTTAAATCCAACGCCGAAGGGTGTGATCATATAACTTTAAAAATGTTGCTTATGACCTTGCCTAATTCTCTTGAAACCCTTACTACCCTAGTAAATAAATCTATCTGCACGGCCACCTTTCCTGAAGTGTGGAAAGTAGCTGCAGTGCGCCCACTTCCAAAAATTAATAACCCAGTGACGTACAAGGACCTCAGGCCGATTAGCATTCTTCCATGCATGTCCAAAATTATGGAGAAAGTTGTTTGTGAACAGTTAACTGCATATCTTGAAAAATATCAGATACTTCCTCAGGTCCAATCAGGCTTTAGAAAAGGTCGGAGTACAGCGACGGCACTACTTGATGTCACAGACAATATCCTAGCCTCCCAGGATGAAGGACAGTGCACATTGCTGGTGTTGCTTGATTTTTCCCGCGCATTTGATGCTATCAATGTCAACTTACTCCTTTCCAAATTGAGGTACTATGGATTTGACTCATCTGCGTTGAGTTGGTTTAACAGCTACCTCAGTAACCGACAACAATACGTTGAATTGCGTGGGACGTCTGGTGCCACTGTTTGCTCAGCTCTTACGGAGTTACACAGAGGTGTCCCTCAAGGGTCCATATTAGGTCCTATACTGTTTATCCTTTACACAGCTGATATTATTAGCTCTTTTAAAAAATGTAGATTTCATATATATGCTGATGATATACAAGTATACTTGTCATTTCATCCTAAAGATATTGATTCGGCAATACAGGATGTTACTGAAGACCTCTGCAGGATTGCTACCTGGTCATCTGATAATTGTCTCCTACTAAATCCGAATAAAACTAAATTTATGGTGTTAGGCAGTAGACGGCAGTTGTCATCTCTGCCACCTGTAGTCAATATTTCGCTGTTAGGGGAAACAATTGAACGGGTTTACGAGGCGCGTAACCTGGGGTTGAACGTCGATGTACAGTTAAGATTTGAAAATCACGTTGCTGACTCAGTACGAAACTGTTTTTACCGGCTTAAAACTCTTTATAAGCTTAGACCTTATTTATCCCAGGAATTGCGAATGCAACTCGTTGAATCGTTAGTTTTGTCGAAGTTAAACTATGCCGACACCGTGTATGGGCCTCGTTTGTTGGTGCGAACACAACGCTTACTGCAACGGGTGCAAAATGCATGCGCGAGGTTCTGCTTTGCAATACCGCCAAGAAGTCACGTTACGCCATTTTTGAATAATCATCTTATTTTGAAAATGAAATCACGCTACAAGTTACATCTGGCCTGTCTTCTGTTTGGTGTAGCAAAATACGGGATTCCTATATATTTGCATGACAAACTCAAGTGGACTTGTGACACCAGACAGCGTTCGAACAGGCATGGCTCTAATCAACTGTCCATACCAAGGCACCGTACGGAGGCATTTAGGGGTGGCTTTCGGTATGCTGCTTCTAAATGCTGGAACAATATACCACCGCCAATTAGAGCGTTGAAAAGTGTGGACGGTTTTAGAGGCAGGCTTAAAAAATTTTTAATTGATGAGCAGGTAAAGCATGGCGATATTATTTATGATCGGTCCTTCATTTAATAACGTGAGTCTGTAGTATGTTCCAATAAATTTTTTGTTGTCGTTTTAGTTGTAGCTTAAATTTTGTTGTATATTTTATATAGGTACGTGTGTAGGTTTTGTTATTAATTTGTGTACCTAATCTTGTTTGTTTGCAAACGTTTCTATCATTATATTATAAGGTTTATATTAGTGTTATGTGTACTAAGTATGAGTAGCTATTTGTTTGTTATATGTATATATATATATAATTATATATGTAATATGATATTTAATATATTATAAATCACTTAAATGTTATAAATTTAGTAATATTTTGTCTGAAAAGAATTATCCACCCGCGGGGTTTCAGCTGAAAATCAGCGTCTGGTACCGGTAGGCACTTGACATTTATGCTGAGCTGAACGCCCTTTCAGCTTCAACACTAAAATTATTTTTTAATAATTAATATGCACAGTATGATGTAAAACTTAATTAAGATCCTGGTTTGTACTTTTTGTTTTTTATTGTGTATTGTGTTACTTATTGTGAAGTTGAATAAACGCTATTCTATTCTATTCTATTCTATTCTTATATGATGGTAAATTGTTATATTGTAATGGTTTTAATGCATGTTATGTAACATAACTAGTATACGGTTCTTCTTGAGGGAAGAGGTCATTATAGCCTATAGACATTCGTAACTGATTCGTAACTTAGATATAGATACCCTAATACTCGCTTGGCTTTAGGTATATCATAAAGTTTATGAGATCACAGCTAAGAACTGAAAAACGAACAAAACGTAAACTGCAGCAGGGAAAGCGTGGCGTGAAAACACAAAACACATGACTACGTCGGTGGGTACCAAAATAATTTCTGAAGTGTATTAAAATATCATTGAACATGGAATAATGTTTTTAGTAACATTCGATGCTGTCTAAGCAACAAGCCTACAGAAATCTGTAACACTAGACGTGGTACTAATGCGTTTACTAGTAATTATACTTGTTTTGCTTTTTCAGATCACAGCTACCGAAATAAATAGCTAGAACGATTACGGCGGAAAGCGCGTTGTGAAAACACAAGAAAATATGACAGCGTCGGTGGGTACTAAAACCATTGTTGAAATGTATCAAAATATCATACGACACTGTTTTAAGTAACATCCGATGCTGCCTAAGCATTAACTAAAGGAACTGGATCTGCCTGTACTATAATTATATACCCTGCCTGCCGAGACAATAAAGAATCTGTCTTAAGTACATATTATGATAACAAGCAAATAGGCACATTATTGTCTTGTTATTGTCAGGACAAAATTGTGTTTATCTGATCGTCCCACAAGTGTTAGATTTAAGGAAACATTATAGATTTTATAACTGTGGTGTAATTTGATTAAGCAAAATTCTTGTGAATGAATTGAATGATACAAAGTGACTGCAGATATTATTCAAAAAAACAACATAATAAGTACTCAGAAACAGAAAGGAAAGCATAAGATTGATAAGAAATATGAAAATTCTTATTAGAATTTGTTACACCCGCAAACTATTCGTGTACTTCTACAAAAATAAAGACAGTAGAGTTATTGACGGGCCCGATAGCTCAGTTGGTAGTATCCCTGCCTTCTAAACTGAGGGCCGTGGGTTCGATTCCCACCCGGGACAAACATTTGTGTGATGAACATAGATGTTTGTTCTGCGTCTGGGTGTTATATTGTATTCTATGTATATATTTACAATAAAAAAGTATATAAGTATTATATCAGTCATCTGGTTCCCATAGTACAAGCTATGCTTAGTTTGGGGCTAGATGGCGCTGTGTGAAATATCCACACGCACACACACACATATTACACCCTTATTTCATTGATTGGCTACACCGTTTATTTTATTCCGATCGAAGTATCTTGGATGTAAAATTGAATTTAAAAGCATTCTTTGAGAATTGGTAGCTACCTATTAAAGACACCAGTCACGCGTAGCCTTAACACATACCTAAAGTAAATCTGTGATCTGTTTCGTACACCTAAAACAGTTCAGGTTTGAACTACCTATTTCTGATCTAACGAACCTACCCTACTCATACTATCCTACGTACCAACCTACAGCAGAAAGTAAGGACGCTGGCGCGGGGCAAGCGTATTGAGAAAACACTTTTGACTTTTATGTATAATATAGATATAGTGAAGCAAAACAAGCAGACAGCTTCTTTTCAGATCTTAACTAGAGAAAAAAACAGCCAGAACGATGACAATAGCGAAAGCGCGTGAAAACACAAGAAAAAATTACAACATCGCTTGTCATGAGAGTTATTGCTCAAATGTAAAAAACATCATTTGAGGCAATATCTCTTGTGGCATGCTATGCTGTCTAAGCAACAACTAAAGGAACTGCACCTGCCTGTACTGTTCTTTGTTGAGCCAATACGAGACCTGCCTGCCTCAGTAAATGGTTAACAAGCATAAGGCTCTCCGATGGGAAGTGGTCAGCGTAGCCTCTAGACATTTGTTACACTAGACGTGCCACTAATGCTTGTTTTGCTTTTTACAGCAGAAAGTAAGAACGCTGGCGCGGGGCAAGGGTATTGAGAAAACACTTACGACTTTTATGCTTTATATAGGTATTGAGTAGGAAAACAAGCATACGGCTTTTTTTCAGATTTTACCTAGAGAAGCAAACAAACAGAACGATGACAATAGAGCAAACGCGTGAAAACGCAAGAAAAAATTACAACATCGCTTGTCATGAGCGTTATTCCTCAAATGTAAAAAACATCATTTGAGGCAATATCTCTTGTGGCATGCTATGCTGTCTAAGCAGCAAATAAAGGAACTGCACCTGCCTGTCCTGTACTCTGATGAGCCAATAAGGGACCTGCCTCAGTAAATGGTTACAATGAAGCAAACAAGCATACGGCTCTCCGATGGGAAGTGGTCACCATAACCTCTAGACATCAGGGGCCGTACTGTGAGCTCTTAGCGCGATCCAAAACAGAGCGTATATTGGATAGCTTGTCAAAATCTTCATACAAAAAAAAACAAAGCGATCCAAGACAGGCTCCGTTTTGAATCGCGTTAAGAGCTCACAGTACGGCCTCTGTTACACTAGACTTGCCACTATTGCGTATAGTTGTTTTGCTTTTTTCAGATCACAGCAATCGAAACAAACAACCAAAACGATTACGGCGGAAAGCGTGGCGTGAAAACACAAGAAAACATGATAACGTCGGTCGGTGCTAAAATCATTGCTGAAATGTATCATAATATCATACCACAATGTTTTTAGTAACATCCGATCCGATGTTGTCTAAGCAACTACAACTAAAGGAACTTGTTCCGCATGTACCTGCCGAGACAATAAGGATGCTGTCTAAGCATTATGGTTACAATCAGATAGGCACATTTACGTCTTGAGAATACGCCAGTCGCCAACTCAAGAAGAAAGTGTGTTTACCTGATTGTGCCAGAGCTTCACAAGGGATGGATTCAACGAAAAGATTAGACCAACATTTTTGTGACCATGAATTACTTATTTGCTTTAGAAATTTTGCTTTGTATAAATCGAATGGTATATATATCTATATATTTAAAATAAGAAGAACCATATAATTAGTGCCTACTCAATATGTAAATTCTTATATCGGATAGCTAAGGAATGAAACACCTTACCAGCGTCATTGTTTCCTGACAAATATAATTTGGGAGTTTTTAAGGCCAGAGTGAATCGGTATTTTTAGGCAAGAATGGTCGTCTATCGACCGCGTTGTCACATACCATCAGGTGAGACCGTGGTCAAATGATAGCCTGTCGTTGATAAAATATAAAAAAAATATATACTTAATAATTATGTTACACATGCATGCATCTTTTTTTTGTTGTATGACTAGAAATCAATAACTAGAACGATTACGGTACGGCGTGAAAGTACAAGAATAAATGTCTACATCACTGCGTACTAAAATCATTGCTGAACAGTATCAAAACATCATTTTACGATGATTTTTGTATTATTTGATATTGTCCAACAACTAATAGAACTGCACCTGCCTGTATCCTGTCCAGCAAATAATGGAGCTGTCTCAGTAAACGGTTACAATCAGACGGATATATTTTGAGTATACGTTACTACAAGGAGATCTTAAATCTTGTCATTGTCAGGACAAAATTATGTTTATCTGATCATCCCACAAGTGTTAGATTTAATGAAACATTGTAAATTTTATAACTGTGATGTACTTACTTTGATTAAGAAAAATTCTTCTGTGTAAATTGAATGATACAAAGTGCTCAACATATATATTTCAAAAAACAACATAATAGGTACTCAGAAACAGAATGGAAAGCATAAGCTTGATAAGAAATATGAAAATTCTTATTAGAATTTGTTACACCCGCAAACTATTCGTGTATTTCTACAAAAATAAAGACAGTAGAGTTATTACACTCGTATTTCATTAATTGGCTACACCGTTTACTTTATTCCGATCCGAGTCTACTAGATGTAAAATTGAATTTATAAGCATTCTTCAAGACTAGGTAGCTACCTATTACAGTCAATAGTCACGCGTGGACTTAACACATACCTTAAGTAAATCTGTGAGCTGATTCGTGCACCTAAAACAATTCAGGCTTCAACTACCTATTTCTGATCTAACGAACGTACCCTACTCACACTATCCTACGTACCTATCTACAGCAGAAAATAAGGACGCTGGCGCGGGGCAAGCGCATCAAGAAAACACTTTTGACTTTTATGCTTAATATAGGTATAGAGTAGGAAAAGAAGCATACGGCTTTTTTTCAGATCTTACCTAGAGAAAAAAACAGCCAGAACGGTGACAGTAGAGCAAACGCGTGAAAACACAAGAAAAAATTGTTTATAACTCGCATATATCTGATAACTTTCTAATTATAGGGGATTTCAACATACCAAATATCCAATGGAGTACACACTATGGCCCACTTCACTTGAAACGAGGTTCAGTGGAAATGCAAAATGCTGGCAAGCTTCTTTTAGAAGAAGTTTATTTACTTGGGTTAGAGCAATGTAATTATACAACAAATATACACGCCAACACGCTTGACCTTGTATTTAGTCATTTCTCCTGTAGCCGATCACAGAAATTGTTGGTAGATGTAGATGCCGCACACCCTTTGCTTATTGATTGATGCCGTAAATATCACTTTGTGTCCGCTTGATGAGCAAATAACGTTAAAATTTAACTTCCATAAGAGTAAATATAATGACATAAATAATCACCTAAGTAAAACTAATTGGTCTTGCCTTTTTGATTCTTGTGATTCGGTTGACAGTGCTGTTAATTGTTTTAGTTCAGAGTTAAAAAAATGTATTGAGTTATATATTCCAGAGCGCAGAGTTTGCAACACTGCGAAACGTTATCCTTTGCGGTATAATAATGTTTTGTACTTCCAAGTATACCTTCAAAAGAAAGGTTTTTCTACAATTACAAGGTACGGAATAAGTTATAATATACCTTTATCTATATCTATGTATATATATATCACATATATACACACATACGCACACACCCCCACACACGCACCCCCACACCCTTATACACCTCTAGTTATTTAACTATCATTAAAGCTAAAGAATACATAATAATAATAAGTACTACTAATTACTTAGATAAGTACTATTCATTACTACTGCAAACTTTATTTGTTATCCCAAATCATATCCTTATACACATCCAACTCCACAAACATTACACACCATCACACTCCAATACATGTAACAACATACACGTAAGATTCAGTGGTACTGTGTCTCTTTCATATAAACATGTACTATTATTGACCTATTATTGGCTGTATTTTCTATTCTGCTTAATGTATTTACTTTTCTTTCTTAATGCTCTCTTAATATATATATATATAAAATAAATAAATAAATAAATTAATATAAAAAAAAACAAAAAAACAAAAAACAAAAAAAAATTTAATTAATTAATTAATTAATAAATCAAATAAACAAACAAACAAACAAACAAACAAACAAATAAATAAATAAATAAATAAATAAATAAACAAACAAATAAATAAATAAATAAATAAATAAAAATATTCAGGCTTCAACTAAATATTTTTGATCTAACGAATTACTCTACCCTTTTCATACTATCCTACCTACAGCATTTCTGCTGTTTACTTTCGTAAACACACTGGCGCGGGGCAAGCGTATTGAGAAAACGCTTATGAGTTTTATGCATAATATAGGTATAGTCACAGAGCAAAAAAAAAAACGTTTCCTCTCTAGCGTCATTTGTTTCATAGCTCTGTGGGTATAGTCTAGCAAAACAAGCATACGAAACAAACAGCCAAAACGATGACAGTAGGGCAAGCGCGTGTTACGTAGAACGACAAGTACATCGTACGTACCGCATATCGCGCTACCGCCATCGCTATCGTCACCGCCGTGTCAGCGTGATTTGCACACATGGAGAAGATGTACTAGCGCTGACCAGCAAAAGCGTGAGACAGATCGCGACCACCGTCCGCGTACCGCCCGCGCCCGCGATCCCCTCTAAGCTCCGCGAGGCTTACATCATCCTCCCCCGGCACTTGTTCTCGATCGTCGAGACTTGTCACATACATATAATTAATTTTAGGACCTAATTATAGTTTAGATGTAAAAACCTTAAATAAAAGGTAAAAACTTCATCACATGGTTTTACTCTGTTACTCCCGCTGCAGCCCCTCTATAATTCGCGTGAAAACACAAGATAAAAATTACAACATCGCTTGTCATTAGCGTTATTGCTCAAATGTAAAAAACATCATTTGAAGTAATATCTCTACTGTCATGCTATGTTGTCTAAGTAACAACGAATGGAACTGCACCTGCCATTACTGTACCCTGTCGAGCAGATAAGGGAGCTGCCTCAGTAAATGGGTACAATCAGATGAAGCAAATAAGCATAAGGCTTTCCGATCGGAAGTGTTTGTGTAACATCTGTTACACCATACGAGCCTCTTATGCGTTTACTAGTACCAACTAATACTTATTTTGCCTTTTTCAGATCACAGGTACTGAAATAAATAGCTATAACGATTACTGCGGAAAGGACGACGTGAAAACACAAAAAACAAGACTACGTGTTGAAATGTATCAAAATATCATTGACACATGATTTTAGTAACATCCGATGCTGTCTAAGCAACAACTAAAGGAACTGGATCTGCTTGTTCCTGCCGAGATAATAAGAGAGCTTAGTGTATGTATGGTACAATCAGCTGGGCACATTTTTGTATCGAGTATACGCCTACTCAAGAAGAAAGTGTGTTTGCTGTATTTTTTTTATTATTTTTTAATTTTTAACGGGCAATATGGCTTTTTTTTTTTTTTTTTTTTTTTTTTTTTCACACAGCTTCATCTAGCCCCAAACTAAGCATAGCTTGTACTATGGGAACCAGATAACTGATACAATACTTATATACTTTTTTGTTTGTAAATACATACATAGAATACAATATAACACCCAGACGCAGAACAAACATCTATGTTCATCACACAAATGTTTGTCCTGGGGAGGAATCGAACCCACAGCCCTCAGTTCAGAAGGCAGGGATACTACCAACTGAGCTATCGGGCCCGTCTCAAGCTACTACAATAATAAAAACTAACTAGCTATACACTATATCTATGTTTGCTTGATTGTATTCTATAAAAGCTTCACAGGTGATGGGTTTAACGAAAAGATTAGACTAACATTTTTTTAACCATGATCTGATTTGATTTAGAAAATTTATTATGTGTCAATCGAATGATACAATAGTTATATGTGTTCAGTAGATTTAAATTAGAAGCACCATATAATGAGTGCCTACTCAATATGTTAATTCTTATATACTTAATAATTATTTTACACAGTCATGCATCCATTTATTGTATGACTAGCTGACCCTACCGGCGCGCAGTCAGCTGCGACCGTGGACTTTTACCCGATGAAATCTCAAGCGGATGCCATCGGTTCCCTAGCGCACAGCTTAGACATTGCTATGCAAGTAATAGAAAATATCTACTATCTATATGCGAAAATGAATTTCTTTACCTACTTATTACTTACAAATAAGTACTCTGTGCGTAGAGCATTTATAAATGGAGGTAGCAAGGTAAGGCGTACCCCTCTGCCGGTAATACGCTATTTGGTCATACACAATATCATAGTGTGCGTGTAAACACTGCGTATCTACGCTAGATTATATAACGGTGTGCGTGTTTTAAGATGGTGTGCGGCGTTCGTTTACACGCGCTGTGTGCGCGTGTGCTATGCCTGTTTACGTCGTACCTAGCCCGTAGAAATCGACTGAAATCAGTGCTTGCGGATTATAACGTAACATCTCCATTGGTCAAATTCTCTAAGACTCTGTGATAATACTCGTTTTGCCTTTTTCAGATCACAGCTACTGGAATTAATAACTAGAACGATTATGGTATGGCAGAGAAAGCGCGGCGGGATAATACAAGAAAAATGAAAACATCGCTGGGTGCTAAAATCATTGCTAAAATTGATCAAAACATCAGCTCGGACGGCATGTGCAGCGGCTGAAGCTGCAGAAGACCTCAAACGGAGGAAGTATGAATCCATAGGCGATGGATACATATTTGCTCCGTTTGGGGTTGAAACAATGGGTCCCTGGGGCCCACAGGCGCGGCTTCTGGTTAAGGAGCTGTCCAGACGGTTGGTCGACCTAACACGTGACCAAAGGGCTGGCGCATACCTCGGCCAACGAATCAGCTTGGCAATACAACGAGGGAATGTCGCCAGCTTTTTGGGCACGCTCCCCGCAGAAAGCAACCTAAATTCTGTGTTTTATTTATAGTATTTATTTTTTTGGTTTGCGGCATAGCTTTTTTTGATAGGGTTTTCGTTTTTAGTTAGGTGTATATATTGTTAATTAATAAAATGATACCCTAAACATCATTTTACAGTGATTTTTGTATTATTCGATATTGTCCAACAACTAATACAAGTGCAACTGCCTGTACCCTGCCCAGCCAAAGATGGAGTTGTCTTAGTAAGTAGGTAAATGCACTCAAGAAGCTAATGGATCCGATTGTACAATAGGTTTTCCAAATGATGGGTTTTTTTTGTTATATTTTGGCTCCACACATAGTGTATTTAGCCAGTGTCGAGTATTATAATTTTCATCGTGTTGTTAAATATTTCACGCAAAGTCATGTCCTAGTCATAGTCATAGTCCAGTCTAATCATGCTCCAGCAAAGTGGTGGCAACTTTACTAGAAGCTTCTATGGAGTTTTGAAAGCAACACGAAAAATCACGTTTCACCACATTATATCACTTGCCCTCACTCATGCTCGTAAGCCAGCACTTAATGCATAAAAGCCACCAATTTTAAACATTAACACTGGAAAAAGCACAAGTTTTGAAAAATAATACAATGCAACGACGTGAACTTTTCCGCGTTCCCGCCAAAACTCCAAAAAACCAAAACTAAGACAATAATTTAATTCGATTGAGAAAAATATAATTATGTGTTATTATAAAAAGAATGAGAGAATGTTTAACAGCCTCCGTGGTATGGCGGTTGAGCAGGTCGGCTCATAACCCGGAGGCGGCGGGTTCGTTTCCAGTGACAGGACAAGTATTTCTCCACAGAAAACAAGGCCAAATACTTGTTCTGTGTCTGTATGTTGTGGGACCATGGCCCTCGTAGTTCCTGGATCTCTAGATACAGGGAATCCTAGTTGGAGTATAAGTACACCTCAGTAGCTTTATGTTTCGACATAAATAAATAAAAATTATTATTATTTAATGATAAGGAATTGTGTCGCTAACTTCAAACTCGAAAAAATCCACTCTACCGTTTTTTTAAATATTGAAGAAAAACTGATAATAAGCCCAATTCCATGATTTAAAAGGCATTTTTTTTAATATAGCAGCAGCATTGAAAAAACGACCATGTTCAGCTAATTCAGTCTTAAAACCATACCAATACCTCAAAAATACTTAATATTGGATTTATCTGAGTTTGAAGTTAAGCGACACAATTAATAACTTACCTACTTATAGCTAAAAAAAGCAAAATGAAATCTGAAAATCCATAAATCCAGACCCATTAAAAGGGGTCGTCTCTTCCTTGGATATAGGTACGTTTTTGGCTTCACTTTATACTAGTTTGCGCGCGAGGTATCCAGTAAACTAATCAACATAGCGCATGCATGGATGCTCGCGGTAGTTTACATAAATTAAACCTAAATAGTGTTTGGTTATTCTAACTTTGCTCCACCCGCACAAAAGGCAAGCGGCACACAACGAGCGAGTTCATGAATAAAAACAATGGACAAAAGCGGTAAAGAGTTTAAGGTTCCGACTCAATATATTTACTTACATATAAAACAGTTAAGACCTGTATCATAATAAAAATAAATAGTACTGCGTTTGTACCTGTGTAAATTATTTACCTGTGGCAAATTTACACATAATTTTAATGCATGTGACGAATTTACTTTGTATGGAGTTTAAAAAATCTGACGATATTACTTGGTGGCGAATGTACAACAGCTCCCCAATACGTCCTAAAAAAATGACCCTAAAAATGAGCTGAAAAGCGAACCCTATTACTAAGGCTCCGCTGTCCGTCTGCCTGTCTATCTGTCCGTCTGTCACCAGGCTGTATAACCCTGTATCTCATGAATCGTGACAGTTAGTTGAATTTTTCACGGATGATGGTGTTCTGTTGCCGCTATAACAACAAATACTTAAAACCCAGAATAAAATAAATATTTAAAGGGCTTACCCCCTCACATGGGCCCATACAACAGCCGTGGTTCTTTGCTCGTTTTTATAGATAACGCACGGAACCCTTCGAGCACGAATCCGACTCGCACTTGGCCGATTTAGACAATATGTATAAGCACATCATCACTTGATACTAAAATCATTACAGAAATGTATTAAAACATTTTTTTGCGGTATTTTTATAAAATGATAGTAAAGTACCGGGTGTCTAGCGGAGTAAATTACTTTACAGCTTTTATCTTGTGAAAGTACAGTCCTGGCTCCAGCGTTGACTGTAGGTAGGTTTATATTGCAACCGACGCCGGCGTTCCAGGAAATCTAATACATCTCAGTAGATCAACTTGGTCTAGAGCTTTTTTATTTACTTAGAAATGAACTAAAATTAGAGAACATTTTCCGTGAACATAATTTGTAAGTTCTCTAAGGAAATTCTGCTTTGTGAGGTAAGTACTGTTTGTTTTATTGGTGGAAAGTTATATAAAAAGCAACGCAATAAACAGGCAGCGGTAAATTCTGGCATAATGTTAAAATAAATAGTATTTAATGTGGTGTGTAACACAGAATAGAAGGATCCGTAGGTAACCCATACCATATCTTCTACTGTGCAATTATGTATCATTGACTATGAAACCGTGAACTATGAAACGGGCTTTATAATCTCTTTGTTATGTACCTATGAATAATCCGTGGTGTCCGCGGGAGATCGCGTTTTCCATAGTATATCGCTTGGTCGATGCGACGCGAGTAGCTGGCACTTATTACGTATTCAGCATTGCAATTCAACGAGGCAATGCTGCCCGCAGATTGGGTACTCTATCTTCGGTAGCTTGTATTATTTAATGATAGTTGTTAAATTATTGTAGCAGTTAGTTAAGTTTAAAAAAATGTATATTCTATGAAAGGAAATATTCAATAGGTCTCTACTCTAATCGAGACAGCGACGGATAAGTATCGCTTCCCTGCCAGTGCTAATGCTTAATTCTTAGTGACCAATAATCAGTTTTGTATATTGGGAAACATGTACCAAAAACCTCCAATAAATTAGCTTAGGACACCCTGTGGTTCGTGGAATTGCGATTTCTTGACTATGGATTTGATTTAGACCGCCACATGCCGCGGGTGGTCGGCCAAATTAAGTAGTGACTTATGGGTATCCCGTAGATAGCAAGTATGGTCTCGTTTTTTTTCTCAGCAAGCCCTTCCCTTGATCATGAGCGTGCAGAGGAAATAACTAGTCGGTCATCTTGGACCGGTTGCCATATTGGATTTTGAACCGCATCCATGTACCTATGCTGCATTTTGTAGCTCTGGGATAAACACTGCCGGTGGAAGTTCATTGTTAAACGGCAAGAAATTACGCATAAAGTAAGTCGTATGCGAAATATTTTTAGGTATATAACTAACCCGATGCTAGAGGATATTGTTATTAGAATAGTATTGGTACGGTAGAAACCTTAAACCTAATATGTATATATATATATATATATATATATATATATATATATATATACTGGGTGTAATTGAATTCATTAGCATCCTTTGAAACTAAGTACCTACTCCTGATACCGGTCAAGTGTGGACAAACATTTTTGAATTCTAACACATTGGTTTGGTAATAATAATAACACCAAAAAATGGAATAACTTACTTAATCAAATGCTACAATACAAAATTTAATTAAAATAATGAAGTACTGTTTTTAATTAGTACATACAAGGTATAAAAACGTTTAAATGTATGAAAATCATCCGTGCCAACTGCGTTAGGCGCCGCGGAATTTTCAATAAAAATATTTTGATTTACACTCCTTACTCTTTAATAATCATCTATAAATGATGTACTATCATGGGCTCAATTTATGCTAATGAATTAAATTACATTCTGTATATATTCGTATTTTAAGAGGTCTCTCCAAATATTCTGTAAGTTTGGTATCGTCGACTTTTCTTACCGCTCCATAATATAACGAAATACCGGGTCGACTAGGCTTAACTTGAGACATGGGTACCATACATTAGTTTAGTCTGCTGAAAATTATCTGGTTTATCTATGATTCAACATTTTTCATTAGTTCCCGTTCATGCCAGCACTAAGCCAGTCTAAGCTTTACGTTCAATGAAAGGTAATTAAATCAAATCAATTTCACAAACTCGTTAGCGAAATTCAAATAGAACTGCAATCGACCGCTTTCATTTGGCTGAATGAATAAAGGTGAAGTGCATTTGTTTTCACATTGCATATTGAACTTTAATTAAATGTAAATAGGCTGTAATAACCTAATTAGATAAATATTTGGCAATGATAGGTATTTTACGCACACAGGGTTATATCGGATATTTCTAGAGATCCACCTCAAATACTTCCACGGAACTACAGGGAATAAACGAAAATATCTGGGTGCACCACGGGTAATTATAGCCTTGTGACTGCAATAGTATTTTTGTGTGCCCGAATAAATTAAATACATAAAAAACCGTGCAAATAAAATTGCAAAACAGTAATTTGGCCATTACTAAAATAATTGCAAAAGGTAGAGCTCCTGAGCTCTGCTTACTGGGAACGCGCTGCATCGACAGAACCGAAGTCTCATAAAAGTCAAAAACATAGCTCTTTATTAGCCAGTTGAAATGGCAGTTAGGCTAGCCACATCGCTCGCTGAACCCACAGACCTAGAATTCGTTACTCTCAATAAAGCAATGATCGCAAGCGAGCGCGCAATACAAATCAAGTACTACAAGTACACATTGCCTCGAGAGGAAAGGAGAGAGGGAGATAATGGCGGATTGTCACTATATATTAGCCAAAGACCACCACCTATCACCACCAACTGTTTCATGACGAAAAGCATAATATTGTAATCATGTACCATTGTCCATTCAAAGTGCAAAATACTATTTTTACAGCTTTTTACATCTTACTTATTCCGTGAGTGGTAGTGGGCTCGTTCTCATTTTTACGATTCTCATCGTCAGTTTCATGTACAATTTTATATTGTTCTTATTTCAAATATTTTTGTACAATAAATTATAGCGCTTTATAAGACGAGTAAATTAATATATAAGTTAATCAAATAGAAAGTCTTGTTTGGGTGATAAATGGTTTTGAAGTTTTAGAGGCCACGAAAGCGACGCATCGGATCACGAAAATGACTCAGTAACTTTACAGCTATCATTTTCTCACGTTTTGCCACTGTTTATAAGACTAAATGTTCATAAAATAACATCGTAATCTTGTTTTCATAATTAAACTGGCAAACAAATGGTATTAATAACCAAAACTATGTATATTATTATTATCAGTTCGGTCCTGAGTTTGTTCATCCTACGAAATACGAATACTAATCCACTTAACTACATATTATAGGTAATAAGCCTCGCTGACAAAAACAGATAGTTATCGTATTAATAGCTTTATTAATTAAGAAGCATCATGAGTATTTAAAAAGTGTATTTATTTATGAGTTGTGTTACTTTTTCAATAGAACAACAACCTTCACTACAATAGAAATAATCTATACTTATATTATAACGACTTATCTATAAAAACAAATCTCACTACAAAAGACAATATCTGGCACATCTTTAGGTACTCTTTTGGATTAGAAACTCCTGATTTCGTGATTTTTCCATAAACTTTTAAATATGAGCTTTACGTGTTCGGAGTCGAGCCTACGAGCAAAATAATTAAAGTATGATTGAAATGTTGGCAGGCGGGGACCAAAATGTACCTAGTAGGTACCTACCTCCCTACCTAGTACCTATATACGTACTTACGTCAAGAATAGGTAGTATTGTGATATGACGTGACGTTATTAATAATTTCAGAACCTTTTGGTGATAGTTCCTAATACCTACATACTTTAGGATTATAATATCCGACGGTAAACGTGTGTGGAGAAAAGTGTTCATAGAATGTGAACTTGGGCTAGGTAGGTACCTTTTACCTAGCTACCTACCGGAATCTTCGCAATAGGATGCTTCTCCCGGAAACCAGAAAAATGGTATGTAACCATAATCTTTTAATCTACTACCTACCAAACGTAGGTACTGTTACTAGCTCTTCCCCTTTAGGTACCTATTATTAAACATAATACAATGCTAGTTTCGAAGGAAGGTTCTCCCAACTTGAGAGTTACTAGGCTACCACGTTCCAGATCACCCCTTTTCGCGATAACATGACATACCTACCAATTCGAACTCATCCATTTTTAGGCTATGATTATTAATCACAATGAATGATGAGTGAGTTCGAATCGACCCATCTTTTCTCGATAAAAACACGTTTACATAATTATTCAAAACACTATCTTACATCTGTCATACTACAATAACTAGAATTGTTTCAATAAACTCACACTAGTCGCTACATTTCTAAATAAAATAATGCATAAAATCAGTTTCATGTACCAAAATCAGTGTCATGACTAAAATGCCACGAAGTTTATGAAACGAAACTGACGAAATTATCCCTTTTTTGTAAAATTGCTGCAAAGTTAAGTGTATCGATTTAAATCAAATACTACATAAATATCTCGCACATTTTAGGGTTTCGATGAGCTAACTTTGATTTCAATTGCTGAAATACAATGCCCAAAAAATGTAGTGCACGTGTGATCGGTAAATCCATGAACAAATACAAGCTTACCGATATTTTTTTTTCCGGCACGTTGAGCCACACGTCTTACGTCTGCGATGCCAGTACACGACTGACGTTCGACCAGACCACACTCAGTGTTTGATTGCTGATGTTTTGTTTAACAGGCAGCCGTTATATCACGCGAATTTAAAGAACCCATATCCGCGTGACCGACGCGTATGTTGTTTTAAATTGAAAATAATGATGAAAAGATTTGTTTTAAACTATTTAGTGTAAAGTTTATTTAATTACGATAATTTTAGTATATGTTACATACAAATACAGTGAAATTTGGTGAAGTGGTAAGCAAATGTTTTACTGCATCGGAGAGTGTGACACGATGAGAACACGAAAAATTACCCCGTTTTTGACCATTTCGTGTTAATTTAAGGTATTATTTTTGCTTTTATTTTGACAAGCTTTATTTCTGTTGTAGCCTAATAGATGTTTCATTATTTAATTCACAAATTCTGTTTGTATCTTAAGCCATTTAGGAAATATAACCTCGTGACCATCAAATTTGAGCATCGATGAGAACTACCCAGTGGGATGTTACAAAACATACTAATCCAAACAAAAACACGTATCAGAGCAAATTTATCACAAATTTTATTGCATTATTACTTATCATATTGGCTACTTGGCTGTAAAACTTGTTTATTTTGTAGATTGGGAATGCTCCTTCCGATATATTGCAATATTTCAGTGTTTCAGTTTTTGTGTTCTTTAGCAATTTTACCCCGTAAATAAAATGACTGCGATTTAATTAAAAAAATAATGGGGATCTATAGTTAGTTTCAATATTAAGTAAATACTACAGTTAACTTGTCGCAAATATTCAAGGCATTATTATATTTATTTTTTATTGTCAAGATCATAATCATAGAAGCATTTTTTCTCACACACAATTTCTTACATTTCTTGTCCTATTTTCAAACTGTCAGTGTTCCTCTTTACATTCTATCTTTATGGCTGAACCGACAACCGATGGAGAAGGAAAGTTCTTAGTGGCAATGACGAATAACAATAAAATCAATAAGTTAAGTGTAGAAAATCTGGCATATGCCGTCTACAATGTGAACCGACGGCCTTGTCAGTACCGCTGGGAGCCGATGGAGCAAGCGATAAGCAGCCGCTCAAATACCTATGTTCACCAGAACACGTCTTCCAGCTGATGGTGATGACATACTTTTTCTCTATATAGCTTCTTTATTGTTAGATTTGGGACCGTGTATGTACAACAGTCAAATGAAGGTAAATAATAAAAAACAAACTCACGTTCGTCACCAAAAGTTGAACGCAGATTAAATAAATAATAATTGTATCATCCCTGCAGCTTTTGACCGCTGACCTTCTTTCCTTTAGGTACCTATACCTAAAGCACGTGGCCCCTCGCCAGGTTTCTGCGTGTTTGCCTTTTACAAAGTTGTTTCATTTACCGTGTTGTTTGATAAATTCTGAACACAATAGGAAGACTGGGTCACCGCGTTGTTTAACTGTCGACTAAACGTGAACAAAGTTGTTACGATTTGTTGGGTTTTGTATTCAACGCTCGAAACTTTTGTAATAAGTAGTGTTGTTGCCGCATGTGACGTTCGTGGACCGAATTATGTTGACGAAGTAAGATAATGAGAAATATCAGACTGACTTGATCGAGACATAGAATGACTTGGATGTGATTCTGACTCGACTTGATACTGCAGGGCTCTAATAAGCTTATATCGTAGAGCGTAGGATACTTTATTATTCTGATTGTGTTTATCAGTATCTCTAGTTTTAATAGAACTTTAGTTTTAACTTTTAAAAAGCTCTGCATTATAGAATATTCAAAACCAAGACAAGTTTGGCGTCCATACAAATTAAAAATAATTAAAAAAGAAGAAGATATTTACAATTAAAAACTAAGAGTAATCAAAAAGACCTTTGGTGGAGGGGAGAGTGCCCAGAATGCTGGCTGCATTGCCACGTTGGATAGCAATGCTTACTTTCTCAGCAAAAAAAGAGCCAGCCCTCTGGTCACCAGTCGCCTCCACCAAAAGCCTTGCCAAGTCCCTATAAATTTCGAGTGCACCTGGCCCCCACGGTCCCATTGTTTCAACCCCAAACGGCACAAACATATAACCTCTGTCGAGGTGTCCATATTTGCGCCGTTTGAGGTTTTCAGCCTTAGTAGCAGCGCTGCCAGCGTCGTTTTTTGTTTCAGGAAGATGAGACGGCGCCATGGTATCAACGCAAGTTGCGTCCCATACCAAAGGCCGTCCCATCTTCCAAGGTATTAGAGTCATTCCGTCGGGCCTCTTGCCGTCATCGCGCATAAGTCCGTTAGGTTCGAGGACGGACGGTACGCCGGCACTGACAAAGGCCCGACGAATGATGTCGTTCAAGCTGGCGTGTCTCGGGATACGTCCAGCGCTTCTGCTACACGCTAAACCGTGGTGGCCAAGGCAATCGACCATATCACCACAATGGCATAGGTGGGGGACCTGGCAAGCAGCTCCTAAACGTAAGGATACGGCCAAACGGAATGTGTTATTATCTAAAAGGTTCCCTATATTCTTTGATGGCAAAGCTTGCAACCAAAGGCCCGACTCCCATCGCGATACAGCAAGAAGACGGGCACGCTCTGTGGAGCTAGCAGACGTATCGAGCAATGATTTGCACTCTATCTCACAGAGCGGCCCATCCCATTGCCTCTGCGAAAGGGGAGCCTTAGGCAAAGGCTGGCTTGGACAGGCTGCTTTCCATGAATTGACGGCCTCAGTCATGTAAGCTATGTCAAAGTGAGCCAAACTGGGTGATAAAATAGAATTTACTAGTTTTTCGGTACTATGGACTGAGGACAGGAAAGCAGGCAATGAAACACTAGAAATTTTGCGGATACCTAGACCTCCAAACCTGATTGGAAGGGACGCCTGGCACCATGTACGGTCATCAAAAGGAGTGTTTAGAATGGCGGTGAGTGTATCCCTTAAGATGTTGTCAAGCTGTTGTAAAAGTATAGGTTGATTCCAAAGTTGACAACATCTTAAAGCATACATAAATTTTGGTACAAAAAGGCAGTAGCGAATAATGAAATAAGCCATATGGATATTAATTTTGAATAGTCGGTCCGAAATAGAACGAAAATTTTGAATTTTTTAGTCAACGAAATAAGGCAAAGCCTCATTAAAAATCGGGGAACCCAGAAGACGAAGTGAATGATCTTTCAAAATTATGATGTTGGGGGCTATATTCTGAAATTGATCTATTATGGAACTTTTGAAAGTTATTGAATTTGGAACATATATCTCACACTTAGAGAAATTTAGGGTTAAACCTATTGTTTCAAATTTTGATATCAAAATCTGGAAGTCTCTTAAAACTGCATTTACATCACCTCCTAAGGTCCCATCGTCAAGATACCACACATTGAATTTAGATTCTAAACTTTTAATGATTGGATGTATTGCTAAACTAAAAATAGCCGGTCCAAGCGGGTCACCTTGTTGGCAGCCGACTTCTGAAGCGATCAAATTTTCTTTATAAATTAATTTTGAAGGTTGTCCATAACAGTGCCAAAGGTATTTGTATAAAAAGGGAATTTGGTCTTTTACTTCAGCCAATAGAGCGCCCCTATCAACTGAATTAAAAGCGTTCTTTACGTCCACCTTAAGCAGCACCTCTCCTCCGTTGTTGGATAAAAAAGTTCTTAATGCGTGGACCGCTGCCTCACAGCCCCCGCGCGAACCAAACCCTAGTTGTACGGGCTGGAAATATTTACAAAGTGTTTCACTGATATTTTTACAGCATATTTTGGCAGTGAGGCGACGGTAAAATGTACCAACAGCAATTGGCCTTATACCCCCATCTTTTTTTAGGAGAGCACAGAGATTTGCTCCGTATAAAATATCAAGAATTTCACTATTGACATTCCCGCAGAGCATGAAATTAACTAAGGATGTTAACTCTTTTAACAGAATATCACCGGTCTCCCCACAACCTGCACTGATTAAATCTTTAAGGTGTTGGGGTGTGAGACCATCCAGGCCGCCTGCCGAGCCACTTTGAAAAGAAGCAAGGGCATTAGCTACATCCTCAGGCGTAGCTATAGGGACATCATCAGTCAGACTCTCTGGGGGCATAAGTGTGTTTAGGTTGGCTGCTGAAGGTGGATGTTTGTCTTTTAGTGCCAACAAGGTTTCAGGAGTATTCGGTGCGATCGTGTCATTGGAAAATAGAATTCTAGCGGAACCTTTTATATCGCCATCACTCAATTTGCTTTCAACCATACTGTAAGATATGGAGGAAGAATGAAAAAAATTTGAAGTACGTGCCGGTATGATGGGAAAATTTGGCGTGGAATTAGAATTTAGCTGACAATTCTTTTTAATTCTGCTGGTAAGTGATGTCGTATCTAAAGGTTTTTCGAAACATGTAAAATTCTGAAAGGGAAAGTTAGTAAGTGCTCCCAAGCCTGGAGCGTATTATTGGAGGTCACATTTTTTAAATCATCAATAAGACATCTCGCTACAGATAGACGTGCTCCACGCGGAATACGCCGAACTACTGGTAAATTATTTTTAAATTCACTAAGTATTTGCCAAAACTGTTTGGTCGAAAAACTTTCAGATTGGCTCGAATTCGATGTTCCAGATAACGGAACATCAGGAGCTGTACGGTGAGCTCTACTTGCATGAATTTTGAGCCCACGGATACCCTTGAAAAAACGTGGCTGAGAGCACTGATTACATTTTAGTAAGTTACTATTTTCCAATGACACATCGACTTTTGGGAATGAATTTTGGTCACTATTCCGGTCGGCCGCATTTTGATGTAAATCAAAACTAGTTTGTGTAGTGATTGACTGTGATGAAGAGGCCGGTTGCCTCGTAGGTTCCAAGTCCAGTGGCCGCCTTCTACGCTGCACAAGCTGTGGTGGCGGAGGCGGCAGCAGGGATTCATCCTCGCTATTATCGGGCGTGAAATATTCTTCTCCCACCGGGGAAGCGGAAAACATAAAGCATAAAAAAATAAGTCTCCTTAATCATACAAAACTGCCTTTGGCTGACGTGTACTGACGTTTTCAAGATGCAATGGCACATGCCATGACATGACACACTTTCTTGCAAAGTTGGTACCACGGCTAGGAGCCATAGAGATTGAAGACGATCCAAGGTAAAGTAGTTAAACGTCTGAGCAAGCCAGAACCGGTATAAAAAGATACTCTGTGTTAAAATGGTCGTAGGTGGGCAGGTCTGTGGCCGTATCAAGGCTTTGATTGGCTTTGATGCTTGATGTTTCTTTTTAATGTTGGCAGTGCTGATGGGTCGTCGTGGCAACCGTTTTGCCTAGTAAACGTCAGATATGTAAATAAACAAATCAGCCGTTTATTCTAGCCGATTCCGATATCCACAAAACCACTTCCGCTGCACTAAAACGCAAAAGAAAATCCTCAATGCAAAAACCCGCTATGCAGGGAGTTATAGGGCTGCAAGGATGCCCAAAATATTATTAAAAGGTTTTTTAATCAGGAGACACGACCATGACGTTTTTCGTAGAGCCATATAAAAGCCTCGTGGGCGGGCACGGATGGTGTGAATATGCCCAAGAAATCTCTTAATTTCACTCTATAGATACCTACCTATAAGATAATCATTATTAGATATATATATATATATATTATAGATAGCGCGCCAGGATGGCAAGCGCTAATAAGAAACCGGTCAACCACCGCACGTAATGCTTTATACCGTTCGGAGAACTCCCTGGTAGCCGCTGCGCGAGACCGGAACCAAAGCCCACTACACCAAATGTGGCAATCATACCATGCCCCCATTACCTGAGATAGCAGCTGTCCTAGGCTAGTTTTAGATAAAGTTGGCTTGTTTTATTTTTTATTAGTTTTAGTTTGTATTAGAGTAGGTACGTTTTGTTTGGATTTTTATCTGGAAATAAACTCATTTCATTTCATTTTCATTTCTTTCATTTCATTATGTCGGTACCTACTAACAATTTTTTTACACTTACGCTGTACTATGAAGTAGTTTTAGTTTTCTAAGTTGGAATAAACGAATCACAAAATAATGGAATCTCAGGCACAACAACAAAACAAAAATGTATGTGACCAAAGAATGACCAAATCTGAAAGTATTAGATGAGTAGCGAAAAATACTCAAAGGAAATCTAAAGTACTTAGGCATTTCTTTTGTTTATGTTTATTACTTTATTTTTATTGTGTACATACAAATCATTACTTTTACCAATATTACTAAACAGGCTCATATTTAAAAAGAAACACTAAAATGGCGATAATTATTTTCTCCAATAGTATCATTTATTGCTACCATCCTGTGCTGCCATCTGCCTGTCGTTGTGAAAGCCCGAATGCTTTGACTCGAATGCATTGCATGCAGCACGTCATTCCGGACCTATATCACTACCGGACTTCAGATAAACCCAGAGTCAAAGGTACTTCAAACGTGTGCCAAAAGATGGCCCAAAAGATGAACACAATCTTAGTCAAACTAGACCTAAAATAATATTTATTATTATTTATTTTATTCTATGCGATGATATTCATTGTACTTTGGATAGGTATGAATTTTCCCAAATAAAACATGCTGCCATCTATCGAATAGCCCTCAATTTATTGCATGTTACTTCTGCCACAGATTTTATAATAGTTCTGCAATAGTGGAAGCACAGAGTGGAAGTAATAAACCAAATACTAATATTTTATTTTTTAATGGTTGTGCTGCCATCTAGTCGCTGAGCCTTGCATCGAGTTGTGACCTAGCTTCCTACGGGATGCCTAGGGCTTAAAGTGAGTTCTTCCGGTTTGGTTCATTTAGTAGTGAAGTCGGCCTCGAGAGTCGTTGGGATTGCGAGGGGTGGCGCTGTGAACGTATTATCCCAGATTACATAATACCCAAGGAACTTATAATAATACCTTATAGCTTGGCTTCTTTTGGAGTTGTTAAATTAATGTTTAAATAGGTCACGGAACTTTGATTGCAAATGAAAAAATTGGAATTATTTAATTTTAAAACTTCATAGGCGTGCGTGAACGTTGGGTGTTATTTTGTAGATGTAATGTGTATTTTACTATTTATAACTAGTTGACCCCCGTCCCGGCTTCGCATGGGTTAATTAGTTTTACATCAGTAAGAGAGAAACGAAAGAGAAAAAGATAGGGGGAAAGGGATGAATGGATGGAACGGCAATAAAAAGGAGGCAGGCTCAGCCTGCCTTCCTTTGCCAGTAGACAGACGGGCTGATGTTATTTTGAAAAATTAACTATTATACCAAGCCAAAATTTCAGTCAAATCCGTTCCGTAGTAACAGCGTGATGCGTGTTCAAAGGGGCAGATAGGCAGACAAATAATAAATTAAAAAAAAATGTTTTCACTTATATATCGATAAAGAAGTGTCGACGTCGTCCTCAATAGCCCGAAGACGTCCACTGTTGAACATGGGCCTCCGCCATAGAGCGCCACCTTGAGCAGCTGCTTGCCTCCTGCATCCATCGGCTCCCCGCGGTATTCACCAGATCGTCGGTCCACTAATGGGGGGCCGGCCTACGCTACATCTTCCGTATCGTGCTCGCCACTCGAGAACTTTTCTTCCCCATCGGTTGTCAGTTGTGCAGTTGTCGGTGGTAAAGAAATGTAATACAATCAAAATGTTCAATAAAATGTTCAATGTACCCAACCCATTTAGTTTTATTATAATTATATGTATTGATTGATGAATTATTTTTAATATTATCAAGTTTTAATAAAATTACTACCTTAATTAGCTTTTGGTTGAAACCTTTATCGCTAATCCTGCCTAAAAATGAGAGGTACCACTGCTGTATATAACTATTATAACGCGAATTGACTAAGAAGCAGATTGCCCCTACTTCTGTTGAATTATAATCAAAAAGGCCAAGGTGTAATTTAAAATAACCTTGTATACTCATTGCTCACATCACGCTGAACATTTCTTATGCTATATGTCGCCAGCTTTAAGGCCCTTCTGACGGAAAGAGGTCACCGGAGCCTATGGACATCTGTAAGGCCGCGTTTACACATGCAAGAGAACTTTGGCAATAAGAAGTGAACGCACTGTCTATCAGACAGCGGTTTGCATTTGTTTGGATAAAACTGTAATGTTACAATAAAACTATGAAATAAATGAATTGAATTGAATTGTGTTAACAACGTAGCAAGTGCACTTGCGACAGATTATTAAAACGGTATTGCAAGAAATCACACAATACTTCCGTGAGTTTTCTTGCATGTGTAAACGTGGCCTAACACTAGACATGCCATGTGTTGCGTAGAGTGTGAGACAAACTCAATGGCGGCTATGAAGTGCGCTGCAAGCCCACCACACGCTGCGTACACCGCTTACCTCCTCCCGCGCACA
Source organism: Ennomos erosarius (assembly GCA_963580505.1). NCBI lineage: Eukaryota > Metazoa > Arthropoda > Insecta > Lepidoptera > Geometridae > Ennomos > Ennomos erosarius. The sequence goes on along the minus strand of OY756977.1, from coordinate 14,633,150 downwards.
TTTAATTTTTGCTACTGCGCAGCCATATTTCTCGCCGACTTCACAGCCGCCATTGAGTTTGAATCGCATTGAATATACACACCATAGCACTGAATATAAAATTGCAAGTGCATAATGAAACGGTATTGTTATATTGCACTTGCAGTGAGAAGCGTGATTGCGAAAAAATGGATGCAATGAGTCAATGGCCTAGATGCAATTCTCACATTAGGTACATAGTAAAGCTATATAGCCAACTCTTTTTTACATGGTGCGGCGTTTTGCGTATTTTTAGCGGGACATTTTCGAGGCTACCTACCTTAGCTTCCCTTGTTTATTATATCTGAGGGTCACTGCTAGAATTCAGCTAGATCTAGGCTCAATATGAATACAGCCATCGCAAGGCCGTTTTTTACCCGACTACCAAAAAAGAGGGTTATGAGTTTGACTGTCTATGTATGTATGTATGTATGTATGTTCATATGTTCCCTTGTATCTCCTAAATTACTCATTCTATTTCAAACAGCAAGGTGTCAATCGATAGATCTTAACACTCTCCGTGTCATAGGCTATATAAAGTTACAATAAATTCAATATGCGGATTATATTAAAAAAATTCGCGGACAACAAAATTATATATTTTTTCGATAAACATGTCATGTTTGGTATCAAATGAAAGGTCTTTATGAGTACGTTTAGAATATGTATAATTTGTATATCTATGTATAACTATGTATAGCCTGCGTATAAAAATATGCGCCAATTTTCTGGTTTTGTTGTTCCCTGGTTGTGCCTAAACTACTCATCATGTTTTATCAAATTTGTACGAATCTCTGGTCTGGTTAAAATAGGGTACATTAAATTATACTAAACCCAATATGGCGGATTTTATGACCTATCCATTCCACCACATAATAAGAAAACTCGCTAAACATTAGGCAAACAGCCGAAATCATTCATGTAGTCTTAAAAATTGGCACAGTTATACTTAGAAGTGTACTGATGAATATACTAAAAAAAAATCCGAGGGTGGAGGGTAAGTAGAAGGAGGGGGGGAAGGGTTCGAATATCACTTTTTCGGATATTTGCTTATATCTCAGAAACCTTTAGGATTAGTATTACAATTACTTCTGTGAAATCAAATCATATTACATCCGCCATAATAAAGATTCTATTCATTTTTACTTTAGGTTCAATACTTTAGGGATTAAATGATGTTGGACTTTAAAAAAGTAGCTTCCTCCCACCTCGTTATAACGCGCAACTGCATAGCGCTTGTAAAGTTGTAGCATAGATGATAGAAGTGGGTACCTACTTAAAAGTATAATTAACAAAAAAAATTAAAATCTCTAGTCATGTAAACACACATTTTTGCAAATAGGTAAGTGTTATTCAATACAACACCCCTTCATATGGACGAAGGTAAAAATGCCATCATAAGTAATTAGGTAGTCGGGTATTAGTTTTTGAACTCTATCTTGTGGAAGCCAGGCACGGATATTTTAGACATTACCTGCATCGGACCCGCTCCGGGGCCTTTATTCTCTATCGATTCCTTACTTCGAATCCACGCGAATTTCTTATCTTATATAAGAAATCTGCAAAAGTCTATTCTCTATGAAACGAAATTGGCGCGATTTGAACTGTCAAAAATCATGTTTTACTGAGACGCGTTCCGAAACATCAACACATCAAAAGATATGACCACTTATGTCAATATATTTTATTCTATAAAGTTAACTTTAATGTAAAGTGAAGGTATATCTAACGCTGTGACACGATTTGAACAAGACACGATAACGACGTGGTTTCGCATCGTGTGGAATCTGTGTTACCATAGAGAATAACCGCCCAGGGCAGACGGAGAACGGAGGAGGCATTTCGCACGCCTCCATCCTCCGTGGAGTCGGCAGAGAGTTGGGGGCTTTCCATTTCCACCGTGCTCACATGATCCTATACGTCTGGTGTGTAACCAAGGTTACCCACCCACTGGCGCAGAGGCCCGAAAGAGTCAATATTGGGGGGAAATATTGAATGCTAGCGCTACCCTATCTTATCCCATCCCGACGGCGGACGGATCACGTGGAGGTTTAGTGGGTTCCAGTCTCACATACCCCCTGCTATTACCCCCGTGATAGCAGGGAAGGGCATTTCCCACTCTCAACAAAAAATGGTCTGTGGAATAGACTTCAACCATTTTAGAAATCAAAGTTGTTTAAAGTGATTTTGAGTAATTATTTCGTCACAACTATCTCTAAAAAAGCTTATTAATATACTCACCATGATCAAAATCCGTGGCTTGATAATAATAAAATATTATATTTGAATAGTCTTCATCATAATCACCATCATCATCATCGTTGCCTGAACATGCGGACGTAGGCCACTTTGAGCAGCTGCTTCCTTCATGCATTCATCGATACGCCGTGGTTCTGACGTCATCTGTCTACGTCCAGGTCTGTTTCGTGGTCGTCACTTGGTAACTTTTCTTCCCCATTGGTTCAGTCCTGCGAGCGATGTGGCCTGCCCACTGCCTCTACAACTGGCTGATTTTAAGAGCTATTACAGGCGTTTGTCTGCCTGGGTTCCATTGCCGTCCCATCCCTTCATCCTCTATCATTTTTGTTATTCCTTTTGACAGGATGAGTATAGAGCTTAATTTTCGTTATAATATAAACATTCAGCCCCCTCACCTTATTTTGGTCCCTGTGAGCTAACTGTTCTAGTCATGTTCTAGTAATTTATTATTTCGACTAATATTGGCCTTTTACCGATATACCGATATACCGAAATACCGATGACAGACTTTTGATAAGATCGTTCTTAATTATTTGCCTTATATTATGCTATATTCAATAAGATTAGGTAGGTACATACTCAAGCCTTTTGCATAAAAATTTTAGAAACAGCAGAAATTACGGTGCTACGTCCTTCCTTGCTATAAATGTTTGTAACTTCTGTTGGGATGAATGCATTTTAATGAAAAATAGTAAAAACCTCCCTCATACATTACAGCAAAAAACATTAAAATCTATCCAGTGGTTTATTTGATGAATTTTCAAGAAAACAGACAGAATAACAACGCACACAGAAACAGGCAGACAAGTATTTTTAAAATGATATTTATGGTCTACTATTTCAATATAAATAAATAAACAGGTTAAAATGCGCAACCGTAAATAATACAATTTAGGGTCCAATTGGCTCACATGCTCAAATGTCGAAATGATTGATTTAAACTCTAATCTTATCTACAATTTTAATACCCTACGTTTTGCATGAAAATAGCATTCTATTATCAGAGTTTTGTGGCCCAGCTCGATACGGCTGTCTAGACTAAGCTTATCCACCTTCCTCCACCCACTTTCCCCCAGTCACTCAAGTGGGGGACAGCAAGCTAAACATGCGTTGCATAAGGCATAACACAAGCAGTTCTATTCCCAGTGCAATAAGAGTGAAAACCCGTTGGCAGTAGTTAAGCTTGAAAGGGATGAAATATCGTTTACCAATCAGATCTAGGAGACCTAAGGGGGACAAAGGGGATAAATGGATTTATGAATTGCATAGGATGTGTGTGTGTGAAGGGGTGGTGGTCACTCTCGCTAGCAGAAGGTTCATTGTCCTGATGCAGAGTAAAATCAATAGGTCTAGACGTTGAGTTTAATAGTACTATTATATGTAGTACCTACAGGTATAAACGTAGCTGGGATTAAAGTTTTGAGTCTGCATTTTGCGGAATTTATTGAATTAGATTACTGATTCTTTTGCAATTACGCCGTCATGCTTTTGACGTTTTCGAAAAATAAAAGCAACAATGGCAACAACCCCCCGTATTCTAAAACATTTCGCCAAAAATCCTTCACTTAACTTCCACTTAACTTTGAGGGAAACTCAAGGTACATCGCGACGTACCTTGAGTTGACAGTTGCTTCGCTTCTCTCGTTTGAGAAAAATTTACGCAGAAATGTCAAGTTGATTATAATTGTCATTTAAAAATACCAAAACACAAAAATGAGGTTAATGCGAGGTTGAGTCGAGTGGAGTAATCTCGTGGTAACGGCTTAGAATATGGGGGTTAGAGTGCAATAAGCGTTTCTTTTTGCAAGCAGATAAAGTCCCTGCATCTTTTAAAACACCAAATTCAGAAACAGCTCTACGAAATAGAATGATTCCCTATTTGATACAATGTTTGTTTATCAACTACGTGTTTGGACTTTGCAACATTAAAAATTACACCGTTAGGCTCTTCTCACATTGCGATACGCCCAGGCGACTTTAGTATGTTGGGAGTCTCGGAGACTAATTATCGTGGAGTATTGCACAATGGAATGGTATTGGAAGGGTTCCCGAGTGGCGACTACGAACTGGAAGACGCAGCGTAGGCCGGCCCCCTACTAGGTGGACCGACGACCTGCCGATGGATGCAGGAGGCAAGCAGGCGCTCAAAGTGGCACTATTTGGTAGAGGCCTATATTTAACAGTGGACGTCTTCAGGCTGATGATGATGATGATTGTACAATGCACATCGAGGATATGGCTTTTCGAGGATGTGGGCTTTCGATGACATGGCCGTGAGGAAATTGGCTTCTATATAATAGTATTCGATGTCGAGTACGAAACCCCATACAAATACCGGTATAGCGTAGTGTGCGAGCACCGAAACAAATGTATGTGCGATACCCCGCGGCGATTAGCTCTTAATGCTGTTAAACATATTAAATCCTCCTTTGTACACATTATGTGCATAAAGTATTAAATAAATAAATTAGTCTCCGAGACTCGCTACATACTAGAGTCGCCTGGGCGTATCGTAATGGGAAAAGGGCCTTGGTGTAAATTTTGAAAATTCGGAAAGTGGTAATCATGGAAAGTCCTAGTAAGACATGGTAATTTTAGAAAGGCTTCCCCTTGAAGGGCTGTTTTGAGACTAGAGTTTACTTTTGCAGAATGGTGCCTTTTTGGGTTTGGTAGGTATATACTGGGTGTAATTGAATTCATCGGCATCCTTTGAAACTAGGTACCTACTCCTGATACCGATCACATGTGGACCAAAATTTTTGAATTCTAACACATTGGTTTGGTAATAATAATAACTCCAAAAAATCAAATGCTACAAAAGAAAATTTAATTAAAATAATGAAGTACTGTTTGTAATTAGTACATACAAGGTATAAAAACGTTTAAATGTATCAAAATCATCCGTGCCAACTGCGTTAGGCGACGCGGCAATCTTCATAATTTTCAATAAAAATTAAATAATTTGCACTTTTTACTCTTTAATGATCATCTATAAATGATGGGCTCAATTTATGCTAATGAATTAAATTACATCCTGTATATATAGGTAAAAATCACAGCGCAGGAAGTAAATCAACTTCGGGAAGCGTCGTTTTTTTCAATGCTCTGTGGTTTGTACCACAGAGCCGCTCAGGGTAATTTCCGTTCATCGTTTATTCATTAGAATATAGGATGGCGCACACAGAGAATGGACACAAATGGCGCTTCGCACCTATAGGCGATGCGTTTTTTTTGCTTTGCGGTGGCGCACTCGGAGTATTGAAACAGATGACGCTTCTGAGGCAAAGCGTTTTTTTTGTTCTGTGGTGTCAAAATATAAAGTTTATATGAAAACACAAAAAACCGTAAGTGATAAGATTAAAACCGTACACAATTCATAAAGTAATGATGGAAATCAAAATATTTTACACCCATCTTTGTAATAGTAATAACACAATCATAGGTAAAAGAAATGTATTAGAATATTAATGAATATAAAACAGAGAGATAGCTGTAGGCCACATTTTATTAGGCAAAAATTTCTCACACTACCGTCTATGTATCTATTACAAAGCTGCATGTTTGTAAGAAGACACCGAAATCTTTTTAAATCTAATGCGGAATTAAATGAAAATTACAACAGAAGAAATAAAAATAAATTAGTCCCCCCCCCCTGACAACCCTTAAAATAGTAAGCATGAGCCCTTATTGCCGAGTGATCTCTAACTATAACAAATTGCCGGAAGATATTAAATCTGAATCAGAAGATATGACGTTCACAAGACGACTAAAATCATTTTTGCTGAAATAAGGCTATTACTCAGTCGAAGAATTTAAAGCAGATAAACTTTAGTTCGCTCGGTCCTGTTACACTCGATGTACCAAATGATAAAAATTAAAAGTATTAATATCAAAGTAGGTAACATTAATAATTAATCTAACAATTGTAATATAAAATTTATTCAGTTTTGAAATTTACTCAAAATGATGACAATGATAATATATAAATTGACCTAAATTGTATATAAGATGACGAAATTCAATTAAAATATGTATAATTTGCTATTTTTATTAGATATAGATATGTACGCTCCAGCTCCACTCAGAAGTGCAACGCCCTCACAGGGCTCATACAATGAAATATTTAGGACTAGGTATTTAGTTTTAGTTACACTAAATGACATTGTATGAAAGCATGTAATTAATAAATAAAATAAATAAATGTATCCTGAGAGCAAGCGCGTCTCAGTGGTAGCTCAACTTACGCACCCTGGTTAAAGTGCAGCACATTTCAAATGGTGCAGGAGCCCACTGCATGAATAACTACGTCATCTTGCCAATAGACCATCTTTAGACCGTTTACTGACACATAAACATGTAAAAAAAAACAGGCCTGCCTCTTTAGTAGATAGTCTCGAAATGGTTATTGACTTTCGGTGCCTTCCAATAAAATCAAAAGCTACTTAATTGGAATTTAACAAAAGCTAAAAATAAGAAAAGTAGGCCGATAATAGGATTAATAGAACTTCATGATTCACATGCTAAAATTCAGCAGATTCATTAATAAGTAAGTGGTAAAAAATTATAATCATTCTGACATTACATTACTTAGGTAAATACATAATAATAATTACAATAAGAACATAATGGTGTCGATTCGGTGATTTTAGAGAACTCTAATTTTAGCCTACTTTAAAATTTTAGTTTAGGTGCGAGATGTCACAAAAGCCATTCGGTATTTACGTCGAACTTAATTTAGGATTGCTTAGTCGTGCACCTAAATGAAGTAACGCCACTCGCGCCTCTAGTGTCGAGTAGCTGTACTGGGTGATAAAAAATCTACAAAAATGTACAGATAACGCAATTATTTACATATTTAAAGAACGTTATTTATTTATCGTAGGTACTTACTAGGTACCTATCTAAGGATGTAAAAATTGACCAATAAATATGGCATATACATTTTGCAGAATTTTGCTGCATTGAGTTTTAGTAAAGGCGTAAAGAGCTAGCCCTGCCGCCCGTTAGGTGGATCGATGATCTGGGGAAAACCACGGGAGCCGATGCCGATGGATGCAGCACGCGAGCAGCCGTTCAAAGTGGCGCTCTATGGGGGAGGCATTTGCTCAGCAGTGGATGTCTTTAGGCTGTTGATGATGATGATGATGATGATGGTGATGATGATGGTGATGATGATGATGATGATGATGATGATTATGGTGGTGGTAATGATGATGATGATGATGAGTATTTTCTGGTGATGCTTTGAAGAAACCAGGACTAGTAACACTAGCCGCTACCTGCAACGGCTGTGCAATATTTTAGTTGTGCATTCTTATCACAAAACAACCATTTTATCAGAGAAATTACTTGATTCATAATAATCTAATTTTAATCGCCATATTTTAGGAGCCGTCTATTTTGACATTTTACGTTTAAAATTTTAGGCAGAAACTTCTCTAAAATGTGTTTGCCGAATAGCTTAAACATGCTTGTATACTAAGTTGAGTAATTTAGACGTGTCATCTCTAAATTTTAGTTAGAGGTGTCATGTCCGAATAGCAAAGTGATGTTTGACAGCACTAAATTAAAATTAGAGAAAATTTAGGTTAGTCGGTGTACCACCGAATCGGCACCACTGACTTCGTAGGCCACTCAGGCTACCAATCGGCCTGTGATTCAATTAAACACGCGAGAGGACAAATATTTGTAAAAAAAAAATCGCAAATACTTGTTCTATGTCTGGGTGTTGTGGGACTATGGTCCTCGTAGTTCCTGGGCCCCTAAGATACAGGAAACCCTAATTAGGGTCCAGGATCTATGTATGTGATCGTTGGGCGTTATTTATTTATTTATTTAAAAAGTCTATGTGAAAAAAATTAGCAAAAAGTTGCTTATGTAGCAACTTTTTGCTTAATTTTTACTTTGGATCAGTAAATATAAAAAAATGACTTTATTCTGGTAATAAGTCATATTTTTACAATAAAATACATACAGAAAGATAACAATATGCCATATTGTACAGTTTGATAAAAAATTGTCTAGGAAGGTACTTAGCATAGACTTATTATCATGATCTAATAGGGCAAATTCTGTAGTAGTTAAATGAAAGAGAAAAATTAAAATGTTAAATATTTTTAAAAAAATCACAGATTTGGGTATGCATATTATCTCTTAACACATAATTCAAATATTAATTTTGATCAAATATTAATTTTGAATTATTAAATAATAAAATAAAAATAAATTTTCAAAAATTTACTAAATCAAAAAATTTCATAGGTACCCACACTTATTCGTGAGTTTCAGTTTAATTGTTTTGTTTAGTGTAATTAATGCCAAACTTTAACTAGATGATAGTTGCATACTATTCCTCAATCATTATGTAAAAATATGAAGTATGTATGTATATATCTATTATTATTATTAGAAAATATCTTCAATTGTAATTTTTAAATTAAAGTAATATGTAATAGGTATTCATAAAATATAAATAAAACAATTGCATAATCTTTCTTTTGTTCAATGTTCCAACTCAGAGTTTGTATAGAGTTTTAACGCTTTTAACAATAAAATTGGTATGAAAAGGTGTTAGGAATATTGTTCCAATAAGTTTTAAATTTTAAAACAATTTTATGTAAAACGAGTTCGTTTGTTTCTATTTGTTTATTTAATTTTATGTATGCAAAATACTGATCTTTATCCATACGAGATAAAGATATTGATGAATATTATTGTATCGCCTGCTCGGCGTAATCTGAGTTTTTTTTCTTTTATTCTAATTTTTTCTTCACAAATTAATCTAAGGATAAATTGATTTTTTGGAACACAAAATAATACATTTTATTTTACTAAATAAATATGTGCGGAGATGTCACACAACGCCATCTATCCTAAAAAAACTAAGCTAACATCACTACTACTACTAATGCCAAAATTAAAAAATATTATGTATTCAAATAAAAGTATCTTTATTACAGTTGGAACTTAAACCAAAACACTTAAAAAATATACTATGTATATGTAATATTACAGAATAAAACAATAAAAAAATTCCAAAGATGGTTTTAAAAATGGTACTATTTTTTATTTTAACTGAAATTTTGCACAACCCTCATTTTAATTACAATAATCAATAATATATAAACACGAAATAAACATGTCAAACATTGTCTAACATTTCGAGGTTCTATCATCCACCCGCATCTTCAGTGTATCCGTGAAAATGGTGCATGTAACTGTGCCGAAATATCGGGAACTCAAAAATGATTCTAATCACGGTAAATATCCCGTAAGTAATATTAAAAACGTAGTAAACCACCGTGAAAGTTTAAAACAGTGTTTTAATATATAAACAGTATAAATATGTACATCAGAGTATTTTACCAAGTAAAAATACGCCATAATGATGAACCTACTATTTAATCTAACAAAAAAAAAAGCAAAAACAAGACTTTCATTTCTAGTGCATTTCTTTAACTAATAATTTTAATTATCATTCTAATGAAAAATATTTAAAATTGATGAAAAATAACCAAAGTCGTTAAGTTGCAATGGCATCGTAGTTATTAGCTACGTCGTAGATATGAACCTACGAGGCGTAGACCTACCTACAAAATTCATGTTAAGTATAATAATTTTTTAAAATTATTAGTTATGTATATGTCACCGTCTTATTGTAAAATCGTTCGTTTATAAAAAAAATGAAAATAAAACCGGTTATTACAGATTGTCAGTTTGCAATAACACGGATGATATTTCGATTATTTATAGACAGTCGGTGCCTAGCGGTGAAATTATAAAAAAACGGGTTTTAGTAGAGTTTAATTGTGAACAATGCACCCGTTTTTGCAGTAATTTATTGTTTTTGTAGAGTCACTAGTGGCTAAGTGTCTAGGTCACGACGACGAGCGAAGCGAGGAGGAGTGTTAGGTTAGTTTTGACCACATTAGAAGTACACAATTACGAAAAAACGAAGTGATGCCGATTAATTATAAATAACCGAAATATTGACCGTTTTATTGTTAGACACATTGTCCGTTTTGCAATGAATCGATAGTTTATAAATAACCGCGTTTTTTAATAAACAAACGGTTTTACAATAAGACGGTGACATATATAAGGAACCAATTATTCAAGAACATAAACCATGTTTTGACTAATACAGCTACAAGGCTACGTATTTCCGCTACGCTTTAAGCTAATTTCTAGACAAAGTTTCACATTGCGTTGTCTACGCGGAGTCGTACTCTTTGTCTATAAATTCGCTTAATGCATAGAAAAAATAGTAACTTCGCAACATTCATAAAAACAATTTGAGGTCCATAGAATAATAATCAGTTAATGTAATAAACATATTTATTAATGTGAAAATAATATTTTTAAATATTACTTATTTAAAATTATTATTTTGCATTTGCTAATTAATACTTCTTGTTATTCATATTTATTTATGTTATTGGTCTGTGGTAAAAAAACTTATCAAGAGCTATAATTGCACGCTAAATAAAATACTTAACTAAGTTCTTAACATTAGTAAAAGCTAGCTAAAAAGTTACAACAAAAATAGGTAGGTGATAAAAAAGTACAATGATTGTAATAAATTGCGCCAGCTTTATTACCTATTCACCAATAGAAGGTGAAGCATAATTTTATTTAACATTTCAAATATAGGTAATGGTATCATATTTTACATTTATTATGCTAATGAAAGAAAAGTATTAAGTATTTTGGATATGTTTTTTATTGCTCGATGAACTGATCCTAGTGGTGCCGTAATGCGGCGCAATGTATTCAACCACGCAAGCCAAGTCACCTAAATGCACTCGTGAAAAAACTGTAAGTGCACGTGCAAGATTGATTCCCGGTTACAGTAAGTCCAAATCATTTGGCAATTAGGAGACTTCGCTTTCATATAAGCACTAAATAAACATCACAAAATTAGGAAAACTGCCAGCGACATAACTATATATAATTCGCTAAAAATCGCAATAATAACACAATAATTCACACAAAACTTTACTGGAGCTACCTTTCTTTTTTAAATAAACCTAATAAATATCTGTGGACATTTCACACAGCCCCATCTAGCCCCAAACTAAGCATAGCTTGTACTATGGGAACCAGATAACTGATACAATACTTATATACTTTTTTGTTTGTAAATACATACATAGAATACAATATAACACCCAGACGCAGAACAAACATCTATGTTCATCACAAAAATGTTTGTCCTTGGTAGGAATCGAACCCACAGCCCTCAGTTCAGAAGGCAGGGATACTACCAACTGAGCTATCGGGCCCGTCAAACACAACAGGTTCAATGACATCGTTTGAATAATCTCCAGAATAGCCCACCCACCCCAGTAGAAGGCACAACTACCACTACATGTAAAATATTAAATTAACATTCTGTCTCGCTTACCTGTTGTAGATTACAACTATCAGGTATCGAAGTGTTCAGTTTGTATCTGTACACGGCTAGACGCACTCATACACGCACCATGACACTGTTAGTACGGGAATACTGCATTGCACACAGACGCATGAGAGAGGCTGCGGAAGCTGTGTTATACGGCCCGGGAGGCAGTGGGTGCAGGCGCTCACACCAGTGCAAGGGTGGCGGCGGCGGCGCGGTGCAGGCGGTGGCGCCGCTCCGGCTCCGAGGGCGGCGCACTCACGGCTCAGTCGGCAATCGATCCGGACGAAGGGCGGACACGCGCTGAGGGCTCAGGAGCGCGCGAGCCCGGACCGAATCCGGCCTGCCGAGTACGATTGCTGGAGTCGCGCGTATAATCCGACCCAGTTTCGCCCTACGTTCGCCTCAGTATCTTAGGTCGAAACGCGCATGGCCCGGTGGGTTCCAAAGTCGGGGGTGGAGGCGCAAAGCCATAAGGTCTGGCAATCCCAGCAATGCCCGGATCGCAGATCAGTCTGCGTCGGTCCTCGCGCATGATCGATAGCCTGGGACATGCGCAGCCAGTTTGAGGAGAGTTGCTGCTGTAGAGCGTCAAATCTTAGTCGATCGATGATGTCGGGATGAAATTTTATTGATTTGGGCGCATGCGACGGTAAAATGGCGGAATATTGATGTAGGAGGTCGGTGCGCCGGCGCGGGAAGTATTTTAGGGCTGGGTTGGTAGATGTAGTGCGCCGCTGCGCATTGCAACAGTCACGGCGCAGTGCCGTGAGACCGCATGCTCACCGCACGAGGACCGCGCCCTCTGCGTCAAGGTCCACTCACCGCCGCGCGTCGTGCAGCCTCCCGCTGCGTTATTTATATCCGCGACGACCACGAGAGCTGACCTCCATCATTGACTTTGAAAAACGTATCAATGAGCTACTAATCAGCATAGCTCGGAAATAAACCGATTCGCGTTAAATCAATTAATTGTAAAATAATACTAATAAATATCTAAATCTAAAATATTTTCATAAACTCAAAATACTATCATGGGCACATTAAATAAAACTCATTGTTACCTGAAGTGGAGGACAGGTAAGTCAACGCGAATGGCTGATGCTGAAACCCACCTGAAATGTAAGTACCTAAGAAGTTTATTAATCCTAAGGCATTTAGAAAACTAGCGAATTTATTAAAATATTTTTATGGCACTCTTTTGTTTGGCTTCGTGGTTTTATTTAATCTTTGGTTAAGGTTTTTAATTTTTATAATACAATTACTGTCTGCCTATTTTGCTTGTAAAGCAGTCTTTTTTGTTTTAGTTTTATGCAGTTATATGAACCGAACTTTGATTAATGATCTATCATCATCAATTACATTTAAAGCTGTAACTGAGTTAAATCTATACCTTGAATATTTTTGGAAGCGTTTGATTGCATTACACGTCGTTATCTATATAGAAACAAAAGATTTTTTTTTGAATTTGTTGTTTGTCTGTCTGTCTCTCCATTTGAACTCGCATTACACTGGAACTACTGAGCAAATTTCGCTTTCACAGTTATAGCAAATTTTCCAGAATATCATATGTATATACATATATTGTATCCTAAAACAGCCAAGTACGGGTTGCACGAAGGAATAACGATGTAATCTTTATGCAAGAATTTTTGTTTGTATATTGTATTATCTTTACTTATATTCATCCTGTTGTCGAAGGGAAGAGAAGGGAAAGAAGAAAAAATAGAGGAAAAGGATGAATGGATGGGACGGCAATAGAAGGAACGTAGGCGCAGCCTGCCTACCTTCGCCTGCCTTTTCCCTTATCTTTTTCATTATCGCTACTCTCTTACCCATAAATAGATATAAGACGTAGAACTAATTAACCCGTGTGAAGCCGGGCGGGTCAGCTAGTCATAAATATTTGTGATCATGACTGTAGACTATATCTTTAGAACAGAATAAGACAACTTAACATTTTTAGTAAACCTTAGATCCTTACTCCAGAACGGCTGGAACTAATCTTTATCTATGAGATAAACTAGGATTTAATAATAATCTCTCAAAAATGGGTTTATAATAGTCAAAAATGGTAACTAACGCTAACCAATGGTCATCCTTTTCCTTTATATTTTTCCCTTTCACCTCTATCTTCGCATTGACAGGATGAGTAAATAAATAAGTAAATTAATATACAAATGAAAAACTCTTGCATAAAAATGACATACTTATTGCTTCGTGCAACCCGCACTTGGCCATTTTAGAAAATAAAATTTATCCTAAATGTAATTCTGGATAATTATCTATCACCATACCAAATTTCAGCAAAATCCATTCAGTAGTTTGGCAATTAAGATGCGTGTTCAAAGGGACAGATAATATATTTTTTTATTTTAAATATAGTATATATATTTATTATTGACTGACCCGCCCGGCTTTGCACGGGTTAATTAGTTTTAAGTCCTAACTCTGTTTATGGGTAAGAGAGAAGGGAAAGGCAAAAAATAGGGGAAATGGATGAATGGATGGGACGGCAATAGAAGGCAGGCAGGCGCTGCCATTCATCCTTTTCCCCTATTTTTTTACTTTTCTCTTCTATCTTCCCTTCAGCGGGTGAGTATATTTTTATATTGAATTTATTTTATTTGTTTTATTGAATTTAAAATTGATAAACAAATAAAATTATAATATGCGAACAAAAAAAATCTTTACTATAATTTACATGCTTATTGATTAGGCAACCCGCACTTGGCCGTTTTAGAAAACAAAAAGTGTCTTAAATGTTATTCTGCATAATCAGCTATAACCATACCAAATTTCAGCAAAATCCGTTTAGTAGTTCCAACGTGATGCGTGTTCAAAGGGACAGACAGACAGACAAAAAATAAAAAATAAAAAATTCTTATTGCGATTATGAAGCGCAATGCAGTCAAAATTTTCCAAAAATATTCAATGTAGAGATTTAGCCCAGTTGGCCCAGTTACAGTTTTATTATTATGTATTGATGCTGATTGGTGATGATTTGTAGCAGTATTGCCTGTTAGCTTTATATACTGATTTATTTTTAATCAAGTATTAAAATGTTAATTGATTTTTTTTTTCACTTAGATTAAAAATTAATCGGCTAATCATAATAACGTTTTTTATTCTTTGCTGAAGCGATATTTAAGATGTTTGCTTTGTTTGCTGTGCTATAATTTGTATGTGCTATGAGTATGAGTAGTTCTTTTAAATTTAATTTACTGCTCGTGGGATCAGAAGTCTGCTAATAAACAAAAACAACACAGTTAGATACAGTCGCATAACATCAGTAACCGGCAGGTACCCGGGGTGATCTCGGAACTTTGATTGCAATGCATCAGGAAAAATCCGCTGCGTATTGTAACAGTCAAATCTACACATTTTTGGGTTTCTATTGGTTGCAGTAATTTACATGATCGCTATACTATAGGTAGGCACACTTCCAGTATTAATTTTTCAATGCATATTTTTATTTGGTTATATTTGATACCCTCTATAATATAGAGTCCATATTGTACCCCCATAGCTTCATGGACAATGCTGCGCGTAGTGTGCCTCCAGTGTAACAGTTTTTACGTGTCGACGAGACGAACAATTACTGATTCCACGTCTATGCTTTGACGTATTTGGAAATTTTGGAATATATAAAGGTTGACACTATAACGTATCAGAATATACAACGCAATCCTTCCCTTAAATAGTACACAGTGTACGTTCAATTAATAGGTGTTAATGTCAAGACTGGTCGATGAAATGGGGTGGCGGCTGGTGAGGGGGGCCAGTCGGCAGCCTGCGGGTGTGGCTGGGGTGGATGGGGTGGAATTCAGAGGGGGTTGGTGGGGTGAGTAATTCAGGGGCAGGTAGCAGTCGGTCGTGGGTGCGGGGCGTCTGTACTCGCAAGTGACGCGCGTTTCGTTCACCTACGGCTCTCCAGTCTGGCTCGGTCTAGGGACGCGCGGTGCACTAAACTATCCTAGCTCAATTGCGTCGCAATATTTGTGTATATTTATTGATATGTAAATATAGTTCGGTTGATTGTTTCTAAATAAAAGTTAACTAATTCCCGGTAACTATTAAAACCTTTATTATAATTATTATCGATGAAATCCTTAGTTTAATCCCAGATAATATAATACCTACAAGTTAGCAAATTAGTTTAATCTTGAGGAATTCACCAAACTGTAATAAAATAATAGTGTTCGACCCTCGCTTAATCAAGATGATCGACGGATGTAAGTACCTTTGTATACATTTAGGTTATCTTTGGAAGAGATCGCTTTAAACAATAAGACCGCCCGTTGTGGCACTTTATTACTAGTAGTTCTATGCGAACAGTAGACCTTGCGAGCATAAACTGACTCATCCTAAACTCGGATTTTACGATCTTATACTGGAATCCTCTTGACCGATTTTGCTCATATTCGAAATAATTATTTAGGATTCAGTATTCACTATTTCTACCAACTATTTCATAATCAGCCGGAAAATGGAAAAAAAAATCCCTGGGCCTGTAGACTCTGTGTACCAAGTTTCATCAAGATTCGTTGAAAAAGTACGCGAGTACGAGACGAAAGCAAATTTTGGGAAATTGAAACAGAGACTTTCGCTCAGTCAATAAGGTTTCGTATTTTTTTATACTTAAATGGGCTCACGTTTGACAACATCTCACCTGATGGAAAGTGATGATGCGGTCTATGTTGGAGCACGATCTTTACCGATCTTTCCCTATAATAAAGTGTTTTCAGTGAAGAGTTTATCCAGCTATATTGAATACTGCTTCGGAGCAAAATGTACAATACACAAAATGAGCACGACTACTCCAAATCTGGAGAATCAGATAGTGTTTGGGATAAATTCCATATTCAGGATTTTCCACAGAGCACCGGTTACGTACAAGTGGCCCAAGGCGTATAGCATACGTATAAGTTCCTTGCCCAAGGCCCAGAGGGTAGCTAAAACGTTGTGACTATGAGCCGGCCGTGATTAAAGCCGCTTCTATGCGTAAACTATTAGCATGGGATCCCATCAGGTACAAACAAAAAATAGCCCGAACTTGAAAAAATTTAGTAATCGTGACTAGAGAGTTACTAGTTAGTGTCCAGTGTATTCATTCGGCTCAATACTTCGCCAACACGCTTAAATGTCGCTTAATAATCTTGCGTTATGTAGAAATAAAATAATTCGTAAAATAGTCCGGGTTATTCCGTTGTATGGGATGAGGCATCTGTACTGTAGGTATTATATTATCTGGGCTATTAGGTACCTATAATCCGATTCCAATTCACCAGATTCGCAACTCATCAGACGTACAATGATGCGCGAAAAGCGAAAAACTTAGATTATGCTCCGAAGCTTCCATAAGTATATACTTTCAAGGATAGGCCTAATCAGGAGATAACATTTACCAAAACAAATTAAAAAATTCACTTGTACATTTTATTGACTGCAACCAAAACTAAACAATACATAGTCTATTTCATTTTCGACCTAGAAACGGAAAAAATTACCTAAAAATAAATATTTAGAAAGTAAATTAATATTCTTCGCCGCCTTCGCCCTCTCCCTCTCCGGAGTCCATGCCAACTTCCTCATAGTCTTTTTCAAGTGCAGCCAAGTCCTCTCGGGCCTCTGAGAACTCCCCCTCCTCCATGCCTTCACCGACGTACCAATGAACAAATGCACGCTTGGCGTACATCAAGTCAAACTTGTGATTGAGGCGCGACCACGCCTCCGCGATGGCAGTGGTATTCGACAGCATGCACACCGCGCGCTGCACCTTTGCCAGATCTCCTCCCGGCACTACTGTAGGCGGCTGGTAGTTGATGCCCACCTTGAACCCGGTTGGGCACCAGTCCACAAACTGAATGGTACGTTTCGTTTTTATTGTCCCGATCGCCGCATTTACGTCCTTAGGCACCACGTCTCCACGGTACAGCATGCAGCATGCCATATACTTTCCGTGACGAGGGTCGCACTTCACCATCTGGTTGGCAGGCTCGAAGCAGGCGTTAGTGATCTCAGCGACCGATAGTTGTTCATGGTAAGCTTTCTCAGCTGATATAACAGGCGCGTAAGTCACGAGAGGAAAGTGTATGCGCGGGTATGGCACCAAGTTAGTCTGAAACTCGGTTAGGTCTACATTCAAAGCGCCGTCAAACCTCAAGGAAGCTGTTATCGATGAAACAATTTGGCCGATCAGTCGGTTCAAATTAGTATAGGTCGGTCTTTCTATGTCCAAGTTTCGTCGGCAAATATCGTATATAGCTTCATTATCAACCATAAAAGCAGCGTCAGAATGTTCGAGGGTGGTGTGAGTGGTAAGTATAGAGTTATAGGGCTCAACAACCGCTGTGGAAATCTGCGGTGCAGGATAGATCGCGAACTCCAGCTTGGACTTCTTCCCGTAGTCGACAGAAAGTCGTTCCATAAGCAGCGACGCAAAACCAGAGCCGGTGCCACCTCCAAATGAGTGAAAGATAAGGAATCCCTGCAGACCTGTGCATTGGTCAGCCAATTTGCGTACTCTATCTAGCACGAGGTCGACGATTTCCTTGCCGATCGTGTAATGTCCTCTTGCGTAGTTGTTGGCGGCGTCTTCCTTGCCCGTGATCAGCTGCTCCGGGTGGAACAATTGGCGGTAGGTTCCAGTTCGCACCTCATCGACTACTGTAGGTTCTAAATCTATGAATACTGCCCTAGGGACGTGTTTTCCGGCTCCAGTTTCACTGAAGAAAGTGTTAAAAGAGTCATCGCCGCCACCCACTGTCTTATCAGAGGGCATCTGCCCATCGGGCTGAATTCCGTGCTCCAGGCAGTAAAGCTCCCAGCATGCATTCCCAATCTGCACTCCAGCTTGGCCGGCATGTATGGATATGCATTCACGCATTTTAGATTAAAATACTTGCAATATACTTAAAAAATAAAAGTACTTGAGCGATTCCTGCTGATCAACACACCAAATTACAAATTGAAGGAACAAAAAACAAAAGCCGCCTTGAATTAAATTTCCAATTTTAACTTTTTAACTGTTGCTTCGAATTGAGCGTTATTTTACAATAAAGTAGGCTTCAAAGTGAACCTAAAAAGTTTATATTTAGTTGGAGTTATATGAATCCCGGACTGCAGCCAGCATGCATAGCAAGCCGTACAAAATACCGTATATTCACAAGGTAGGTAGTCTGTGCATATTACTACGGCACTACTGGTTTCTTTCATGATAAGCAGGCTAAATAGATAATCTTTAGTCATTTTTATTTTTATATAAACCAATACAGTAGGGTTTGCTGTTATAGGGAGTTCCTTGTTTTACTAACTCATATTGGGATCACCTCTATAGAATATAAAAGTATCCGTAACTTTGCCTAGAACATAGTGCATAGTAGGTAATCTTTTAAGATTTAGTTTACTTACTTTAGTTTTAGATAGTTTAGATTTAATTTAGTTAATGTCCTTTTGTAAGTAGGTATATTAATCTTTTATGTTATTTATTATTTATGTTGTTGAGAATAAATGTGACATAAGTACATAGTAATCACTACAGAATTCGCCCTAAGTCTACTCACACGCATAGAGATATTATACTTCAATGACATCCTTGGAAAGTGTCTGTTACCCCATGGTTGTACCACATTGTTGTGCATCCATCATTATTACCAGTAAACAAAGACGGTGGAGTAAGTAAAAAAATGAAAAAATATATTTTCATAAGTTTCTTCTCATGCCCTTAATTATGTCAAAAGCTTTTTCCGGAACGCAAGAACCTTGCAATGGCGAAGAAAAGAGGTTTTTCTGTTGGCCCATTACTGTCCCTAACATTAGGGATCGCAATGGGCTTTCGGATAAGTTTCTATACTCATCGTTGGAAAGTGGAAGATTTCTGAAGACAGAAGACTGAAGGCACGACCAACCGCCAAAGAGGAGTGCTAGTCTCCTACCGGGTACCCGTGATAAGAAGTGGTACCCTGTAGCATCCGAGACTAGAACTCCTCGCTGGCATATCTTCATCGTCGTGGAGGAGCTATACTTACATCACCATGGCGTTTTAGTAAGAAGGCGTACTTTTTGTTTACTTTGATTATTCAACTATTGTTTTATTGAGACTTACTATAACAAAAATTATAGGTAAGTACTTAATAGGGTCAATTTTACAGGTTTTAGTTTTAGTTATAAAACTTGCTATATAATACATACCTATCCATTACTATTTTATCATTATACTGGACCATTTTCTGCAACTGACTAAAATCTTAGAGCATCTATAAATGGAGATGTTAACGTTATAATCAGCAAACACCATTTTTCTGCCAATTTCTACGGGGACGAGGTAAACACGTATAACACACGCGCAAACCGCGCCGTAAACGCACGCCGCACACCATCTTAAGACACGCACACCGTTATATATACTAGCGTAGTTACGTAGTGTCTACACGCACATTATGATATTGTAGATGACCAAGTAGCGCCATATGACCGGCAGCGGGGAACGCCTTGTCTTGCCACCAAAGAATAACAATTCACTTGCCTGAGAAATACAGAATAGGCATATACATTAGTATTCTTACATACGGTAGGTATTTAAAAGCTAGAAAGTAAGGTAGATTGTAGGTAAAACACACAAATTGGAATGAACAAACATGTCTTGTAGGCCATATTTCAGTACGTAAGTTGATTAAAAATATTATTGTTAGTTATTCTTTCAGCATATTATAAAGACCAATATCTAACTAAAGAAAAATGTCGCACCCAAGTCAACAAATGAGGTATAGTAGGTACTTTAGTTTATAATTATTCATTTATAGTAAGTATTTATACGAAGTTAAGTATAGGAGTACATTAATATAAATCATTTAAGGGGATATTTGCTACAGCATTTTAGTTAGGTAATTTTAATATCGAAGTACCTATTATTTCCTAATACATAAGTTATCTGTACCTACCTGGTACTTTGATATTAAAATTATTATAATAAAGGGTAGTTTGGTTTAATTGTTTTACTTGGTTTAGGGTAGGTAGGTGAGTAAGAGTAGGTAGGTCAGTGACCTATTATTACAAACTTGTGGAGGCTATATTTAAGGTTACACGTATCATAGAATTAAGTTAGGTAGGTATGTAAAAAATATATGAGGTAAATATATAGAAGGATCGAGCTACGGTTGCAATCACATTCTCATGATGGACTTTCCTATACTAGCAATATGTATAGTTATAATCTTATTGTATATTTATTTGTAAGTATATGACATATTATTTAGAGAAGAAGATTTATTATTTAATATTTTCAATTTTTGGCACACCTTTGTAAAATTTAATGGTCAAATCATGTTCTCCTTCACACATTCTGCGTTTTAGTTCTGTACGTAGATCCTGTAGTAGTTCCTTTTGGCGTATAGTTTGGTCAGAGTAGTATTTTATATTCGAATATTTTTCGTTATACACGCTGCTATTACAGAGTATGGTTCTAGCTGTCTGCGATGATGCAAAGCAGCATTATCAGTAAAGCTATATGACTATAGTATCGTAAAATGGGTATGAAATGCTTAAAACAAAACACTGAAATAATTCATTGTGTATTATATTTCTTGATAAATATTTTCATTAAATAATTTCAATAAATATTATTCAATGATTGGTGAGATCGTTGGGCTGTACCCTGACTTAAATCGTGGCTCAAAATGAATATTTTCATCTAGGCCAGGTTTCAAAACAGACCTGAAATGATAAAAATACAAGGTCATGCACATGATGGAGGAAAAAATCCAGAAATGGTACAACTTGGCGATCTACGTGAAGAGGTTTTAGTAAGTTACTAACAAATACCGATATTCACCCAAATGTTTATCTTGGCTGGGAATCGAACCCACTACCTACAGTTCAAAAGGAGGTACTAGTTTTTTTTTTTTTATTGATGGATATGCTTGCGCTTGACCACTATCTCACCTGATGGTAAGTGAAGATGCGGTCTAGGATTTAACGCGCTTGCCTAGAAGATACCTATTCACTCTCGATTTGAAGACTCACTCCAAGATTGTAATTTTCGGGAAATACAAATGCTGGCAAAGCGTTCCACTCTTTGGCTGTTCGCAATATAAATGACTTTAACGCAAGATTAGGTGCAACTTCTATTGCACGTTGGCCAGAGAATGGGGTTAAATGAATACACTAGACAGTGGACACTAACTAGTAACGCTTACGTCAAAATTACAATATTATTTTCACGTGCGGACTATTTTTCGCTTGTACCTGTCGTAGTTTACCAACCAAGCCTTTTCCAATCTGTCTAATTTTACATAGCTCATTTATGAAAAAATAGTGTGTTGTTTTCTAAAATCTAACCAATATACGAATTTGAAAAATGGCGTGAAATACATATGTATATGTTAACATAGGTACCTTTTAAGCCATACTGCAGTTTCCGTGAGCACTAGCGAGATATGTATCGCTATCCTGGTAGCAATGTTGAGGAACACCACAAAGTTGGCCACCAGGAAGCACAAGAGAATCATCAGATCCTTCACAGCGCTGGTGATATGCCGGCCTCGCTTGATGCCAGTTCGCAAGGGACAGTACCTGAAAACAATTTATTATAATTGAATCATGTGAATTTAAAACAACACATGTCCGTTCATTAAACTGAAAAATACTAAAAAACCGAATTGTACAACAATAATATCTTAGGATGATATTATTTTCATTTTGGTATGCGTAATCAGCGTCAAACTTGTTTTTTCTAATATAATCAATAGGTAAGTGCAAAATATATAATAAAAATGGATGTGTTGTTTTAAAACACATGTGACTTGTGAAGTTTTAAAACTAAATATATGAGAACTTTAAAAGATGTGTTGTATTAAAACTGATGGGAGATGTGTTGTACGAATATGCGTATGTCACCATCTTATTGTAAAAATCATTTGTTTATAACACATGAAATTAAAACCGGTTTTTTATAAACTGTCGATTTATTGCAAACTGACAATCTGTCTTACAATAACACGGATGATATTTCGATTATTTGTAAACAGTCGGTGCCTAGCGGTGAGTTTAAAAAAAACGTGTTTTAGTAGCGTTTAATTGTGAACAAAGCACCAATTATTGCTGTAATTTATTGATTTTTTTAGAGTCACTAGTGGCTAACCAGTAGGTTACGACGACGAGCGAAGCGAGGAGGAGTCTTAGGTTTGTTTTGTCCACTTGTTGATTAGAAGTACACAATTACGAAAAAACGAAGTGATGCCGATTAGTTATAAATAACCGAAATATCGACCATTGTAAGACACATTGCCCGCTTGCAATCGACAGTTTATAAATAGCCGCATTTTTTATAAACTAACGGTTCTTACAATAAATAAATAAAATATAAATAAATATGTGTGGACATTACACACAGCGCCATCTAGCCCCAAACTAAGCAAAGCTTGTACTATGGGAACCTGATAACTGATATAATACTTAGATATTTTTTTCTTTATTTTTCTTTATTCTTTACTTTATTCATACATAGAATACAATATAACACCCAGACGCAAAACAAACATCTATGTTCATCACACAAAATGTTTGTCCTCGGTAGGAATCGAACCCACAGCCCTCAGTTTAGAAGGCAGGGCTACTACCAACTGAGCTATCGGGCCCGTCAAATAACAATAAGAGAAACATACATAAAAAAACAATTTTTGAGACGGTCATCAGCTCGGGAGCTCGGGATCCTGCCGCGGCCGTGTGAATTGCTTTTCCGAATAGCCCTTTTTACACACACACACACACACACACACACACACACACGCACA
This sequence comes from Ennomos erosarius, assembly GCA_963580505.1. Taxonomy (NCBI): domain Eukaryota; kingdom Metazoa; phylum Arthropoda; class Insecta; order Lepidoptera; family Geometridae; genus Ennomos; species Ennomos erosarius. Next base: position 14,609,681 of record OY756977.1, on the reverse strand, counting down.
CACACACACACACACACACACACACACACACACACACACACACACACACACACACACACACACACACACACACACACACACACACACACATCTGCGCAATCATTTCAGCGTAAAGGCGAAAATACGTCTCGAGCGATGCGTAGCAACAAGCATAAGAACCGCCTTGTGACTCCTGTGCACGTAAGCTTGCGAAGTCTGAGAGGTCCGTCTACATTATGGGAACGTCTGTATATAACAGACTACCTGACCCTGTGCGGGATGCACCTTTAACTGGGGCGTTCAAGCCTCGTCTAAAAACCTGGCTTTCGGAGAACACATTTTATAATGTCCAAGAGTTTTATTTATTTATTTATTGTTAGGAAGGCCAACAGCTTTTCTTACATAATAGTCCCTTAAATATGCACTAGGAAGCAAATTAGAGGCCCTCACGTCTAGCAAAATAATAGCAACAATGCCTGAGCGTACAATTATGAACACCTGATTATACTTAGTACGAGAAAAAAAAATAACTGACAAAGATCGGAATAACTAAAACAAAAAAATTGAATGTAAGTAATCTACGCGTAATAGGTGAAGTTACAACCTAGGTATAACTACATAAATAGATAGTTAACTAAATTCAATATTATACATAAATAGATAGTTTAAGTTCAATATTATATTACATCATTAGTACAATGTTACTTAATCGACATAAAAGTCTCTGCACAGTAGTCGCCTCGCGGAGCTAACGCTCGTACTAAACAAGTCCAGTGATTTAAACTCACTGCATAGCTTATTAAAGTTTCTACTCTAATCAAATATGAATTCTGACGGTAATTGGTTTTAACAACCGGAATGCGGGTTGGTGATGTCTTGAGGATTTGGCAGGGACATTCAATTTAATTTTTTTAACTAGATCAGCGCAATCTATCTTGCTAAATGCTATAAACTGCCAGAGCTATTATAAGTCAATTTAATTTATTGGGTTCATTTAATTGTAGGTGAATAAATCGGCGTAATTTTAATATTATTATATTATTACCGTAGTGATGTATATACATAACACAACCTCGACTTGTAACACTGGTGTTATTAATAAATGATTTGTATTTGTGGGTACGTTTACAAACTGTTTGATGTCATTTAATTTTTTTACATTGATTGGTCAGTTTCTTCCATGGTAAGCGTATTGGGATGGTAATGTCAGTGCGCTTACTTAAATATTAACGATTATTGACGCATATTTTCATTGCCTGCAGATTAGACGTGGGTGCCATTATTGGCGCCGCTGCAACAGGCACATGATAATCTACCTTCGGTGTATCCATCTGGGAACAAACCCAAATAGATACATCATGGGTCGGTGTCTAAAACCATCACGATCTTCACCACTCCGGGACAAAATGAGGGTTGAGTCAGACGAGTAGGGGAAAGGACACTAGACAGTGGTAGCTGTTGCCTAAATCAGCACCCTGTCTATGCTCCTTATTCCCGACTCTGAGTATGACTGGAATGCCGAGATAACTGTTACAACGAAGACATGGCGACTACAGGACCAGCACACTCAATACTTAATAGCCGATCCCAGGTAAAATGTAATCTAAGCTAAACCTCATCATCAGTAACCCTGAAGACGTTCACTGCTGAACTTGGGTATAATAGGTCTACCAGAATCTCATGAAACAAAATTAAAAAAAAGAAAATGGAATATCATACAACAATACCAAATGTCACCCTTCAAATGAAATTGACAATTGAGCCATTATCCAATACATTGCTGGTCGTTCAAGACCTGGATCGTGTAAAACCGGATCGAGAATCCCTTCTCAATCCAGTTTACCCGGCGCCGCACACTAGAGTTGACGAGGTACGTATTTACGACTAGAACAGCAAGACAAAAAAAACTGCAAGGTCTGAGGTCAGTAGTAAATCGGGTCAGTCAAGTGTATCGACACGGATAAAGCGACTCGAGTTGGAAGCCGCGGAAGTAAAAGGCCGACTCGAAAATGAAGCCACGCGACGCAAGAACGGGATTGCACGACGGGAAGAAAAACTGATATGCATGGCTGGCCGCTGCACGTGAGGAGGAGCACAAAAGTTACTCGGTAGCAACTACGCATACACTTGAGACAGTAAATAATTGGATGGAGCGCAAAACCTTGAATGATGAATGAGGGCCCGGACATGCACAATGACGGCATCGGAAACTACCAGTAGAAACAATCCGAGCGGTGCCAACTGACATTCAACGACTGGTCTATCTTACGCTGAAAGATGCCTTCAATTCCGTAACAGCAGATGTTAAAAACAAAGCTCTTTTAGCAAGGATAAGTTCCTGTAAATATTCACCAATCTTTGATGGTGGATGACTGCTTAGAGTGGCTCCAATTCAAACAGTAGAACAAGCTACTATAAGCCGGCCACCGGGATGACGCCTTCAAGGTAGCTACGTGCGATAGCTTCTGCCAGGACAGCGCGCACTCGACGGTGTTACGTTATTGTCCGGCGTACCGCACGTGGAGTGTGAGCTGGCTCAGCGGGACCACCCATCAGTATAGGCATTAAAGGTAAGCAGTAGCTACCCGCCATCACCAGCGAAATCTTCGCCGCATGCGGAGGGAAGGTGGCGGGAAAGTCAGGTACGTATGCATGGGTGCATACGCGATCATTCTGCTGTGCCACCTGAGCGACACAAATATGTATGTATTTGCACGTGGCACCGGACCAATAGGTATGCTATGTCGGCATAATTCCAGCACTTAGTAGACCCCATCGATCCTTACCTACACAACCTGGACCGAGTACTTATTTGACTTCTGCATGGCGCGCTTGGTCTCATTTGGGCAGACCCCAATGCACACCTGCCAGTGGTGCTGGTGCTGGTGGGCAAGCTTCAAGATGCTGCGCATGTACGTGCATAAGTGGTAGGTACGCTAGCTCCGGGCGCGCAACGTTTGCCTACAACCTCAGAAGAGGAGGGTATTTATGTATATGAGTGAAAAAGACAGATTTCTGTAGGACATCTCAGTTCACTGGTAAGTACCTACGCTCCATGGATTTAGCCCTCAAACTGCGAGGTTGGCAGCGCTATGGGAATATGTAAGTATATATGGCAATTGTATATGTATAAGAAGTATGGATTTAAACATAAATGGAGCGCTAAACACGCCCAATTACCTGATATCCGTGCTTGCCGATTAGGAGCAGCTGATGATAATGAATTACCTCAAATTGTATCCTGCACATCTATCGTACAAGCCTTCAAACATTCGCAAGAATACATTGATATGTCCGGATCTGAAACCTGGACCGCAACCACTGCGCTTTTCATCATGGGTAACCAGTACGAGATTTTGGGTCTCCGTCTTCTGCAACGGGTATCCAATCACTTTACAGCCGCAACGTCTCATACGAACACCTGTAAGCGTTTTTTCAGTTTTATTGCTAGAGTTTCCCAAAGGTTAAAACCAAGTATATCATATTATACTATTTGGTGCGTGCGTGTATCTGATTTCTCTGCCCGTTTTCATGGCTTGGAACTGGTTAACAATATACTGGTATTTTATCGGTAAAAACTGGTTTAAGCGATTAATTCATTCGGGGCTAAAACCGTTAAAAGAACTTTATGAAAACCATTATTAACCGGTTTATTCTGCGAGAGCGAGAGTGTCGTATCCTCGTGTCACACAGCACTCTTCGAATTCGGGTGGGTGGGTAAGGTAAACAAACATGTATCAACATATTCCAAGACACGGCTGACGGCTGTGTGCGTGGATGGAGGGGTGACAAAAACCGGGATAAACCGGTTTTGAACGAAACCTTTATTACGAATTTTATCTAACCAAAAACCTTTAAATACTTAACGGTTCCAGTAGAACAAAACCGAAAGAAAAGTTCCCTATGTACTTAGGTGTTAACCGGTTCGAAAATTAACCCGGTTTCCAAGCTATGCTCGTTTTTATAGATTGGCACGGACCCTACGTGCGCGAGTCTGACTCGGACTTGGCCTGTTATTAAATACTACGTTATTTCATCCATGACTACGTTTACGTAGCTCATTATCACAGACCCAAATATAGATTAAAATTCCATATGAATCGAACCTACCTATGTAGAAAAAATCCTGAACCCTCAAGGGAACGTGGTCAGGGAATCCAAGTGATCTGATGGAATTTACCTGAACAATTACATGGCATGGTTTTCTGTCTACTGCATTCTATTTAATTTTTTTCTAAGTTTCGTTGTATTTAATTTACTTTTTATTCACTAAAGTGGTTCTGAAATTAGTCCAAGGTAGGTTACTCTGTGCATTTACTTATATAACGCTAAAGTTTTAGAACAATATTAATTTATAGAAATTGGAATCATATTGGGAACTCCTAGAATAGGTAGTCAAAGTTCTCTGTGAATAGGTATATCAAGTGGTTATATTATCTTTGAGGTATATACTCTTTGTTGGGAACTGGAACTGGTATATATGCTATGAAAGAAATAAAACGAATGAATTTATTATCCTAACTCTGACGAAAGAAATTTTTTTATACGAAAGACTAGGCGGTATGGTCTCACGACTTTAGCCTGCTCAATAGGGCGAACCAAAAAAAAAAATGGAACTGGTATAGTCTGACGGTATTATTTATGAACGGTGGTTATTTTTTAATCATGATTATCAGCTGATTAACAAAATTCTTATTTATAAACGCTATTTAAAGTTAAGATGCGTGATGAATATCTGTCAAAATTAAACAGCCTCGAGGCCATTAGCCTTATATATAAAATCTCGGTAAATGCTGTTACCTAAGTACATGCTAGTCATGACCAAAGAGTATATTGCTATTTAAGCACCTAAACATGGTCTCGAGGCTGTTTAATTTTGACAGCTATTCGTCACGCATCGTAACTTTAAATAGCGTTTATAAATAAAAATTTTGCTAATCAGCTGATAATCAGGTGATTAAAAAATAACCACCGTTTATAATTAAGGCCGACTTGCGCGTTCTCTCTAACCTCGTGTTAACTGAATAAATAGCCTAACTCGGATTATTTCTGTATTTTATCTTTCACGTTATAAAATTGACCACTTATCCCGTTATATATTTAACCCGGTAATTTGACATGTTGATTCATCCTTAAGCGGCTTTCACATACTTGGCAAACAGCGAACACCAAATAGCAAACACGAACTTGAGGATTTGCCTGTTTGTAAACACACACCTATCACTGGCAAACGCCAGTGATCGGTATCAGTGTCGGATTTGTGCATAGTTCTAAGGATTTGACAAATACGTTTGTCGAACGACAAAGCTGTTTGTGATGTATTCAAATGTTTGACAGTAGTACGCGCATAGGGTTGCCAACCATACATTAATATACTATAGAACTGCACTATATTTCAAGGCTGTATGCTAAACGCTGTGCGCAACAAGTAGGTTCTATATCATCATTGGCCTTACTACATCTACGTGAGATGATTTAAGCAGCATTTTGAAGAGTGTTACGGCATTTTCGTGAGTGACTAAAAAGGTCGATACGGGAGCGGCAGCCACGTCCACATAGTTGACATTTATCATAGATCTATACATCAGGATATGCCCGAAGGAACTTTTTATTTACTCAAAATGGTGTGGGGAAAAGTCAGCGCCATCTCTTAGATTACTCAGGAACTACGATGAGAACGGCCCTATCGCTGCCATTATGTCCGTCAATGTTTATGTTTACAATGATTATCTCAAATATAAATTCGATTATTTTCGTACAAAACGGAGTGTAATATTGAAAATATTGACTTACTTGTGGTAAGAAACTTTGTATTTCTTTTTATTGCACTTTAGAGTGTAGTTTGTGCAACCCTTCACAACACAACTTGGCATATTTTCTTTGAGACACACGACCGATATCTTCTCACTTCCAACACAGACTGGCCGCTAGTGGATGTCAATCTGTGAAATTGACACCCTCTTTGAAGCGACGGTTTAATCTGTCATTAGGCCTGTCCTTATATATATGTCTATGACATTTATGGATAATTAGTGGCGCATCAGTCGAATTAGGAGCGTTAGCGCATTGGTGTCTCTTTGTGCGCTTAGAAGCATGAACGTTGAACCATGCTTCATCATGTTTGAGTAGACCTTCCGCCACAGTCTTTCTCCACTGGCCTCGATCTTCAGCCAGTTCCTCCCAGTTGGTATGTGTTATTTATTTATTTATTATTTGGAAAACAAACAGCTTAAAAACGTATACAATAGCTCAAAACATGGTAGCAAACTAGCCTTTAACAGTTTTCACTAGTAGAACATTATTTACAATCCACAATCATTATGTTGAAAGTAGACATGTCGCGCTTTACGGTGTCCCTAAAGCGTAACATAGGTCAGCCGACTGGATGCTTTGCATGAGCAATTTCACCAAGGAAAATTTTCCTAGGCAAACGAGATGGTTTCTTTCGATGCACATGTCCTACCCAACGCAATCGTCTCTGTTTTAGAAGAGCGGTTATGCTAGGCAGCTGTGCAGTTTTCAACACGTTCTCGTTTGTCACTTTGTCCTTCCAAGATATATCTAAGATGCTCTGGAGGCAGCGCATATGAAAAGAGTTCAGTCTTCTTTCCTGTTTTGTGTACGACGTCCAGGACTCAGCTCCGTACAACAGTATGCTCAAGATGCAAGTTTCTATATATCTCTTCGAATACTGCCCACAAATAATTGAGATTATTTCAGTATCCTATGTGTTCCAGTATCCAGCATGAAATATAAGCTATAGCTAGCATGCTGCACCTTCGATCACATCGTCACTTTCCATCAGGTGAGAGCGTGGTCAAAGGTTAGATATGTCCAAATTAAAAATCAATTTAATGTCATCAAAACTTTTTCAGTAGTTACGGAGATTAAAGGTAACAACACGAATACTCGCAAACCTTCGTATTTATAATATTTTTATGACTAGGGGCAATAATACGATACTTCCAAAGCGATCATGAGAGCTCGCTATTTAAAAAAAAAACAAGGTAGCGGGCAGCAGCTATATATACAGGGTTACAGGAAAAATTGTGCTAGATCCGTTAAGAGCGTGGAGTACCCATGATTTCTGACTTATTTCACTATGAAACACCCTAGGCTAAACTAATAATATTTTTGTAGATATCCCTTAGAAAACAATACAGTTTCTAATATTTTTTTTATATCTTAACTTTCACTTGTCTACTACGGTCTATTCAATTAACTTATGTACTATTTTAATGATTGACGTCCTAAAGCATCTTATTACACATGTAAAAATGCAATAATAATAATAATAAGAAGACACAAAATATTTCAATGAAAAAATTAAAAATTGAATATCTCGAAAAGGGTAAAGTTTAGCCTAGGGTGTTTCATAGTGAAATAAGTCAGAAGTGATGGGTACTCCACGCTCTTAACGGATCTAGCACGATTTTTCCTGTAACCCTGTATATTCAACCTTCTTCATTTAGGGCCTTACTTATAAACGCCACTTAAAGTTAGCCATTGCTTAAAACCTTCTGTCAACTTTTGACTGATTTGAAATGTCACGCGGGAAAACACTGACTAACTTTAAAGCAGCGTTTTTTATAAGTATAACCCCTAAAGTAATGTCGTTCCTGCTTTCTATTCCCGCCATATTCACACGAAGGAAATTTTGAGTTATGAATTTAAAATGGCGGAGAACAAAGAAACAGATAGTTATAAATAACCCTTTTGATTTTAATTAATGCATATTTTATGAAACTTTTATTTTAAACAAAGACATTAGAAGTTTAGTGTTTATAAAAATGAATATTTGATAAATAATATATTTGTTTATCTTTTGGTTTTGGTTGTTGAAAAGATGCTGTATATTTCCCCGAAAAAAATGTAGGCAGCCCTAGCACGCTCGTCGCCCGCCATTTTTGCCCATCCATACCTAGCATTTTTGACTTACCTATGGATGCAGTGTATGTGTTAAGTAATTTGTGGTCGGTGTTTGGGGGTAATGGGTGTTTGTGGCAAACATCAAGCATGTAGAGGCGGCTTTAGATATGTGCATTTTATCAGTTTTAAATTGACACTGGCCGAAAATGTTCTATTGATACCTCTCCAAGAAGTTCTATAATATATGAATAGTACCTACTTATATTCCATACTAACTGGAACAAGCACTTCGAACAGAAACGATAAGTTTTTCGAGATTTTTTTTTGTCTCGAGTTGTGAATGAGTTTAAAATAAAGTAGTAGGCCCGCAGTTTCATCTCTTCAATCTCATAAGAACCGTGTTTAAGAATCCTATGCTACTGCATACATGCTATGAATAGGATTCTTAAGTACTTAACAAACGACAAAGGTACTAATGTATACATAGACCGCTAAAGGCGTAGCTCTTCCTCCGGTAGGTGGTATATTCCCAGTTGCCCCCACATGGATCGCCCCCAGTTCGGTACATTGCATGCTACAGCTTCTAATTTTACTAAATCTGATAAAATTCAGTTGAATAATTTTCGAAGTAGCGGTATTATGCTATCCCATAGAAAGTATCATTTCTGTGCGATGAACCATTGTATTGTTTTTATTACCTGTTTTTTGGTACAGTTTTAGTACATATTTATGATTTTAAAGCAGTATCGCCTGCTCAGCGTAATCTACAGATTAATTTGTAAAGGAAAAATTCTAGATTCTAGTACAATCTGTAGTTTTAGTAGAAGTAAGTAGGTAAGTCAATTTTACCTAATTTCATTATTTTACATTCGTCGAGAATTTACGAAGTTGAGTTTATTATGCATTCCCATGAAAACAGGTTAACTACCTCCGATAATAAGGCATAAGAAAAAGACAGACTACTCCCTGGGTACACAACGTACAATCTTCCTCAGACCTCGTTTCTCTCCAAACACAATAGACTAATGTCAATTTTACGGCCTTAAAATTAAAGTTTAGTTTTGTATAATTTACGATGCTATGAGCTTATTCCAGTTAGTATAGAATAGGTATACCTTGTACCTTTCAACTTCAAATACATAAGTCAGGTGTAATTTTGGTTTACTCTGTGCATTGAGCCGGAGGTTTACCAACTTAAAGCCCGTCACACACGTAGCTATTGTGAGAATACAACCTCTTTGTAGGATTGATTCTTTCCTCTGTAGTACTATGGTCATAGAGAAGATGGCTGGTGTCAGTGCAGTGTGTGACAAAACGTTACATGTAAAGAAAATACGAAATGGTGCGTCAATAATTATATTATGTCGGTATAATTTAACATAATAAATATGATATGCATTTCAGTAAGTAATACTTCTTTTACAGTATTATGGTAGGTATTCACCCTACTCCTACATAAGGTTATGGGCAATTAAATAAGTTTTATGGACTAGGAAAAATCCTGCCATATTATAAAAGTGAAAATGTATACTAATATGAATATTCTGCCGATATTAAAAGGCGAAAACTACTCGAACTGGAAGTTCAGAGTAAAATCATTACTAGAAGAAAAACAGGTTCTGCACATAATAGATTATGAAAACGACGACATCCAAAAGGATCAAAAATTAAAATTAGACGATTCAAAAGCAAAAGCAGTTATAATACAATGCATAACCGACAAACATTTATCAATTATACAAGATTGCCAAAATGCAAAACAAATGTTTACAAAGCTTGACTCAGTATTTCAACGCAAAAGTGTTTTCACAAAACTAACGCTAAAAAGAAAGCTGTTAAGTTTAAAACTACAAAGAAATGAAACTTTAGATGAACATTTCCAAAAATTTGACAAAATAGTTCACGAATTGGAAAATATTGACAAAAAATTAGATGATTCTGACAAAATCTGTCATTTACTACTGACAATAAATGAAGACTATGAAAATGTTATAACAGCTATTGAAACAATAAATACAGAAATAACTGTTGAATTCGTAAAGTCAAGATTACTTGATGAAGAAATTAAATTAAAAAACAAAAATCCTACCGACCCACAACAAAATATTTTTAAAGCGTCAGGTTCGAGAGCAAACTATAACAATAGTAATAATTATTCAAAAATAAAGTATAATAACCACGATGCACGAGAAAATAATAATAATAATTATACGAGATCCCGACGACCTACGCGAGGACGAGGATATCGAAGTAGAGGATACTCTCGAGGATATAAAGAAAATCCTAACGGATTTATAGCTTTTACGGCATCAATAGAAAACGAAAATAAATTTATTTTGGATAGTGGAGCTACCAATCACATGGTTACTGAAAAACTATCTAAACTAATGACCAATATCCAAGATTTAAACGAACCAATAATGGTAACAATTGCAGACGGTAAAGGACTAATTGCAAATAAAAAAGGAACAATAAATGGTTATTGCAACAATATTGAAATAAATTTTGAAGCAATTATTGTCGAAAACTTAACGCATAATCTACTATCAGTCGAGAAAATAACTAAAAAAGGCTATACAGTGATATTCAATAATAATGAAGTAAATATAAGAAGAGGAAAAACAAATTTTCATGGCACAAAACATCAAAATTTATATACTTTGGAAATAGACATTACACCACCAAAAGACGAATATGCCAACATAATAAAAGAAAAAGACGATGACGTATGGCATAAACGACTTGGTCACTTAAACAGAAAAGGACTAAGAATACTCGGGTTACCAATTTCTGAGAAAAAATGTGAAAGTTGTATAGAAGGAAAAAGTACACGGAGACCCTTCATACCTAACAAAAGAGAAAGTAAAGAGATAGGAGATTTACTGCATTCAGATTTATGTGGACCTATCCATCCAACGGCAATAAACGGCGAATGTTACTTTCAAGTTTTAATAGATGATTTTTCACATTTTGTAACAATATATTTATTAAAAAATAAAAATGAAGCTGAACATAATATTTTGAATCATATACAGCTTATTAAAGCACAGTTCGGACTTAAAACGAAACGATTAAGATTGGACAACGGTGGAGAATTTACATCAAAAAGATTTAAAGAAACATGTCAACGAAAAGGTATAATATTAGAATATACAAGTCCGTATACGCCACAACAGAATGGCACATCTGAAAGGATGAATAGAACATTGCTTGATAAAGTAAGAGTAAAATTTGTAGAAACAAAGCTACCTAAAGAACTGTGGAGCGAAGCAATTTGCGCATCAGCTTACGAGCTTAATCGCAGTCCTACAAAGGCATTAAGAGGTCAAACACCAGCTTCTATATGGTATGGTTATAAAGACTTATCGAAATTGCGCATATTTGGTTCCAAAGCATGGACGGTAACAATGCCAAAACCAAGCAAGCTACAACCAAGAGCGAAACCAATGATCATGATCGGTTATACTGGTTCCGGATATAAATTATGGGATCACGAAACCAATAAAATTATAAACTCAACCGATGTTATATTTGATGAATCAAAAATAGTTTACCAAATAGAAAAGAAAGAGGAGGTAAACAATAATTCTACCGAAAATGTTATAATATTAAATGATGAAGAAGAAGAACAAAAGACTAACAGATCACAAAGACAAGAAAGTAGTCAAATAAGAAGGAGTTCAATAATAAATGAACACACTGAGGAAGTTGATCTAAATGAATCCAACTACATGACTGATAATGATGATAGTGATGAAATAATGGAACACGATGATGATAATATTAACCAAATAACTATAATAGAACATGATGATGATAATATTAATCAAATAACTACAAGATCAGGTCGAAATGTAAATCAACCTAAACATTTAAATGACTATCAGCTATATTCTGCATATTGTTTAATTACAACGGAAAACAAAGAGCCAAATTCATACAAAGAAGCTGCGAATGATAAAGAATGGTCAGAAGCTATAAAGAAAGAAATTAATTCACTAGAAAAATTAAAGACATGGGTAGAAGCTATAGATTTACCTAAAGGAAAGAAAGCTATTGACACAAAGTGGATATTTAAAACTAAAGAAAATGGTTTAAAGAAAGCAAGATTAGTTGCTAGAGGATTTCAAGTACAAGAAGAAGATTATTTTAACACAAACTATTCACCTGTAGCCAGAATGAGCACAGTAAGAACATTTTTAGCACAAGCGGTACAACAAAACTATAAAATTTATCAAATGGATGTACCAACAGCATTTTTAAATGGTTACTTAAAAGAGGAAGTTTATATCAAAGTACCACAAGGAGTTAATGCAGATAGAAAGAAAGTACTAAAGCTGAATAGAAGTTTATATGGATTAAAACAAAGTCCTAGATGCTGGAATGAACGACTAAATGAATTTTTATTAAAATGTGGACTACAAAGATCCAAGAATGATTTTTGTTTATATTTTAATAAAAAACTTTGGATGCTTATTTTTGTAGATGATATTTTAATAATGGGAAATTCTGGAGAAACTAACAGAATTATGAAGCTTTTGCAAAATGAATTTGATACCAAGAATTTAGGAGAAATAAAGAAATTTCTTGGAATGGAAATAGAAAGGAAAGATGGAATTTTGATGATAAAACAGTCAAAGCAAATAGAGAAAATGCTAGAAAAATTTAATATGACTGAGTGCAAAGAAAAGAATACACCAATGGAGAAAGGATTAAATATCGAAATAACAGATAAAAAGATAGAAGTTCCGTACAGAGAATTAATCGGAAGTTTAATGTTTGTGAGTACAGTGTCAAGACCAGACATATGTTATGCTGTATCTTACCTAAGCCAGTTTTTGGATAAACCAAACGAAGAATGTTGGAAACATGGAAAGCGCATATTACGCTACTTAAGTGCAACAAAAGATTATGCACTACAATATAAAAAGAGCGAACAAACAAGCCTAAAAGTATACTCAGATGCAGATTGGGCAAATGACAAAAGAGATCGTAAGAGCATAAGTGGATGTAAAGTGAAATACAACGAGAATGTCGTAACATGGTTCTCAAGGAAACAAAATAGTGTCGCATTATCAACAGCAGAAGCTGAATACATAGCAGCATCACTCGCATCATGCGAAGCTATTAATTTAAATGGAATTTTAAAAGATTTTGGAATAAATCTTACGCCAATGCTGTATGTTGACAACAAAGGAGCTATTTTTATCTCTAAAGACTATGAGAATAGCAAACGATCGAAACACATTGATATTCGATATCATCATATTAAAGATTTAATATTTACCAAGAAGATGACAATTTCGTACATTCAGACTGAGAACAACTTAGCCGATATGTTAACGAAATCATTAGCGGCTGCAAGACATACAATGCTACGAGAACAATGCAAAGTACTACTGTAAGCAGACATAGTCACGTGAGTTTTTATCTAGGAGGAGTGTGTGTTGATATTTAATTTATTTTACGATTTATATGTTACAAGTTATTTTCACATATCAATCGAGGAGGAGTGTGAGAATACAACCTCTTTGTAGGATTGATTCTTTCCTCTGTAGTACTATGGTCATAGAGAAGATGACTGGTGTCAGTGCAGTGTGTGACAAAAAGTTACATGTAAAGAAAATACGAAATGGTGCGTCAATAATTATATTATGTCGGTATAATTTAACATAATAAATATGATATGCATTTCAGTAAGTAATACTTCTTTTACAGTATTATGGTAGGTATTCACCCTACTCCTACAGCTATAATATATATTAATATATTTATAGCTAGACATATTACCATATATTTTCTATACAAATTCTCGAGGGACCGCACACGCAGCTATAATATATATATTTCTGTGACGTCACCAACCTGTACCGTAATATATATTATGGTATATTTTTATATTATCGTATATTAATATATATTATGGTATAGCGAGACATATTTTGTTTAAAATAATTTGCTTGTAAGCGTTCCTTTTGGTTTACCAATAATGCCAATTTTGATATAAACAGTCAAAAATGACATCGTGAACTGCCATTTGGCAGTTCACGATGTCATTTTTGACTGTTTTTGAGCTGTCCGAACCACAGATTAGAAAAAAAAACTACTATACAGATACAGAGAGAACGAAGTTTGACTTTTACGAACAAGAGTGTGTAAGGCATTGCAACATTCATAGCACAGAGCAAAAAAAAAAAAACGCTTCCCTCTACATAGAGGCGCCTTTTCGACACTTCTCATACAATTCAAGCGTGTCAGGTATTACAATGAAACCTCTATGGTTTACCTGCGCAGATGACATATATAGCAATTGTCTTGTCATTAGTGCCACTGCTGTCAGCAAAACGTGCTGTGGGTTGAGTCGATATATTTTTATCGATAGTTTGATATGAGTTAAGTACGCGGTAAGGTACCTCTTACCTGATTGTATCATTAGGTACACTTTAGTACCTACCTATATCTTTTGTGCCTTTTGTGCGTATTTCTATGTGTAATAGTGTTATTTTATTCTATTATACTCTATTCCGGGTCGACAATGGCCAGGCGATAAACATACCGGTATAAATCTAAAATAAATAAAATTGAATGTATTGGTATTGGTAGGTACGTCATGTTCGCGTCACGGATATACAGTCCACCTCACCTATTTTATGGCAAATGTAATGTGTGTAAGTATAGAGGTAGTTTATCGTCAGTTTATGGTTATAAAGATTAAGTTTATAAGCAAATCCGATAGGCGTCCAAAGTGAGGTTTTATGGGGGAGGCAATGTTTAGCAGTAGACGTCTGCCGGCTGATGATGTGTGATAGTATTATTATATCTATAAAGTAAAGTTTGAAATAGAAGAAACATAACAAGTTATAAAACGAAATAATATATTAAAACTCCAAATACATAGGTAACACGTTTTGCTGAGGATTCATCAGTATTGTTGCGTCATGTTTCTTTTTGATAGAATTCATCTGAAAATACAATTTTTTCAGATGAATTTTTAGGAAAAATTATAATAATATTGAGTATCATTGAGGTGTTGTAGCTAAACATTTATTTAATAGAAGGAGGTCCTTAGTTTGGCAGTAAATAAAGGTAATTTTTCAGCTCACCATGCGATGTATATTTTAATTTACAGCTGTTTACAAAATAAAAAGCAAGTGAATTTTTTCATTCAATATCGACTAAGACGTAGATTCTTCCGTAGAATCAACGAGATCAGTTGTCTTTAGCAACCAAGAGCAATGGTTTTCTATGAGGCTACCATGGATGAAATAAAAAAGAAGGATTGAGTTTTGATTGACATCGAACTGAAGCCCAAAATGGCGGACATATTACATATGTGTGTCAGCTGAAAGTAGGGCGACCGGCTTTCTAAGGGAGCTTCAGTTTCGGATCAGACGGGATTCCCTCCTTCTTTTATTAATAGCTCCATGGAGGCTACATGAAAACTCTTTCATGGGCGAGCACGCCACATCATTATAATGTCCTCATCAAATAATAAATGCGTATAAGAGAAATTATAGTCATCATCATCATCAGCCCGTAGATGTCCACAGCTGAACATAAGCCTCCCCCAGAAAGCGCCACTTTGAACGGCTGCTCGCCTCCTGCATCCACCGGCTCCCCGCGGTTTTCACTAGGTCATCGGTCCACCTAGTACCTCGTTAAAAATAGGATAGAGTTTCAATGTGGGAATAGCGTCAAAATATAAACGTATATGGTTAGACATTTTCATAAAACATTCAGCTTCAAAATGCTGAGAGCAAACCGTATCATGTTTTTGAGGAAACCAATTGCACTGTCCAGTTGCGAATATCTATTTATCTTTTATATTAGGATCTGTAGGAAACCTAATAAACATAAAAGATATTAAAAGTTTAATTAGTAGAAGTCAATCTAACCACAAAATAAATTGAAAACATTTAAAACTTATTGTAACAAATTTCCGGATGGCATAATAGAAACTATCGATGTGTCGATAATTATAGGTTAACCAACGCATTACATCACTATCGGTACTTCTGCCATAGGGTAAGTTCGCCGGTTTTGCGACCACTTCCTATATCCGACCGTTTAATGTACATTTGATAAAAAAATACAAAAAATAAAAAGCTTGCGGTGAACACATCTTATGTCCAAATAGGTTCAGTTTTGTAACAAATATTAAACGAGAAATCCCCAATTCTATTTTAAAGCTTTGAAACTTAAAAGCACATTCATTTTAACTGCCAGTTTTCGACCACGTTTATCCACCATCTGGTATAAAAACTACAGATACCCAAAATCGCTCGTGGTCGAAAACTAATCCAGCTGCAGAAAAATGCTATTCGACCGCAAAAGCAAACTATATCAAAAACATTATAAATACGTATTTATTTACATATAAAAGTACATAAATAGCCGATTACTTTGTAAGTTTAACTAATTAGACCAGACACGATTTAAAAAAAACGATTAATGCTGGTGGTCGCAAAATAGGCGTGACCAACTGATCGAACCATCATTGAATATTTCTCGCCCAGGGTCTAATGTGGGCTGGCTTTATTACAAAAAAAGTAGCGTATTTAGCTTGTAAACATAACTATGTTTATAAACTACGTTAGCCAATTTTTTTTTGTTATAGCTGATATTTTAGCCATATCCTTAAATAATTTTTGGCAGTCTCAGTAAGAAAAAAGATCATGCTTTTTTATATGAGTAAGTGCCTCAAAGCTGGAGAAATCATGAAAATACAAGACAGAGGATCTAAAGAAGCCTTTCTGATCATTGTTTCTATCATTTATTTACCACAAGCAGTCAGGCACCTACGTCTTTCAATTTATAGTGGTAGGAAACTAGCGAAAAAGTGGTCGTAAACATAATTTAGTGATCGAAAACTAGCAAAATAGTTACTATTAGCCTTTGGTTTAGATATTTATAAAAAGGTGGGTTATTTTAAAAAATGATTGATAATCTGATAAAAAATATAGAGTATAATATTTGAAACGTAGCTTAGTAGCATCAAGTCAAAAAATGATACTGGTACATTTTATTATGCAACCTAAACTTGACAACTCCACTAAGTGGTCGGAAACTAGCGAAATTACCCTATAATATCAAACTGACACAGAAGAGTACCCCGTACCGAAGTTTGGCAGCAATAATATGTTTAATTTCGTCTCTATCTATAGGCGAAGCATCATTTGTTTCATAGCTCTGTGATTCATAGCGACATGAATACCTTGAGAATGAACGAATACCGTAAAGAAATTGCATGAAGTTTTAAATTGTCTCTTTTTAATGTTTTTCATGTGTCATTCTATTTATGCGTTGATCGTCTTTGAAGAAAATCCGACAATGGCGGTTGTGAATTTTGAATTTATTTTTTAAAACTAGTGTATCTTGAACTTTAATGTGTAATAAGGGTGGATTATTATCCGTTGAGTGTTCGTGAACGTGCACGAGTGTTAGCAAATGGTTTCAAGATCATAAAACCATGCATTGTCGTTTTTGCTTCAAAGGCCTTTTTAGAGCCTTCAGTAAAATATGCTTCAAGAGCTCCTGCCCCTCCAACCCCAGCAATAGTTGATGTACATCTGGTACAATATCCTCCATTTTACTGTTGGCGTTTTGACTGACAAAATATGACTTTGACTTGACATAACCGTACAAATTTTACTCACTTGACATTGGCAGAATTATTGCAAAAAAGCGATAGAAAGCCATTAAAGAAGAAGAAGAACCAAGGAACTTATACGTAACGAAAACAGTTAAAAAATGCAACTTGTGCCCACACATTTCCAAAGCGAACGCTGCATATTTTATCATTTTTGGCATTTTCAACTGTTAATTTTGCCATCTGTGGCTAATCCGAACAGGCCTAACGCATAGAGAAAAATAATCATTACTTTTCTCTATGAGAATAATAGAGAATAAAATATACGCCTAACGTCATAGGAAATATTTTTATAGAAAACAAATAAAAATATGTAAATAAAAAGTTTTTGTAAATTTTGTACATAAATGCTGCATAGAGAATCATTATGTAACACTGAGCATACATGGTAAATACGATGGTCTACTTTTTTGCACCTTTAGGGCCATGATTTAGTGTCTACTCTCCCAGTGAACGCAGTCTTCCCGATCCTTCTTCTCCCAGCAACCAACGATCTAAACTGAGGCTGCCCGGGGGTGCCCTTGAGCTTGTTTATTCCGGTTTACTCCATATTCTAGGTTGACAGGTGGCCGACGATCTGGTGAACGCCGCGGGAAGCCAATGGATGCAAAAGGCGACCAGCCGCTCAAAGTGGCGCTCCCTGGGGAGGGGTATGTTCAGCAGTGGCCGTCTTAAGGCTGTTAATGATGATTCCACATTCAGGATTTTCCACATCATATTATTTTCCTATTTCATAATAATAAGTACGTTACGTATACCTAGAATAACATATAGATAGGTATAGTCTGGCAAAGGTAACTCTGCAGTGATTTAAAATTGGTGCATATTAGAAAAAAATTTACCCTTTTTTGGTTGGACGTTGAACCATTGCTTCTCGAAAATACAACCAATCAGAGAATTCCTTTCCCTTATCAAAGGAAAATTCAGATTGCTTAATACACTGGCATGTTATGAAATTCACAGGTAATGACATAAAAAACTGATTGCTGTATGAAACATTTTTTGGGGGATAAAATGTTCCACGGCAGTGTTAGATTTGCTAGACTCTACGTACATTATCTTCTATACCTACTTAGAATAAATCCGCAACTTTCCCAGTAGGAACACTTCCATTATTCAGTTGTTCGTAGACATGTTTCTTACATACTAAACGCGCAAAAAGCGTATGAGCAATGTAGAATTAAAATTAATAAAATAAAAAGTACCTAAGGAGTTGGACTTTTTGCGCTTTACATATTTTTGTGACTGAGGCTGAGTTGCACTAGCTTGCTTTAACTTTAACTACTAAATGTCCGCTGTTTCCTCGTGGACCTATTATTTTGTCCTACCACGAGGATATACTTACATGTCCTCGTTCACCGTCCACGCTTCGCCGGGCGGGCTAAGCTAATATCAAAATCTGACAGTTACTTTAATTGTGATTATGGTGGTGCATTGACATGTGTAAGTAATGCAAGTGATATTACAAATGTCATATAACTCGGCGCGTACCAAAGAAAAAATAAAGTAATGCAATACGTTAGTATCCCTTTATTACAGTTATTACCCGACCTAACAACCATCACTGACATCACTGTCATGTTTGAAGTCATGTTATATTACGAAGTTATATGACTTTGCTAGGTAATGCCATGTAACATGGCATTGCATTCTACAGTAGGTACTGTTTCGCGCATGTCTAGCTGGTGCATAGATGGTGGTGCAACTCAGTCTAAGTTTTTTTTTTCTTATATTTGGGGTCCGTACATTGTGTATTTAGCCAGTGTCAAGTATTGTAAATTTTTCATCATTTTAATAGAATATTTCACATGAAGTCAAGTCTTAGTAATAGTCATAGTCCAGACTAAGTCAGGTAGTCATATTCCAGTCTCAGTCATGCTCTAGTAAAGTGGTGGGCAACTTTACTGGAAGCTTCTATGGAATTTTAGAAACAACACGGAAAATCACGTTTCACCACATTATATCACTTGCCCACACTCATACTCGTAATTCAGCACTTAATGCGTAAAACGCCACCAATTTTAAACATTAACACTGGAAAAAGCACAAGTTTTGAGGAATAATACAATGCAACGACGTGAACTTTTCCGCGTTCCCGCCAAAACTCCCATCTAAAATATTTCATTCAACAGTGGGTACAAAACGAAGTGATTATATCCTCTTTGAGTGGGTACACGTCCTTAATTTTTTTTTGTTATGTTTTGGTTCCACACATAGTGTATTTAGCCAGTGTCAAGTATTGTAATTTTTCATAGTGTTGTGAATATTTCACGTTAAGTCAAGTCTTAGTCATAGTCCAGTCTAAGTCGGGTAGTCATAGTCCAGTCAAAGTTATGCTCCAGTAAAGTGGTGGCAACTTTACTAGAAGCTTCTATGGAATTTAAGAAGCAACATGAAAAAAGACGTTTCACCACATTATATCACTTGCCCACACTCATGCTCGTAATTCAGCACTTAATGCGTAAAACGCCACCAATTTTAAACATTAACACTGGAAAAAGCACAAGTTTTGAGAAATAATACAAATGCAACGACGTGAACTTTTCCGCGTTCCCGCCAAAAACCGTCCTTAATTTTTTAGTGACATATGTGGCTATTGATTGATCATAGAGCTAATAAAAAAAGAAGGAGGGAATCCCGTCTGAACCGAAACTGAAGTTCCTTTAGGAAGCCGGAACGCTTCGTACGTACGAAAACACAATCCTTTTTTTTATTTCATCCATGGCTATGATAATCATATGAGCTATTATATTATTAGAATATTGCTTTATTCTTGGATTCATACCGATTTCACACTCATTTTAGAAAGGTTTGAGTAAAATCCAAAGTGTTCTGTTACTGGTCTATGAAAATGCCCAAATTCATAAATATAAATAAAAATATTGGGGTAAATATTGAAATAAATTAAATTTCATACGTTCTGCATATAATAATTTCTTCAGCGTGTGTATAAAAATAGATCTTAGATAAAAAATAAATAGATACGGATCTTTGAGCCAGTATTGGAACAAACGTGTTCATTCATTGGTTAATTAATGAAATCTAGTAAATGAACTAGTGATATTTACACTAAATGAAATTGCATATTTCCAAGTTCATTTACTGGTGTTCATTACCAATGAATGAACAGACAATATTATTAAACATTATAAATATAATGTCCCTATTGTTTCGTGCCAAAAAGTAGCAAACTATGGTATTTTTAAAAGTATGCTTAAAAGTATGCTTAAGGTATGCTTAAAAAGTAGCAAACTATGGTATTTTTACCTATGGTTAATAAAGTTTTTATGTTTACATAATACACAAATATAATACTGTTCATTCACTGGGTTTCAGTGTTCATTTACTGGTTATTTGGGCTATTTCTGTAAAATTGATCGATAAATCAAAATCTAGACAAAATAGGTCAAAATCCAGAAATTCATTTCTTGTCTGATAACTGAGGTTGGTATACTCGCCATGTATATGATTAAACAATTACATCACAACGAAAACAATTTTTGAAATTGAAAAATTTCTTATCTGTTCATTCACTGGAGGGGTTACCCTACCTATGTCACCGTCTTTTTGTAAATCCGATTGTTTATAAATACTTAATCGCGGTAATTTTCAGACTGCCAAATTATTTCAAATGGGCAAAGTGTCTCACAATAAAACGGTATATATTTATAATTAATCCGTACTGTGACTTTCTTTTATCAGTGACTTTTACCTGTGACGATAAATACGCCTCACGCCTAATTAATACGGTTTGTTCATAATTAAACGCTACTAAAAATTGGTAGTAAGTAAACCCATCGCTATGCAACGACTAATTATAAATAATCGGAAAAACATCCGTTTTATTGCAAGAGAAATTGTCCGTTTATAATAATTCGACAGTTTATAAGTAACCGCGATTTTTCATAAACAATCAGTTCTTGATTACAAAAAGATATAGATAAGATATAGATTCCTACAAGCTGTTAACATTTAAAAATATTTTAAAATATCATTCTATCGGTCATGTACCTATCTTACACAAACATATTCTTCTCTCTGTACGGAGCTCATTAAAAACTATGTGTTTAGATAAGTTTCGATATGCATGTTTCGTTAAAATAGGTACTTGAAATAAAAAACAAGTCATCAGCAGCCGGAAAACGTCCACTTGCTGAACTAGGCCTCCTCCAGAGAGCGCCACCTCGAGCGGCTGCTCACTTCCTGCATCCATCGGCTCCCCGCGGTTTTCACCAGATCGTTGGTCCACTTAGTATGCCTACCTACACTGCGTCTTCCGGTTCAACAAAACATAATTATCTGATCTACAAGGTGACCTTGAATTGATATGTTATCCCGAAAGTCCCCCCGACTGGAACCATGATTGATACCCTACAAGTTGTGAAAGTATTACTTGAAACTGGGTGTTTCAAACCTCCATGGTAAAAAATAAATGCACTCGCAAAATTGCACGTGCGATCGCTACGAGAGTTAACAAAGTACTATAAATTCATTTCTAAACACAGGTCATTAAACTCATTTATGTGCACTCGGTCAAGGACAAAGTTCAACCACCCAGCTGCGCTAAGGCTATTTTCGAACGTAAATTTTACATGGCGTTTTATCAATGAAAATCTATTAATTTAGTCAAGTCGTAGAAGAAACATTGTCTACCTTGGGTTGTAGATTTACCCTTCTTCACTACCATAACATACCAATTCAAGGTCACCTTCTATAATTTTTGTCCGAACTAATTTTATGATAAAACTTACCGTTTTGCTGAAAGTCCCGTTAGAAACCCGTTTTTAAACGCGAGTAATTTTTGTCCAGGTGTCGGAACAATGAGGACTTTTTAGATTTAATTTATGATTGTGTTTTGTATAATCCGACATGTAATAGGGCGAATTCAGTGAATCCGACCAATTTTCAGCCGGGTCCGAAATATTATAACTTCACTTCTATTTTTTGGTCTAATTTGACCGGACTAATTAACAAAACCTATTTTTTTACCTTCCAGGATATTCCCAGATCATTCCCACTAGAACGAAAATTCTTGAATAGTTTTAATGAAATAAATTGAGTACTTAATGCCATATTATTAGTAAAATTATACTTATTTGACAAAAAATGAATGCCGTGCGAACTTGATAAAACTGGTGGCAAAATTGATAAAAATTATTAAAAGCACATCCACGTCTATTTTACCGTCAACAGAAATGCCGTTCCCGCATCAGGAAGAAAATCTATGCAATGATATTGAGAACGTCAGCACTATTGTATACAAAAATAAATTACATAGGAAACGAAAGAAAAACAGATCCTTTGAAAAAACGAGAGCTAGGGCGTCGTATTTGTATGTTATTGCTAAACAAGATAGAAGACATCTATCACAGCACTACAGCATGCCTGAACTTGTAGAGCAACCAAAGGCAAAACATCCAAAAGTAATAAGTTCTGATGCCATGGTTGCTCGTGAAATATACAATCCATATAAGTCCAAGTACATCGTAAACGTTGTTTCTGAATACCGAGGCCCAGAATGTCTTAACCCGTTTAAAAATCCTCTCCCTCAAGTCAGATGGCGGGTATACAGATGTCAGTTAAATACTCAAGAAGAAAGCTGCTGTTGCTCTTGCAATTCTGATGCCATGTTTGAAGTAATGAAAAGTCTTTACGACTGTTACAAAAAGAAAAATTGTGATCATTGTAATTGTATACTATGCGGTCACTTGCCAAGAGAAGAGCGCCAACTAGGTGAAATACGAAAATCAAAAACCAGTGTTGCCATAGGTCCAGAAGCGGCAAAGATGCAGAAATTAAAACGAGTAAAATCAGAAAAGGCAGCAAAAGATTTAATAGGTAAAACACCAGCTGAACAAGAAAATATTATACGAGATTTAGCGGGTCAAGGAATCGCATTTCCAGAGCCTAAAACGGATTCAGAAAAAAAATTGATGGACAAAGTAAAAACTCAAATGGGAATTCCACCTCCAGGCAAAGCAGATGGTGTGAAAAGACTTTCTGTAAAATCGGTTCCATCTGCAAAAATGCGAAAAGCAAAAGAAGCTGGTTTATTAACCCCTATAGATGGGAAATCACCAAAAGACAAAGAAAAGATCCTTCGGGGTTTAGCTATGCATGGTATACCGCTCCCTGAAGGAAAAACTCCGTCTGAAAAAAAGTTAATTGATAAAGTACGCGCTGATGTTGGATTACCGCCAACACCAACAACTTCAACTCAAAAAGCAAATTACAATAAGGCACATGCTGCAGGATTGATGACTCCTTTGGAAGGGAAAACGCCAGATCAAAAGGAAAAAATACTAAGAGCACAAGCTGAAGCCGGCCTACCACTTCCAGAAGGTCGAACGTCGTCAGAAAAATCACTCATTGCAAAAATTAAAAGTGGTGCACCTCTGGCTGCTGCTAAAGCAGTACCTTCAGAAAAGTTACGTAAAGCTAAAGCAGATGGTCTTTTGACACCATTAGCTGGGAAAACGCCAGAACAAAAAGAAAAAATACTAAAAGGCTTAATGAAATCTGGCTTACCTTTACCCGAAGCTAAAACAGCATCAGAAAAGAAGCTAATAGAAAAAATAAGAACTAAAATGGGACTCCCACCAGAATCGCATACTCCGTCTATGAAACAAAAGTATGGTAAAGCAGAAGACACTGGGACTACATATTTAGAAGGCAAACGTGCTTCTGAAAAATCCATCATTAAGAAACTGCAAGCAGAAGAAATGAAAAAACCTAAAGGAGCGGTGGGCGTTGGTCGAGGCCGACCAGCACTATCTCCAGATAAAGCCGCAAAACTAGATAAAAAAACAGCTAAAAACATAAAAGAAGGGAAAGTATGTGATGAATGTATTTGTGACTTATTGACACCCGAGTCAGAAAGAGGCAAAGCACCATCCAAAGCTGGTAAACCTCCTTCTACAAAAATAAAAGAAGCTAAAGTAGCAGGTCTCCTAACTCCTTTGTCAGGCAAAACGCCAGAACAAAAAGAAAAAATACTTAGAGCACAAGCTGACGCAGGCCAACCACTTTCAAAAGGTCGAACGCCCTCAGAAAAAGCACTCATTGCCAAAATTAGAAGTAGTGCATCTCCAGCTGCGGCCAAAGCAGTATCTTCAGATAAGTTACGTAAAGCTAAAGCAGCTGGACTTTTAACACCTTTAGCTGGCAAAACGCCAGAACAGAAAGAAAAAATACTTAGGGGACAAGCTGGAGCAGGCCTACCACTTCCAGAAGGTAAAACGCCGTCAGAAAAAGCACTCATTGCCAAAATTAGAGCTGGTGTACCTCCAGCTGCTGCCAAAGCAGTACCTTCAGAAAAGTTACGTAAAGCTAAAGCTGCTGGTCTATTAACACCCTTGGCTGGCAAAACGCCAAACCAAAAAGAAAAAATACTAACGGGCTTAGTAAAATCTGGCATACCTTTACCCGAAGCTAAAACAGCATCAGAAAAAAAATTGATAGACAAAGTTAGAACTAAAATGGGTTTACCACCAGAACCACATTCCCCATCTTTGAAACAAAAGTATAGTAAAGCTCAAGCTGCTGGGATACTTACACCTTTAGATGGAAAAACGCCAGACCAAAAAGAAAAAATACTTAAAGCACAAGCTGAAGCTGGCCTACCACTGCCAGAAGGTCGAACACCATCAGAAAAAGCACTCATTGCAAAAATAAGAAAGGGGTCACCACCAACTGCTGTCAAAGCAGTATCTTCAGAAAAGTTACGTAAAGCTAAAGCAGCTGGTCTTGTAACACCTTTAGCTGGCAAAACGCCAGAACAAAAAGAAAAAATACTAGAAGGCTTAGTGAAATCTGGCTTACCTTTACCCGAAGCTAAAACAGCGTCAGAAAAGAAACTGATAGAAAAAGTCAGAGCTAAAATGGGACTACCACCAGAACCACATACCCCATCTTTGAAACAAAAGTATAGTACGGTAGGCAAGGGTCAAGGCCGACCAGCGCTTTCCCCAGATAAAGCTGCAAAATTAGATAAAAAAACAGCCAAAAACATGAAAGAAGGGAAAGTAAGTGATGAATGTATTTGTGACTTATTGACACCCGAGTCAGAAAGAGGCAAAGCGCCATCCAAAGTTGTCAAAACTCCTTCTGCAAAACTAAAAGAAGCTAAGGCAGCTGGTCTCATAACTCCTTTGTCAGGCAAAATCCCAGAACAAAAAGAAAAAATACTTAGAGCACAAGCTAAAGCAGGTCAACCACTTCCAGAAGGTCGAACGCCGTCAGAAAAAGCACTCATTGCTAAAATTAGAGATAGTGCACCTTCAGCTGCTCCCAAAACAGTAGCTTCTGAAAAGTTGCGAAAAGCTAAAGCAGCTGGTCTTTTAACACCTTTAGTTGGTAAAACGTCAGAACAGAAAGAAAAAATACTTAGAGCACAAGCACAAGCAGGCCTACCACTTCCAGAAGGTCAAACGCCATCAGAAAAAGCACTCATTGCCAAACTTAGAAGTAGTTCACCTCCAGATGCTGCCAAAACAGTATCTTCAGATAAATTACGTAAAGCTAAAGCAGCTGGACTTTTAACACCATTAGCTGGGAAAACGCCAGCTCAAAAAGAAAAAATTCTTAGAGGACAAGTTGAAGCAGGCCTACCACTTCCAGAAGGTAAAACGCCGTCAGAAAAAGCACTCATTGCCAAAATTAGAGCTGGTGCTCCTTCAGCTGCTGCCAGAGCAGTGCCTTCAGAAAAATTACGTAAAGCTAAAGCAGCAGGTCTTTTAACACCTTTGGCAGGCAAAACCCCGGAACAAAAAGAAAAAATACTGACAGGCTTAGTGAAATCTGGCATACCTTTACCCGAAGCTAAAACAGCATCAGAAAAAAAACTGATTGATAAAGTAAGAACTAAAATGGGATTACCACCAGAACCACATACCCCATCTTTGAAACAAAAGTATAGTAAAGCTCAAGCTGCTGGGATAATTACACCTTTAGCTGGCAAAACGCCAGAACAGAAAGAAAAAATACTTAAAGCACAAGCTGAAGCTGGCTTGCTACTTCCAGAAGGTCGTACGCCATCAGAAAAAGCACTCATTGCTAAAATTAAAGCTGGTGCACCACTAAGCGCTGCCAAAGCAATACCTTCAGAAAAGCTACGTAAAGCTAAAGCCGATGGTCTTTTAACACCTTTGGCTGGCAAAACACCAGAACAAAAAGAAAAAATACTAAAAGGCTTAGTGAAATCCGGCTTACCATTACCCGAAGCCAAAACAGCATCAGAAAAAAAACTGATTGACAAAGTAAGAGCTAATATGGGACTTCCACCAGAACCCCGTACTATGAAACAAAAGTACGGCAAAGCTGAAACCGCTGGGATTACACCCATAGAAGGCAAATCTGCTTCTGAAAAAGCAATAATTAAGAAACTGCAAGGAGAAGAAATGAAAAAACCTAAAGGTGCGGTAGGTGTGGGTCAAGGCCGACCAGCGCTTTCTCCAGATAAAGCTGCAAAATTAGATAAAAAAACAGCCAAAAAAATGAAAGAAGGGAAAGTAAGTGATGAATGTATTTGTGACTTATTGACACCCGAGTCAGAAAGAGGCAAAGCGCCATCCAAAGTTGTCAAAACTCCTTCTGCAAAACTAAAAGAAGCCAAAGCAGCTAGTCTCGTAACTCCTCTATCAGGCAAAACGCCAAAACAAAAAGAAAAAATACTTAGAGCACAAGCCCAAGCAGGCCAACCACTTCCTGAAGGTCGAACACCATCAGAAAAAGCACTCATTGCCAAAGTTAAAAGTGGTGCACCTCCAGTTGCTGCCAAACCAGTACCTTCAGAAAAATTACGTAAAGCTAAAGCAGCTGGTCTTTTAACACCTTTAGCTGGCAAAACTCCAGAACAAAAAGAAAAAATACTAAAAGGCTTAGCAAAATCTGGTATACCGTTACCCGAAGCTAAAACAGCATCAGAAAAGAAACTAATAGACAAAGTTAGAGCAAAAATGGGACTACCACCAGCACCACATGCCCCTTTAGAAGGAAAATCTGCTGCTCAACCATCTGCCGCCGAAACGAAAACACCTAAAATAGAGGTTGGGGCAGGAGCTGCTCCCAGAAAGGTATCTAAATTAGTTGGGAAAGCTAAATCTGGTGGTATACGAGAAGAATATCAAGACATCGTAAAAACTACTACCTGTGATCGGGGATGCGGATGCGATAAAAAGAAAATTAGATTCAAGCACAGTTACGTTAAAATACGAGTAACATCCCCTGATATATCATCTTTATGTCCATGTCCTAACGAATGCTTACCTGGTGTAAAAGGAGGAGTGTTTACAGATAACGAGGGAATAAAAGTTACCGTAGGTAGTGCAGTTGGAGTACCGTCATTTTTCACAGAGAGAACAACCAAATCCAGCTGTCGTAATTTCACTTACAAAAATGATATTTATTCTATCACTGGATCGTCAAGAAGCACGACGCATTTAACTGATGTGAGCAAGACACTACCTGAATCATATTCAGAAAATAGTACCATAAACTTTCTTCATAAAAGAAATAGTTTGTATTTTAGTTCGGAGCAAAGTCTCAGCAGCAACTATTATGGTGGACTTCACTTTCAGAATGATAGTGACATAATAAACGATTTTATGCTAAGTAATTTTGATCACAAATCTAATATAAGTGGAAAGTCCAGTGCATCAAAATACTTAATAGAATGTTCTGAAAGTTACGGAACTATACTTTCAACATCTTTGATCACTTTATACCAAACAATGCAGGATACGAGTATCAAGGCAAGCTATGTATCCACTGCTGTCAAAACTGAGTCATCCTTAAGCTTCTCTACAGATTGTGACTCCAGTATCAGAACAATTAGTGTGATATCTTTACATGAAAGCATTATTATGCCAACTTCAAGCCACTATCTCTGTTACCCGCGAAAGAGCGACATCAATATAGAAGAATATGAATATTTCATAAAGGAAGTAGACTACGGGGACTTTAGATCTACAAGGTAACTATACATAAATACATGGTTATTTGCCTTAGTTTCCCTATTAGGTATATCTTTTAAAAGTAGGTACATAGTATAGCTATATACTATATAGCAGACCCTCCCCAGCTTCGCACGGGCTAAAACTCTACGACTCGATATGGAACACGCAGGCATTGTTATTCTATCATCTTAAATGCTGGTATTTTCAGAGGTTAAAGGAGAGGGTTATAAGTGGGTGTTAAATATAATCAAAATGACAAAAGTGGCATAAGATACAGAGTTACAAATAAAGTCAATCCGTGATAATTTATGATTTTTCAAAACCTCCGATTCTGACTGTCTGTCTTGGCTGAGTATCACGCCAAAAAATCTGAATGGATTCAATAAAACTCGGTACCTACCTATATTTTGAGTTCATATTACGAGGTAGGCTATAGAATACTTTTAATCCCAAAATTCAGCGCGGTCCCATCTATTTTTACTTCCCTACCTACTTACTTAGTTGTAATTCATTAATTTTTTTTGTTAGAAAGCGGTTACTCTAAATATTGTCCCGTAGGTTTTGTGGTTCAGAAATTACAAAAATCGTACCTTCCTATCAGAAAACAGTGGCTTTCATTTTTTTCCCTTATCTTTTCTCCCTTCGTTCTCTCTTCCTTTAGACTGAGATAAGACATAAAACTAATAACCCGTGCGAAGCCGGGGTGGGTCAGGTAGTTTAGTCTAAATCTATATCTATCCCCTTAATTTTACTCTATTGTAACTCTGTTATTGTATTTTTTTTATAGCGAGGAAGTCAGATCAGAGGACTTGTTACAAGGAGAACAACAGCTTACAACTTCTGATGTAAAGAAATCACATAAGAGAAAACTTCCTCGGAACAATAGTTTGTTGATATTGAGAATGACACAATCAAAGCTTAACTATAATATAGATCACAAAACGAAGAGGAAACAACACAAAAGCAAAAAAGACAAACCCGTTGTGGTTATAAATAGTGAACATGATATTTACAAAATGCTTGATCAAGTTATAGCAAATGACGAATTTCAGGACTCTTCAATTTTTGTTATTGTACCAACTTCTGATGAATGTGACAGCAGCTTATCTGAAGACGCCAGTTCTACTATTTGTATTCGATTATCCGAAAACTATTTTAAAAAGAGTGTAACTCAAAATGCTGGTAAGTATATTTCAACCCATTGTAATACAGAAAAAATAAAGTAAATCTGTAAAAATATGAATGAAAAATATTCAATGTTGGTTTCAGTTTTACCACAGAATCGACTTTACCAAGGACTTAAATTTAAATCTAAAGGCAAAAACTTCTACAAATGGCGTCAACCGTTACAAGACCAAACCCATCAAAATATACTAGCGCAAGAATACAATGAAAAAAAATTGAATAATATAGATTATGACCAAAGGGAACAGGCTACTCAACCAGCATCAGAACGAATAAGAGAAAATAATTATAATAATCAAATGAAACGACAGAATCCCCTGCCCAATCATGAAACAACAAGATCAAATGAAGACTGTCAATTAAAAAAACACTTTATTGAGCCGATTTACGAAACAAAACAAAATGAAAATAATCGCATACAGCGATTTGATGAACCAATACATGAAAATACAAGAGACGATATAGAATATCTATTTAAACAATTCGACAAACAAGTTAACGGCGAAACGCAAAATATAAGCAAAAATAAAAAAACGCAATCAAAGAGACGTCCGGACTCAATGTTATCAAACAATAACGATTATCAAATGAATACTAAAACCATATTTGAAAAAACCAGAGCAAATAAAAATTGTCAAGTAGATATTCTGGGGGTCGATACTGTTCATGCCTTTAATATGGACACTACACAAGACCGGCCTTGTTGTTGTCAGCCATATGAACCTAGATCTCCGGTACATTATTCATCTGATGATGTCAATGCTAAGGTCAAAGCTAATGTTACTTCCGAAATAATAGCTCCTATGATTGTTAGACAAGGCGATGCCCAAGGTAAAATGGTAGTTAAAACTACAGAGCGGTTGTAGAAAAGAAATGTAGTACCAAACAGTTCTAATTTCTTTACAGGCCTCAGTCAAGAAGCTTACTTGAATTTGTCAGCTGTGAATGTTAGATGTCCCAGAGCATATTTGTCATCTAGTGTAGCTACACGAGTATCTCGTTGCGATGCACCGCCCGTTAGTGGGTACCAACAAGGTTACGTTAATAAGGGCATTCAACATACTGCCAATGATTGTGAACCTGATAAGCCATCTCCACCGTTTTGCAACACCAAATCTGACAAGAGACAAAAGAATCGAAACAAAATGACTTGCAGTGGCTGCGGGGGCAATGATGAAATTAGAATTAGGGCACCGATAATAGTAGCTAGTGTGCCAAGTTCGAATGAAGCACCTCTAGTTCAGCCCTGTGTTGGTATTCCAATGAGTAAGTGCTGACAAAGTACTAACATTAGGTAACAGTTACTTCAGTAGGTAATAGGTATGATTGCCAGGCAAGATTATCTGTAATTCATTCGATAATAATTAGGTAGCCTCTCTTTGTACGTCTCCAAACCTTTCGAAGCTCTCCCAGCTGCTGCTGATGATGATGATGATGATGATTATGAGAGGAGATGCTGACTATATTATTAAAACTTTAAAATGAAATAGGTAGTACAACATAACATAATTATTATCCATGCACTCATGTACGTATGGAGTAGACCATAACATATTCAGTAATCTGTGACTAAGTACAATAACTGTTGCAAAACATGCTCGTGAGGTATCGTTTATGAATATTATTGGAAGACTTGACGAAAAGAGAATTTGGTAAAAACTGCATTTTGTCGAAAAATGGACTTGACGTATTAACAACTTGACTTACAGCGAGTTTGACCTAAGTAATCGAACCCATATAGGTAAACTACTAGTAAATCAAATCAATAAAACAAACTATGACTATGTGAAATCTTCAAAAGCGTACTAGGTACCTAGGTACCTATGTTTGTCCATTTTTTGGGTACCTACTCGACAGTCTCCTTAGTTGGCTAAATACGCTACTTTCGCTAATACCTACGTGATTTAGTAATTTGACGCTTCCCTCGATTCAAAATTTTTCTTACATTTATATCTGGATAGGTACTTAAGCTATGTCTAAGAGGTAAGGAGAGTCTTTATTTTATTTAAGTACTACGTAGATAAATAATATACCTGTTTTGCTATTTTTCAGTTCACATGAACCAGGGGACTATGGATTGCAGCGCGTGTAGACCAGCCCCTATGAAAAGCTGCGAGTGCAACGATAGAAGTAAAGGAAAATGCAAATGTATGAGAAAGAAAGTGGTGCTACCTGATCATTACCCCAAACTGTCACCTCCGATGAACCAAAGCACCTTCGGACAGTGCAATCAACGAAGACTACCATCTGCATCGTGTAATTCGCCTGCGCCCGCACGTCATTGCCCTCCTGCTTCATCACCACCACTGGCAGCAACGCTCTGTTGCCCGCCCGCACCTCCAACGGCGGCTTGTTGCCCGCCCGCACCTCCACCGACGTCACGTCGCCCGCCCGCACCTCCACCAGTGTCTTGTTGCCCACCCGCACCTCCAATACCGCTGGCAGCCACGCTTTGTTGCCCGCCCGAACCAACACCGCCGCCTTGTTGCCCGACCGCACCTCTACCAGCGTCTCGTCACCCGCCCGCACCTCCGCCGGTGCCACCTTGCCCGCCTGCACCCCCACCCGGTAACATAAACCCATCTAACATTGAAGATAGAAGCTTTGGCGCCCAGTGCGATATTTTTGAAGAAAAAAAACCTAAAAAGAAATGCATCTGTACGCAAAAAAAGGGAAGAAAAAAAGTCATATGTGAATGCCCAGAGTCAGAACCAGAACCTGAAGAAGAGTTCTTCATAGAACCTATCGACGAAAAAATGGCTCGATTGATTCAGTCAGATATGACCCAAACTACCTCTGGTTTTAACTTCAAGTTCAAAAAGAGGCCCCCGATTTCAGAAATTAGTTTTGAAGATGCGCTCGATATGCTATTGGAAGCAGAGCGACAAGAAAGAGAGGATAAAAATAAAGATGATTGCACCTGTGACGAAAAAGGTAAAAAGCGTAAGAAAGGAGTTGATTGTGAATGTCCATACGAGCCCCCACCTCCACCGCCACCGGAACCTGAAGAAGCGCCTCTGAAAGGATTCAAACTGACTATTGGGGGTAAAGGCTCTGCCTCCAAGGCCTTATCTGGTATTTTATGTTTTGATCTTTTGACAGATTAAATCACATATCTTATGTATTACCTACTAAGTCGGTATCTACATACTGTAAGTGCCTACTTTTGTAAATTATTATTTTTGTAAAGTTAGGTAGGTTCCAATAGCAGGTAACGTTCCTGTGCCTAAGCCCCGTAGGTGCTTGATACTACCTACCTAACCTATGTACATACACTTGTCTACCTCGCAAACTGGAAAGTGCCATACTTAGTACCTATTTAATTTGCTGTGTCCACACTTCTCCATATTATAGACCTTTATCAAAATAAAATTTAAGTTATTTTGTAAGTAACCTCTGTTGTCTGTTGGTGTGGTAGTAAGTAGTAAAAACGTTCATAATACGTAATAAAATTATCGATAATTTGTAGGTCTATGTGGTTTTCTTTAAGCTAAAATAGTAGTAGGTAGGTAGTAGGTTTCCTATGTTCATTTAGGAGAACACTCCACTTTGTTTATAGATTCCACATTAACAATAAATAAATAAAATAAATGTGTGTGTGAGACATTTCACACAGCGCCATCTAGCCCCATACTTAGCATAGCTTGTACTTCTTCTTCGATTAGTAGCTTTTAAACTAATACCATGAGGTCGTTTTTTTTATATAACTAACGGTTTTTACAAACAGATGGTGACATAAATAGGCTCATACAAGAATACAATATAACACCCAGACACAGAAATAACATCGATGTTCATAGCACAAAACATGTTTTTCCCGGGTGGGAATCGAACCTACAGCCTACAGCTCAGAAGGCAGAGGTACTTACTTTTTTTTTACTTTACAGGCTAAGTTTTTATTTCTTTATTGGTTGCACCACTTACACCCTATTATAATATCTGTGGGTTGCACCGAGCAATTATAGGGAAGTAGTTTTATTGCAAGATTTTCATTTTTATTAAGTATAATATTATTATGATTTAAAAAACAGTAGGTATAACACAATTAATAACGGTGTAATTTATTTCTGCATAACGCAAGATTATAAGACATTTATTGCGTGTTGGCGAAGTATTGGGCCTAATGAATACACTGGACACTAACTAGTAGCTCTCTAGACACGATTACTACATTATTTTCAAGTACGGGCTATTTTTGTATTGTGCACCGGGTGTACCCTTTTGATTCGAAGTTATTATAACGTTACGTATAATATTCAGAGTACCTAACCGAGAATTTTATACTTAACTCTCGGCCACAGACTAGGTAGGAGATACTACTTACTCTCGGCTTTTAATGCTCTTGGCTACAATAATACCGTTTATACCACAGAGCTATGAAACAAATGACTTTGACTAGGTAGCTACCTAGCAGATTCCTCTATACACAGCTTGAAAAGAAAGTCTGCGGCGATCGTGTTTTTCTCGATACTGTCACTACGTTGCAAAGTTTTCTAATTTGCCTCCAAAAAACATTTTAAGTCATCTCTTGTGATGGTAAATATAAATAAAGGTAGGGGTTCTAAAAATATAACAGAATTGTGCCTTATTTAGCTAAAAAATCGGTTAAGTAATAAGTTTTTTGTATTTATTTACTATTTACAGAAACCCGGGTCTAGAACCGGGTACCCGGGTCTCAAAATTAAGACCCGTAAAAGAACCGGGTCTCAAAAAAGGCCCGGGTCTGCATTCCCTACTTCCACGTAAAGTCAAGGTAGTTATAGTCATAGTCTAGTCTAAGTCAGGTAGTCATAGTCCAATCTAAGTCATGCATGGTGGCAACCACAGAGCAAAAAAAAACGCTTTAGGCGAAGCGTCATTTGTTTCATAGCTCTGTGGTGGCAACTTTACTAGAAGCTTCTATGGAATTTTGGAAGCCACACGAAAAATCACGTTTCACCACATTATATCACTTGCCTTCACTCATGCTCGTAATTCACAGGACCCAATGCAAGTTAGTACGTTTATTACAGCAGACGAACTTGAAACTTATTTTGTACCTTAGATTACGTTGCGCTGCACTTCGACTTTTCTATTTTTCGGTACAAATAATTAGTTATAAACATAGACATATATATAAATCTATGGTTATAAAAGAAATGGTTATTGTTATAAAAAAATAAGCTTATTATAGACGGCTGCATTGAAACAACTTATCACTATGATTTATTTCAATGGGGTGTCTTATTATAATGTAACATTTTAGGACGTTTGAATGATTTTTTAAAGGTCATTTCACGATTTTTTCTATCGACAAAACTTTTCGTAAACGTGTTTCGGTTTCGGCAGATGGAAAGAAGACAATTAACGTGCATTTTTTCAATCCTGTATATGGTATAACGTTTTGAGATAATCACGTTCAAAATAGTCGATTTGGGAGCATTCAGCGCATGCCTTAATGTGTAAAACGTCACCAATTTTAAACATTAACACTGGAAAAAGCACAAGTTTTGAGAAATAATGCAATGCAACGACGTGAACTTTTACGTGTTCCCGCCAAAACTTCCGCTCTGTGGTACCACCACAAAAAAAACAAAACAAACATTATAAAAAAAACAATATGGTGAAACAAATGACGCTTCCCCTATAGAGAGGAAGTGTTTTTTTTGCTCTGTGGTTAGGTATCAATCCTCCTCCCACTATGGGGGGGACTATGTTCAGCAGTGCACGTCTTCAGGCTGTTGATGATGACCTGGAATTTTGGAATGTGGAGTTCTTAGTGTTTTTAAAGGTACCCGTTTTTTTTACTCATCCTTACTTATAATGGCAGCTTATAGCTTTACAACGTACTGGCGCACCTGCCTCTTTCCATCCGCCTGCCTGCTTTCATCCTTTCCCCATATCTTTTTCTCTTACTGAGATAAGGCGTCAAACTAATAAACCCGTGCAAACACGGGGCGGGTCCGGGGTCAACTATTTTTTGAAGAATAAAGTTCGTGAAAAATCACAATTTTATTTCATTTAACGACATTTTGATATTTGAGGCTTGGGCTACTTTTTAGGCTACGGAACCCTTTGATTTTTTTTATTTGAAACGGAACCTGAGAATTGTCTACCTTAGGCTACTTAAGCTGAGAAAAATGGCGATTTTAGTCCCGTCGTCGTTGGCAACACTGGATCGAACCATCCCTAGCTAGTGCCGATGCCCGATGCTAGGGATGTGACCTAAGGAGGGAAAAGTCGATTTTTTAATAATCGACTATTTAAAAAAAAAAAACTGTAATTTTATACTGACCCTATAGATGGCGGTAAAATGGGGGTTTTAAGTTCTGTCATTGTTAAGATAATTATGTATCGAGTTTAATATCCTATCCTTATTTTATGGAAGACATATACTCTAATGGCTTTCTAACGACAAATCGACCACGTACTCTGGTTAATGAGGAGTTTTATTCAAAAACAACCTGTTTCGGCTTCTGTCACTAGATGGCGTACTAACAACGTATTTCGGACGTCTATACCCTAGGTACTCTGGATCGCGTACTTTTTCATAAAAACGAGCCAACCGAAAGGTACCCGGAGTAGAAATTGGTCTCTTTCTATTAGGGTGTCCATAAGTTTCAGAGTGAAAATATTGTGATCCCACTATGTCTAAGAGCCGTAAGAATGAGATGACAACAGAAATATCTGCTCTTTCGTTTATTGAAATGTGTTATACTTATGAAGGTACCCTATCATTGTGTAGATATGGTGGTGCAGACTGTGAGTGAGTCTGAATACTTCGTAAACTTATGGACACCCTAATAGAAAGAGACCAATTTCTACTCCGGGTACCTTTCGGTTGGCTCGTTTTTATGAAAAAGTACGCGATCCAGAGTACCTAGGGTATAGACGTCCGAAATACGTTGTTAGTACGCCATCTAGTGACAGAAGCCGAAACAGGTTGTTATTGAATAAAACTCCTCATTAACCATTATGCCAAATACCAAAGAGTACAGTGCAACTTTGTGACCGAATGGAGCTCAAGCTTATGATTTTTTTCAAATTTGCGCGAGCTTATTGAGCGCACAAATTCCCATAATCAGCGCTATATATTATAGGGCTACAAAAATATGAAGAATTGAAAGCCACTGCAACACAAGGAACAAATTAATTTAAAGCAAAGCAAGTGCGAAAAATTTGCAATCATACACCCGAACAGATTTGGTTAAAATAATTTTAGGAAAACTCAGATCCTTATAGATCGAGCCCCCCTCCCTCCCTCCCTCTTCTCTTCTTCTTCTTCTTCTTGTTCTTCTTCGATACCCTCTTAACACCCTAAAACCACCACTGCTCAGACATGTATATGTGTTTGAAATAATTTAAGTACCTACTCGTTTTCCCATAACTCATCAAAATCGAAACTTATCACAATTGAATAACAATGCCTACCATTATTTATAAAACCGAGCAAAAACATCACGTTTGTTGTATGGGAAACCCTTACATAAATTATAATTTAATTTATATTATTCTGTTTTTTAGTATGTGTTGTTAAAGCGACTACACAAATACATCATATGTGAAAATTTCGACAGACAGACAGACAGACAAACAAACAGATAGATGGACAGTGGAGGTTTAGTGATAGGGCGTATACACAGAGACGGGGTAAGTGTGCCTGCGTGAGGTTCTTTCTTAAATAAATTTGACAAAATCTCTCAGGGTGTGGTTGGATAATTTTAACACTCGCTTCGCTTGCGTTTTTTAGGATTCCATACTCAAAGGGCAAAGTAAACCCTATTACTAAGGCTCCTCTCTCCGTCTGTCTTCTTATTCTTATTCTTATTCTAGATGGGGGCGCAGAGGCCTGCACTGACGTCCCGCTTGGGGTGTATTATGCGTTTCCCCTTGCCAGCATCTAACCGAGCTACCCCAACTCTTTAAAATAACGAAGCGTGGCTCTAGGCCGCTGGCACAGCTGCTCCAGTGGCACTGATGATGGGTGTTGGAGTAATGATGATGAGTCTGTCTGTACTGAGCAGTGTTGCTGCTGCGGGCATCAAATTTTTGTAATAAACTTGTCGGTACATGCACCTGGATTGATTGAAAATAAAGCACATAAAAATTATAACCGAATGCGTCGCGAGCGCGAAATTAAATTATAATAGTTATCATTGTAAAATCACTAGATCTAAATCCAACCCTTGTGATTTACACTGAACACCCGTGTATTTGGTAATTTGGTAGGGGTGTTGCCTTATTATTTTTAATACCAGAGGAAAAAATATCGAAACCAAAATAAAAAAATCAATTTTTATATAATCGATTTTTTGGTAAAAAAAATTAGTTAATAAAAATCGATTTTCTGAAAAAATAATCGATATTTTTTATAATCGTTTTTTTTACATCCCTACCCGATGCCGATTTCGGTCTGTCTCAACTCTCAAATCAAAAACGCTACTTTTTCAAGTTTCCATTTTCCAAGCTTCGGTTCGTTTTGCATCGGTAAGTGTGCCTTATCTGATAGTTTTGTTACAACAATTCTAGAGTTAAACTCATGTATTTGTGACTGCACGTGCTTGTGAGACTAGGTTTTTTCATGTGTTTTCGTTTCGTCTCGTGTTCGGCTCGTCGGGTATAAGTTTAACAATACAACAATTTGTCTGAGATTGTACTAAGGAGGTATGTAATACTTTCGTATTGTCTTATCCTCAGTCCTCATACCAAAAATTCATTTATTTACATTAGTAGGTATCACAGAGAACTTTGTAGGTATTGTTCTGTAGATGGAAGGTACACAGTCATACCTAATTCAATAAACAGTAACGAGGTAACCTACCTATTTGATAATACCGTTACGGTAGATAGATTTCTCTAAGAAGGAATTTTCGGTCCCTACTTATAATAATTATTGTTGTCTTGTTTGCTGTCTACTATTAGGTACCTATCTACATAATATGTATCTATCTGCATTATACTTACTATTTAGTTTCACTGTTTTGGTCTAACACTTGGAATAATTATATTACCTATTTGAAGACATGATGACTGTCTCCAATGAATATATTAATACAGGTAGAAGATACCTATACCCCAAATAATATAATACCTACAGTACAGATGCCTCATCCCATACAACGGAATAACGCGGTCTATTTTATGAATTATTTTATTTCTGCACAACGCAAGACTATCATGCAACATTTATTGCGTGTTAGCAAAGTATTGGGCCAAATTAATACACTGGACACTAACTAGTAATGCTCGCGACACAATCACTACATTTTTTTCACGTTTGGGCTATTTTTTACCTGATGAGACCCCATGCCTATACTTACCTACTATCTCATTATGTAGGTAAGTAAATAAAAATGGAAAAAGGATTTTTATTTTACTTACTATATTACTTACAAGCTCCTCAACTACAATAGCAATAACTTTTATCATAAAAAAGTGTTTTGCCTTTCATAGTAGGTACCTCAGGTAGTGTCTTCTTTCTTATGATATCTTTGAAATAACAGCATTTTGGTCACATGCTGATTCAACCGTACATCGGGTCATGTCCTTGTAGATTTTGAAGGCACCTGGTCCCCATGGCCCTAAGAATCAGCCCCGATATACATTGGAGCACCAACCATCTCCTCCAGCATTATGGACACGTCAGATTTTAAAGATTGTTTGAACTATCTATTGACCTTTTCAATACATAATTATAGCTGGCTCAAGATGGCTTTGGATTTTTATTTAAGTAGATAGTTTATTTAATCTTCTTTGAGTTTTGTTGAAATGTATAAAAACGGTGATAAAATGTAGTTAAGAGAGTCCAGATAACCTACAATGATTATCAGTAACAAAATCCAGAAAGTAATAAATATAGAATGACCAGAAATCACTAGTGATAATAGAAGTGTGACAAAAAGTTATTATTATTATTATTATTATTGGTTGATAGATGAGCAGCATAACTGCTGATGTGTCTATATCCACAGTGTCGGATTCAAGTTCATAAAGTTATGATACTTTACCTATTATATTTATTCATTTAAAATTTATTCATCATCATCATCATTAACTGCCTGAAGATGTCCACTGCTAAACATGGGCCTTCCCCAGGGAGTGCCACTTTGAGCAGCTGCTTGCCTCCCGCATCCATTGGCTCCTCGCAGCTTTCATCAGATTGTTGTTCCACCTAGGAGGGCTGGCCTATGCTGCATCTTCCAGTCCGTGGTCACCACTCGAGGACCTGTCTTCCCCAACATTTATTATGCCTTCCACAAATCACAATCACAATGTACTCCCAAAATATTTTGGTAAAGACGTACAAGGTGTCATCTGCCTTTTTAGAGAATACTACGTAAAGCCATTCTGTGTAAATAGTTTATAAATTTTATTATTTAATTTATTATTTATTATAATGTAGATATTTATAGATAACCTGCCAGGTGTGTAGGTAGGTACTTGGAATCAATACTACCTTAGTTACCTTCTCTGATACCCAAAATGGATGACCAGACCTTTATTCTATTTATTTATAATTAATTATACCAATGTACCTCTATCTTGTTTTTACTTCAAAATAGTGATACAATGTTTTAACCAGTAAAAAAAATATTTTTATAACTAATTCATACTTCAATAAATCAACTTACAAGCAGCGCCACTAGTGTCTCTTTGAAAGTGTAACGCTGGAGGAGTTGTAAGAAATTGTGGTCAAACGTTTGCCTAGTCATCAATAGAAAAATTCATATAATTTTACTAGGTGGTAGGACTTTTCTGCAAAGTTCGTCTAGGTAGGTACCACCGCTTTGCCAGTTATTCTGCCGCCAAGCAGTAGTGTGCGAGCACTACTGTGTTCCGGTTTGAAGGGCATTGTAGCTAGTGAAATTACTGGGCAAATGAGACTTTATGACCTGATTACACAGTGTAGTAATCTGATTACTAGACTGTGTGATGTCTCAGGATGACGTGCGCAGTGCAGTGTCACGCAAAACTTTATTATTTTAAAGTTCCGAGTGACACTGCAACTGTTATGGGCGGCCGTATTGCTTAACATCAGGTGAACAACCAGCTCGTCACGTCATTCATTCACATAAAAAAAAAAAAAAATATAATTTTACATTTGACCACAAACAAGATTGCAGAAAGCAAGCATGCTAAAATATTCAAGGCCTAATAAATAATTTAATTGGTTCAGTGCATCATGCCTAATATAAGAGGTACCAAGCGCAGTTTGGGTGGAGTACAGAAGACTGGGGCCAAAAGACCAAAACTAAAAAGAACTAGGCCGGTGTCTGATGAAGAAGAGTCAGATTCATCTGTACCAGACACTCAGGGGTCACAAGATGCTCAGAGGTCTTTATCTCCTATGCCAGAGGACACAATTAAACTCCCAGAGGTAATTTAATTTGGAGTTATACAGGGTTACAGGAAAAATCGTGCTAGATCCATTAAGGGCGTGGAGTACCCATCATTTCAGACTTATTTCACTATGAAACACTCTAGCCTAAACTTAACTCTTTTCCAGATATTCGACTTTTAATTTTTTTATTGAAAATTGCCGTTTTTTAGGCTACAAAATTTAATTTTGTTTATTTTGTGTGTCTTATTACTATTATTATTGCATTTTAATATGTGTAATAATATGCTTTAGGACGTCAATCATTAAAATAGTACATAAGTTAATTGAATAGGCCGTAGTAGACAAGTGAAAGTTAAGAAATAAACAAAAAAATTATAAACTGTATTGTTCTCTAAAGGATATCTAAAAAAAATATTATGGCAGTAGTTCGGCAAATGTGTTTTAAAATATCTACGTTTCATCAGCTATCTAACGAGGTATAATAATCTAGGGTTTTATTCAAATGCATTGAAAAAAAATTAGTTTCATAGGCGACAGTGGAGAAGAAAATTTATACTTAGCCCTAAAAAGTAAAATAAAACAATAGGTAAGCATGCAATGTCAGTTATTAAAGGTTTTCACACAAATTTTTCTTATTCTACAGTTCATGTTCAACATGGCCGTCTCTATTTCTGATACATTGTCGCATCCTTCTACGGAGACCAGTCTTCACTACTCCAGTGGTCAACGTGGTCCTCATTTTATTTGCTGCATCCACAATCCTTTCTCTTAAGTCTGCCACAGACGAAATTGGATTTAGCTCGCTGTACACAAGACTTTTCATGAGCCCCCATACATGAAAATCCATGGGGGTTAGGTCCGGACTCCTTGCTGGCCATGGCAACGGCCCACCTCGTCTAATCCATTTGGTTTGGTAATTTGTGTCCAGCCAGTCTCTGACACTTCTCCTGAAATGGGCAGGGCAGCCATCGTGTTGGGACCACATGTCCCTGATCAGGTTGAGTGGCAGATCATCCAGCATATCACTCAAGTCTGCTCTCAGGAAATTTTCGTAGCTTTCCCCATTTACATTATCCGGGAGAAAGTAAGGTCCAATCAAATGATTGGATATTGGGATCCCTTAGTTATTTTGGGGCCCAGTAATGGGTGGGCCTTGTGATAGTTAGTTATGTCATCTTTATCAAATTTGGACTCATTCGTTCACAAGATATTTCTTAGAAAATCTGGGTCTTCTACGTCAGCATTTAGCATAAATCTGCAAAAGTCCAATCTTCTCGCAGGGTCTCAAAACAGAGCCAGTTTCTCGAAGTCTTCGATAAGCTCTGTCAAGAACGACCACATCCGGCACTCGACGACCGGGGTAGCGAGTTATGTATTCGTTGCGAGCTTGCGCAGACACACAATCGCAGTATCCGTAACAAATAAGCATATCAGCATATTCCTCAGGTGTGTAGGACGTCATCTTCAACACTTCCGTATCACAGGTACAAATCAGAGTCCGGTTAACAAGCATAGTAATCACAAATCAGAAGAAATAGTCCAGAATCACAGCCAAGTCGAGAAATAGAGCAAAACGATATCACATCTA
Organism: Ennomos erosarius; assembly: GCA_963580505.1. NCBI lineage: Eukaryota > Metazoa > Arthropoda > Insecta > Lepidoptera > Geometridae > Ennomos > Ennomos erosarius. The sequence continues at coordinate 14,567,136 of OY756977.1, read as the reverse complement.
CTATGTACGAAGCACAAAAGCAGTCTGACAACCAAGATACCGAGACCGTTAGAACTGCTATCTGGAGCGTTCCAACTATTTTTTTACCCGAAATGTAATACAAACCCTAGATTATCATACCTCGTTAGAAAGCTGATGAAACGTAGATATTTTATAACACATCTGCCGAACAACTGCCATAATATTTTTTTTAGATATCCTTTAGAGAACAATACAGTTTATAATTTTTTTGTTTATTTCTTAACTTTCACTTGTCTACTACGGTCTATTCAATTAACTTATGTACTATTTTAATGATTGACGTCCTAAAGCATATTATTACACATATAAAAATGCAATAATAATAGTAAAAAGACACACAAAATAAACAAAATTAAATTTTGTTGCATAAAAATCGGCAATTTTCAATAAAAATATTAAAAGTCGAATATCTGGAAAACGGTTAAGTTTAGGCTAGGGTGTCTCATAGTGAAATAAGTCAGAAATTATGGGTACTCCACGCCCTTAACGGATCTAGCACAAATTTTCCTGTAACCCTGTATATAAAATCTATTTTACTGCCATATTTCATAAAGAAATGATCAATATTATTCATATCTTGTATTATGTATCGAACATAATGATAATTATGTTGATTCACCCAAGTTCTCACATGTTTGGTGTGAACTGCTCACTGAAAAGAATTGTCACATGTGAGAGTAAAAATAACCGCCAAAGTGCGAGTCGGACCCGCTCCCTTCCATCTATCTATGTCGACTAACGTGATTTTTCACGTTGGTTGTATGGGAGCCCCCTTAAATATTTATTTTATTTTTTAGTATGTGTTGTTATATATATTACGGTTCATAAGATACAGCCTGGTGGCAGACGGATGGACAGACAGACAGACAAACAATACGTAATATAAAACAGTGTATTAGTGTGGTAATGATCAGATTTATAAATACCATAAAATGTAAAGATGCTGAATAATATAATTACAAATTTATAGCCACTTACAAGCAACATGAAAAGTAATAAACAATTTTTCTTTGCAGAATGTTTTGAACTCCTTTTACAAGCCACCAGGGGTTCTGCTTATTGCAGGGATGGTGTCTTGGGATCTAGTGGCGAAGAGGGAACAAAATCCAAGCAACCATTCTCACCCCAATCTGTATACATTCCACAAGTTTACGGACAGACGGGTTAGTATAAATCAACAAAACATACAACTAAGTATACTTCAGCCCTACCTGCACACGTCAAGTTGTGTCAGCTTCGGCCGTTGGGCACCCATCTCTGCCCGTGTCTGCGGACGGCTGCGCTGCGTTCGCCGTGCGCAGTGATGGGTACCGCATCCACGTTGTTGATCCTGCTGCTTTGTAGATGCGTTGTTGATCCTGCTGCTTTGTAGATGCGCAGCTGAGGCTGAATCTACCTTACTTACTTTATAAAACTTTTGCCCTTACCTGAAAATGATGGCTTTACAAGGCTTATTAACTATTATTGATGCACAAATAAGTATTAAAAAAATAGGTCTTGTAAATGATAAAAACCTTTTTATTCCAGTACCGTTTTGTCACAAGCAGCTGCTCTGCTGGCCATTCAGTTTTGATATCTGAAACTGGACAAGCCTATACTTTTGGTATGTATCACTTTTCCTACTTAGCATTTGCATTGTATTGTATTTATAGTTATTATCTGTACAGTATACAAAATAAGCTGTAGAAATATAGGAATAATATAGTACAAACATATAGCTTATTTTGGTGGCTTCAACTCAGGTCTCATTGCTTTTGCTTCTTCCAATGTTAAGCATTGCCCAATAGCGCAGTTGGTACCACCTTCTGAACTGGGGGCTGTGGGTCCGATTCCTACCCAGAACAAACATTTGTGTGATGAACATAGATGTTTGTTCTGTGTCTGGGTGTTATATTGTATTCTATGTATGTATTTACAAATAAAAAAGTATCTAAGTATTATATCAGTTATTTGGTTCCCATAGTACAAGCTTTGCTTAGTTTGGGGCTAGATGGCGTTGTGTGATATGTCCACATGTATTTTTTTTTATTATTTATAGGCATAGCATTTGACCACTGTCTCACCTGATTATAATTATTATCTTAGCTGATTATAATTGTGAATATAGGAAGGTTGCTGACAGTAGTGGCATAACAGACTTGAATTAGCAGGTTACCCTGATCTTCCCAATTTGTCATATTCACTCTGCATATTTAAATAAAAAGCGAGCCAGTAAAGCGCAATACAGCTTGCATAGTGCTGCAAGCCTAAAAGTATATTCAACTACTTATTAGTCGCCTCTCTACCGTGTGCATATTCCCTAACTTTACCCGATGCTACTTTGAACGAAGATGAACCAGCCCGGGCCCAAAGATCTCTTTATATTAGACAGGATATTTCCAACTGGCACTGTCAACACACAGCACTGTGACACAGCCAGTACGCCGACCCGTATACTTTGGCTCATACGAAGCTGGAGACAAAGCAACGCTATGGTTTTATTTCCCTGACTACCTGAGCAGTGAGCACGCACAATGACATTTTCGGATCATAATTTTATTGTCAAAACTGTAGTCGCTTCGACTACTTTACGCTTTGTTAATAAATAGTGATGGTTTTAGGTCGAAACACATACGGTCAACTGGGTCTTGGCGATACCACGACTCGTGATGTGCCTACACTCGTGCCAACCCTAGAGGATAGGAACATCATACACGCGGCTGTTGGGAAGCACCACACACTCTTTGTAACAGGTAACTATTGATGTGGATAATTGTTATGGTTCGCCATCTCTTTCCGTGGATGCCGTAAGAGCCAGGGAATATCCAGAGAGCCCATAACAGTTGCAGTGTCACTCGGAACTTTAAAATAATAAAGTTTTGCGTGACACTGCACTGCGCACGTCATCTTGAGACATCACACAGTCTAGTAATCAGATTACTAAACTGTGTAATCAGGTCATAAAGTCTCATTTGCCCAGTAATTTCACTAGCTACAATGTCCTTCAAACCGGAACACAGTAGTGCTTGCACACTACTGCTTGGCGGCAGAATAACTGGCAAAGTGGTGGTACCTACCTAGACGAACTTTGCAGAAAAGTCCTACCACCTTCTCCTTGGTACATTAAAATACTCTGCGGTTACCAAGCTGCTTGCCACCAGTGTGATTATGGCAAACCCTCACTATGATTATCGTCCAAAATGGCGGCAGTGGGGGAGGTATGGTGATGATGACAATCGGGGCTTATTACATTTCATTAAAATAATTATTATTTACTCTATATTTATATTAAAAATATAAAGTAAATAATAATTGAACCAATGCCTAAATAAAAAAAAAGTGTATAAATGGCCCATTTTTGATTGATATGTTTTACATGAGAATCTTATCTCCACTACCTCCATCTATCATGACCACACCTTAAATTATACTGATTTCAGTACACAGCTCAATGTTTTTTTATATCATACATGCATTTGACCTCATGTATGTACACCATTTTGCAGATACTGGGTCCGTATTTGCCTGTGGTGATAACAGGAGTGGCCAGTGTGGTATTGGTACTGTGAGCACTCCACACTTGGTGACACCGAAACGTGTGCGACATATGTAAGTATTTTTAAACAAGTTAAAAGTAAGATTATATGGGGGTTCCAGTACTGTTAACCTATATTTTTTTCCATCATCGATAGGTTAACATTTGACCACTATCTCACCTGATAGTAAGTGATGACGCGGTCGACGATGGAGTATGCTTGCCTAGCCATAAGCCATAGAATACCAGGATTTATTCTAATTTTGTTTGTTTCTGTCTGCAGGGGTGCTCCGGTCGTGAAGGCAGGCTGTGGCGCTGATTTCTCCATGATTCTCGACTGCAACGGTGCTTTGCATTCCTTTGGCCTTCCCGAGTATGGACAGCTGGGTATGTGTAGTGTTATTAAACATTCCTCATCGAAAATCGAGCTGTTTTACAAATGTGCTTGTTAGTCTGTGGCTTTCTGATTATAATGCTTGTTAAATTCACATTTTATGTTCAGATATCAAACATATTTCAGCATGGCACAGTTGAACAAGTGTACAGAGTCGTCGATCAGGTTAGAAAATCCCTAGACCTAAAAGAGCAGCCTTTCTGGACATCCAACAGGCTTTCGACAAGGTTTCGCATAAGGCCGCCTTTGCAAAATAAAGAACCTACTACCACACTCGTTCGTGTACTGAAATCTTATATCTCAGAAAGGATATACCTAGTAAAGCATGGGCACACCTTGAACTGTCAAGATATAGAAGCAGGAGTACCCCAGGGATCAGTCTTTGGCCCTGTCCTATACACCATCTTCACTTCAGACTTACCTGAAACTCCAGAAGTAGTAACTGCTAACTTTTCTGACGACACCGCCATCCTTGATAGTAGCAAAGACCCAAAAGACGCATCAGAGTCTTCAAATGGAGCTAGACAAAATAGAGCAGTGGCTGACAAAGTGGATAATTAAAGCGGTTCAACACCAACATTTGCTACATTCGCCCTTCGCAAAGGAGACTGCCCACCCGTCAATCTGGGAGCAAACACAATGCCACACAGTGAGTATGTCAGATATCTGGGAAAGTACCTGAACCGTAGACTGACCTGGCGAACATCTACAGAAAAAAAGAGACGAATTAGATATTCGATACTGTAACCTCCTGTGTTTGATAGGTAGAAAGAAACTCAGTCTTAAGTACAGACAACAAGCTACTGATCTACAAGGCCATACTAGTGAATCTCGGGTTAAGGCATTCTACAATGGGGATTTACCTGCAAACCAAACACCTAAATCATACAAAGAGCACAGAATAACATTCTGAGAAACATATCAAATGTTCCATGGTTCTTGATGACCCAGTTGCATAACAAACTGGAAGTGGAAATGAACACAACCAGTGACGAGATAAAGCTACCCTCATCCAAGTACAAGCTGCTTAATTTGCATCCGAATCTCTTGGCGACACAGTTCACGACCATCAGCTACCAAAGGGGTTGCACAGACGACACATCATGGAGTTGGATGGAAAGGAATTATAAAGAAAAGGAGATGTGGTCAATGGAACACTTTTTCTAAATGCCCAACTACCTACAAAAAACCTGCTCGTAGCCCGAAGACTGATTGCAGATATAATTAAAACAAAAAAAAAATATTTCAAACATCGAAATCCAGCAGTTTTGGTTAAAAGTGGCACGTAATAGTTTTTATATTGTTTATAGTGTTAATTTATTTATTTTGTTAATAATAAGTAGTTGATGTTAGTTATAAATCAATGTTTACTATTCAGAATGCGCTCGCTTACAGTTTTATAATAGTATTCTAACTTCGAACGCGTAACTAGATAAAGATAATTACAAAAAAATGTATTTTGGGTTTCAAACAATATTCATACTGGAACAAACAGACAGAAACTCTCATCCATAAACGATGTGTAAGTACCCATTATTTTCCAGGACATAACACCGACGGCAAGTATTTCCTGACGTCTACAAAGCTGTCGTTCTACTTCGAGACGTCGCCGAAGCATATTGCCATGTTCTTCGATAAAGCAAAGAAGGGTCAAGCCACGCTTGTGAAAAACGTCGAAATAGTAGATTTCTCATGCGGTGTCAACCACACAGTAAGTGAAATTACTCGGAAGAGCTAGAGATAATAATCAAACCTTTTATTTACATTCTCATTTCCCTTATTGGTGAATTTCATTTTTTTTTTTTTTTCCAGTGGTCTTTTGTCTACTTATCGCAAGGTTTGTTTATGCCCGTCTGCAGTAAAGTTTGACAGTTCTAAGTTCTCACTTATCTCTCTAGGACGTTCTCACCTACGTTGTTATTAATAAACGTGGAGTAGTTTGGATTAATTAAACGGGCTTTTGTCTTTATCGATCGAGTTCGATATTCCAATGACAAAAAAGACAAAAGTTGAAGTAACTAATCCAAAGCTACGCGTTTATTAATAAGGCCGCCAAATGGCAAACGCTTTGTAATAGGTACGTCATAGGTGGGATAGGTGCGAACTTAGGAACTGCCAACCTTAAGTACATACAGGCATTAGTTTGCGGCTAGATGGCATTCTTTGAAACGTTCAGTAATATTTTATTATTTTATTAGACATCTATGTACTATGTATAACAGGTGGCAATAGATTCGAAGAAACGCGCGTACAGCTGGGGTTTTGGAGGTTTTGGTCGCTTGGGTCACGCAGAACCCCGTGACGAAACGGTGCCCCGGCTCATCAAGTTCTTTGACACGCAAGCGAGAGGCGTTCGCGCTGTCTATTGCGGATCTACTTACAGCTTGGCGGTCAACGAAATAGGTAACTAATTAACTATACTATAGGATTCTTTTTTATAAGCTGAAGACTAATAGTGCAGCTACAAAAGGTTCACTTCGCAGAGATCTAAAACAAAACGCGTCTTTTTCTATACTGTAATAAAGTACAAATCAGCTCGCAATTACAAATCTTGAAATCATCATATTATTATCACCTATATACTATGTAGTCGCCTCTCTTTTTACTACGTACATCTTTTATCTCTTCTAAACAGGTAAAATATCATTGCTTCTAACATATTAATTTAACGATGCACATGTGGCACGGTGCAGTGTGAGAATAGGATGTCCCGGAAGAGCCGGCTAGGGGAATATTCAGAAAATGGGTACACGGGCAGCAGCATTCTCTTACAGTAAAATCACACACATAACACACATATTTTTACACATACATTAAAATCTGTGATCACCGAGCCGCCTGTCAAGTGAGGTGATTATGGCAAACTCCCTTTGACGATAGTGGCGTGAACAGGTATCTTCTAGGCAAGCATGCACCACCGTAGGCCGCGTCGTCACTTACCATCAGGTGAGACAGTGGTCAAATGCTATGCCTATAAATTGTAAAAAAAAAAACAGTGGTTCTCTTTTGGCTGTTGATGTAGTTGTACCGTGAGGAGTGTTCCGGTTTGAAGGGCATTGTAGCTAGTGAAATTACTGGGCAAATGAGACTATATGACCTGATCACACAGTCTAGTAATCTGATTACTAGGCTGTGTGATGTCTCAGGATGACGTGCGCACTGCGCAGTGCAGTATCACGCGAAATTTTCTAAAGTGTTTTAAAGTTCCGAGTGACACTGCAACTGTTATGGGCGGCTGTGCCGCTAAACATCAGGTGAACGAATACGCCACGCCATTCATTCTCATGAAAAAAAAAATAGTAGAATGCTGGTATAACAAAATAATTTTTCAGGTACATTGTTCTTGTTCGGGCAGACCAAGCGCACCGGGGAGGCAAATATGTACCCGAAACCAGTGCAAGATCTCTCAGGTAGGATTTAATATAGAATGTAAAATTTCTAGAAGTATATTCGCTACCAAAACTAATTATTACAGGTGACAGTGCACTTGTGGCTAGCAATGATTGGCAACTTTCCGTCTTTATAAGATTCTATAGCAAGTTTCTTTATAGCTGTTAACTAAACAACGTTTTTGTTTGTCAAACAACCACAGAACAAACATCTATGTTTATCACACAAATGTTTGTCCTGGGTGGGAATCGATCCCACAACCTTTAGTTCAGAAGGCTGAGCTACTACCAACTGAGCTAACCGGCCAGTTAATTTCGTCCCTCCTACCGGCAAGTCAATTTCGTCCCTCCTATCTGCCACAGAATAATACTTGTACTTCTATACAATATTGTATCCATCTTTGCTATCAACCATGTAGGTTACATGATATGGACTCTATTAATAGAAAAGAGGTGATATCATAAACTAAATACAATGTTGTGTTTGTGTAATGAATAAACAAAATGATTGTTTTTCTCGCGCTTATTATATGTGTAATATATTTATAGTTCCTTTACATAAAAATAATTTGTTGATTACGCTAAGCAGGATTTGAATTATCATCACCATCATCATCATCAGACTGAAGGCATCCACTGTTGAACATAGGCCTCCCCAAAGAGCGCCACTTTTGAGTGGCTTCACGCCTCCTGCATTCATCGGCTCCCGATGCCATCGTCGGTCCACCTAGGGGCCTAGAGGGGATCGATACTGCTCTATACAAATCTTAAAAATTGAATAGGTGTTATGTTCTTCTCGTGTAGGCAAGTGGTCAGCCCTGGTGTCAGAATTTTTAGGCCACCCGAAGGTTTCTGACTTGGCTTAACGACTATTGTCTTACGACTACAGCCGGGACCGACGGCTTAACGTGCCCTCCGAAGCACGGTAGCGCTCAGTTCTAAATACCAACTTTTTGCTGTAGCGGTCACCCATCATAGCAGTGACCGCAGCGAACGTTGCTTATGCAGCGGCGTTATGTTTACAGCTTATTTATTAATTTTTTAATTTAGGTGGTAACGTTTCTTGGCCAAAAAAGCATGTAGTATTTTGAACGTAATATATTTGATGTAATTCATATCTTTAAGTTATTTCTGATGCTCGTCGATTTGATATAATCTACGCTGTGTCCCGGCTCTAGGAACGGATGGATGCAGGTTCAAATCTCCCTCGTGATTCATTATAATCAGATTACATACTTCTATTTATTTGCTAAGTATTAACACATTTAACACACACACACACATTTATTGCAGGCTGGAACATTCGCAGTATAGGCACAAGCAACACCTCGATCGTTATAGCAGCCGATAACTCTCTCATTTCGTGGGGTGTGTTCCCAACATATGGAGAATTGGTAAGACCTTTAGATTTCTATGTCACATATCGATGTTGCGGTGTATCCTCTCCATATTTTAAGGGCTCATTGTAACGCGTACACTGAATGACCTAATAATGTACTTAATTTAAATTCCACATTTATTAGTAGCCTAATATTAAATAAATCATTTTATGATATGACAAGTAGCTCCATAGGATGCATTTGTGTTGGTGAGTGCGGCGCGGAAACGAACGCGTTACACGGAGTGATTTTACAATTTTCACTAGCCAGATGTTATAAATGAGGTCGCGCATACGTACGGTTTTATTTTTGGACAAATAATTTTAAGATATTTGCACTTTATTTTTTGTAGCCCTTTGTACAATAACATTTTTATATTTAAAAAAAAAATTAACTACAAAACTACCTAAAACTTTAGATATTTTTTTTAATACTTTTTCTTACAAGTGCAATGGATCAACCACTGTAAATATTGTGGTGATGCAATAGGCATGAATACTAAAAAAAAATTTTTTGGATAAATTAATTATTATCCTCAAAAGATAAACATTTGTGAAAACAACAATTAAATATCTCAAAAAATAACCAAGTTACAAGCATTTTAAAAACTGGAATAGAAAGAGATAGCTCAAACGGCTAGTGACGTCAAAAGAAGGTCGAAGGACGTCACGAGTAGATTTTTCATAGTAACTGTGAGGGCGCTTTGTTTCGCGGGAAAGGGACATGAGGTGCCTCCTGTGGCAACTTTAAAAGCTTATTACTCCGTCTTATATTTACCGATTTTGCTTATTTTTTCAATTATTGCAGTAGTTTATAATCTTCTTTATGAAAGTAATATTTATTTGTTCATTTTTAATAGTAGTCATCATGCCTATTTAAAATCTAGCATAAGTTTACTAATGAATTGTTCTAATCATTTCCGCTATCGAGGATCGCTTATACTCCTTTCTAAATCTTAACTTTGTACATGCAAATTATTATTTACGTACTAATAAATAATATTCTTCATAATACAGGGCACGGGTGAGATAAATAAGTCTACCGCACGTCCCAGGGAAGTCACCCAAATGGATGGTATGAATATCACACAAGTCGCTATGGGCTACTCCCACACTCTGCTATTAGCAGATGATTCTACAGAGGAAGTGAAAAAAAACCTGGAGACCAAACCGGTATTTGCACCTTAATCATGTTACGGTCTATTTCTATTTTTTTTTATTTATGTTACCGCTGTATAGCTTGTTTGACTTTATTATGTAAACATTTCTGATACTGACTAGTAGTATAAAAACAAATCTACTCATACTTTGTTAACTTTTGATATTACAAAGGCCCTATTAGATAATTATCAGTCATATGGCCATAGCATAGCGCTCAATCGAATTCTTGGAAATCTACGAACGTCAAACATCCTGTTTATATGAATCCACTCGCTGCTAAAAGCGCCAAAACGCTACCGGATTATGCCCCTTTTTACCCAGACAATCCGATGTCACATATGGCACATATCCAGTCACACATTGACGTTGTGAATGAAAATAACACCGGCCAAGTGCGAATCGGACTTGTGCATGAGCAGATAAATATGTATTTTAATCTAGGTTTTTGTATTTGTTGTTATAACGGCAACAGGAATACTTGTGAAAATTTCAAGTGTCTAACTATCACGGTTCATGAGATACAGCCTGGTGACGGACAGACAGTGGAGCTTTAGTAATAGGGTTCGTTTTTTCTTTGGGTATGGAACCCTACAAACTAAATATAAACGCTAATAATAATTGTTCAACTGGAACTCGCTAATAGGCATGATGACTAAATTTTTTTGTTTGGTTAAATTTATTATATTCCTCAAAAGATAAACATTTGTGATAACAAAAATTAAATATCTCAAAAAATGTCCAAGTTACAAGCATTTTAAAAACTGGAAGAGAAAGAGATAGCGAACAAACGGCCAGTGACGTCAGAGGAAAGTCGTTATAATACCTCTTTACTAAGCTGTGGTAGCTTTTCATACAATCTCTTTGGCATGTGACGTCACGAGTAGATTTTTCATAGTAACTGTGGGGGCGCTCTGTTTCGCGAGAAAGGGACAGGAGGGAGATGCCTCCTATAGAAACTTTAAAAGCTTAATACTCCGTGATTTATTTACCGATTTTGCTTATTTTTTTCAATTATTGCATTCATTTTTAATCTTCTTTATGAAAATAATATTTACTTGTTCACTTTTAATAGTAGTCATCATGCCTATTAATATAAATTATTGTACTGTATTTATTCCATTTCGTACACACGCCTGCTAGAATAAGATGGTGTCTAAACCATTTATTATAAGTATTTCTATAATAATATCTTTTACGTAAGGTCGAGGTGACGCCTAAAGGCGAAAATACACGGTTCAACCAAATTGAATCACTTTGGTTGAACGGAGCAGAAATGAAAGGAAAAGGTGACCTTCAATGACATTGAATGATTCAATCTTTTCATCCAAATTGAAATGCAAAAGTGAACCGTGTATTTTCGCCTTTAGTCGCATTTAGTATTTAGTGTGATGGTGTTTTCTGGATCTTTATTATAATTATGATTTAATGATTTTACACGTACTTTTGTGTGTACGTGTTGTTATTTCCATTGATGAGTATTAGTTTCTTTTAAATCCTAAATGATGTTCAATTTGTAGTTTTGTATTCTAATTTTTGAATGATTTTTATTTATAACAGCTGCTGCAACACGTTTATAGCCAGCTTAAAGGCACTCCGCGTTTTCACTCTCTTTCCTTTTGACCCTCTGTACGATTAGCACGGATGGTAGACAAAATAGGCTTGTGTAGTGACTTTTTTAATGCATAATAGTTACAAGCATTTTAAAATACAGGAATAGAAAGAGACAGTTCAAACGCGCAGTGACGTCAGTTCTTCTACCTTCATAGTACCTTCTCATTACTAAGCTGTGGACGCTGTGGTAGATTTACATATAATCTCTGGCATGTGACGTCATATCCCAAAATTACAAAGTAGCTGTGAGGATGCTCTGTTCTGATAGAAAGGGACAGGCGTTGCCCCACCCCCAGAATTAATATTAACATGTTAATTTTTAAAGCCTATTGTCTTTCCCCTGTTTTACTCCACTAGACAAGTAAGCAAGTATGAAGAAAGTTTGAATTTGCAATAATGGAGTAGAGTAATTACTAACCAACTTAAAAAATATATGTATATGAGGTATTTATTTACATAAGTATATGGAAACGACTCTCAATCTCAAACTAGTTTTTTCTGTGATAATTTAACTGTTTTAATTCATTGTTTTCTTTTTCCACTTTAGTGTTTATAAATAAATAGATTGTCTGTGAAGTGGCTTAATCACAAAACATCTTTATGTCAGAGCATTTATAAATGGAGGTGGCAAGGCAAGGCGTACCCCTCTGTCGGTCATATTGCGCTATTCGGTCATACACATTATTATAGTGTGCGTGTAAACACTGCGTAACTACGCTAGATTATAATAACGGTGTGCGTGTTTTAAGATGGTGTGCGGCGTGCGTTTGCACGCGCGGTGTTGCCATGCGTGTCTACCTTGGCCCCCGTAAAAATCATCAGAAAATAATGCTTGCGGATTATAACGTTAACATCTCCATTGGTTAAATGCTCTACAATAAACATACATCAAGCTATGTATTAATCTAAAACAATCATGAAACCCGATGCTTTCGAGCTGTCAGCTGACAGAATTGGTTCGTTCGCTTTGCTCAAGGATCACTAACGCGTGTGCAGCAGCCGATTAAATAAATATAGAAATAATTGTTTGGTAAATAATTAAGATTCCTTATATGAATGTACGTATAAATGTTAAATAGATAATAATTATTACGTACTATGTGATTATTTTGCATGATTCCAAATATTTTCTTAGCATCCTGCATTTCAACCCACATTTGTTAGGTATTAGATTTAAGATAGTTAATGTTTTATAATTATATTATCTATGGTAATGACAAGCTCGTGAGCAAAACTATCTTGTAAAAAAATTTTAGTCCGGATCTTTGTTAGTTTGTGAACTCATTTTCAATTGAAACAGCCTGCATTGCGACTAAAAGTTAGTCTATTACAGCTTTACTTTCAATGTTAGTTAAATTTAATCATTGTTTAAAATATGCTGTCTTCTAATTCTGACAAGCGGAACTGAGACAGGCTTAAACACTAGTGTATTTGTTTTTTTTTTTATCTTTATCTTGCATAATATACTATTGTATATAGGTTAGTTTCGTTCGACCACTCGTAACTAAAGCTAATTATGTATCACCTTCGTCAATATTTAATTAAGCTTAATTCGTGAGACACTCATACTCACTCATACATAATCGATAGTAGTATTTTTGTGAAACAGTTTTTTGATATTGTCTTTAAATAAACAAAACAAATAGAACTGTGATTACCGAAAGTGAGTTAAGTTAGTTAACTGAATTATGTTTATACACAAAAAATATCGAGTCTCATAAAAATTGGCTTCAGGTACAACCGACCAGAGTCCCAGAATATACTGATAGAAATCACTTCTAGCGGTGGTATGATTAATCGTAGAATACTTAATAGTCCAGGGACACAAACATGATGCAATAAATAATTCCTACAGCGCGGTAACTGACATTAAGCATTCATTCCATGCGGGGATGTTAAAACTCTGGTATTCGGCAAGTAGTACAACGAAGTGCGAACCGAGCAGCTGATGAATATAAAAAAAATGTTTACAACGAATATGAATATTCACATTGAGCGAATTCATGTCAGTTGTTATTAAAATTATACAACATATAATTGCCTCTTTCTAAAGCATAATGAATAATATTAAAATAATGTTTGCTTGTCCGTGCAGTCTGTGCTTCAATATAATGTTGCCATAAGTGTAAAAAAGCGTAATCGCGCAGCTCAATTCTTTAGTAGTTTTGTTTTCTGCGGTGCATTCATTAAGGGTTCGATTCCCACCCAGGACACATTTGTGTAATGAACACAGTAGGTAAGTACCATTGACCCACTTTTGAAGCAAAACTACTAAACTTATAAGCACTTTATTTTCTAAGTTATATTCGGCTTTGTAAAATTATTCACAGATTGAATAAGCTAAACTAAATATTGTTTCTACTGGTGAATTCGTATTTTCTCAATATTCGAATATTCGACTCCGGCGACGTCCAAGCCACCCACATTTATAAACACGTTAGTAATGTATACGATTATTAGACTTTAAAAAATCTTACGAAACCGAATTTTAGACCGCTCTATGCTTTTTCAATTAATTAGAATTTTCTATTGTGTATTTGATCGATTATTTTTCTTAGGTTATAAGACCTATATTTTTGTACTTAGTTATTGTATTATTTATAAGCACAACACAACATTTGAAATCTGCAATTGTAACTGGTACAAAAACCGTATTTACAGGTTTATACACGGTCACCTTTAGAGCCGTCTTTACCCGGGGATCAAAGGGTGCGAGGCACCCGGGCGTAGGGTCCTAGGGGGCGCAAGTCGACCGCCATAAATGCGCAGGCTGACTTTCGCACCCCAGCGCTGAATATGCTTAAGACGGCCCTAGTCACCTTGAATTGGTATGTTATCCCGAAATGGGGGGGACTGGGACTATGATACCCTACAAGTTGTGAGAGCCTTACTTGAAACTGGGTGTTTCCCAACCTCCATGGTATAAAATAAATCCACTCGCAAAATTGAACGTGCGATCGCTACGAGAGTTAACAAGATACTATAAATTCATTTCTAAACACAGGTCATTAAACTCATTATGTGCACTCGGTCAAGGACGAAGTTCAACCACCCAGCTGCACTAAGGCTATTTTCGAACGTAAACTTTACATGGCATTTCTTCAATGAAAAACTATTAATTTAGTAAACTCGTAGAGGAATTGTCTACCTTGGGGTGTAGATTTACCCCCTTTCGGGATAACATACCAATTCAAGGTCACCTTGTATTGCACATGATCCAAGTTAATTTTGGATTAACGAATCTCATTTTTTGACCCTATAATCTTGTAGTAATGCTTAATTTTATTCTAAACGCTGCTGTTGGGTTGTATTTAAACATACAGGGCTATTTTAATTTTTTTTTTGCTATTTAAATTCACCTACAACCATTTTAACCCAGTCATCTTAGGGTTTCACTTCAAGAAAGTCAGAAACCCATTTAACTGACTGATTATAGTAATTAAAATAAATAAAAATAAATATTTATTAATTTCTGACATTTTTGGGTCCATAGTACACATTGATTAATCATCGGCTAATGTTCGAGCTGTTTCAGTTATCGGGGATAAAGCCATAAAAATAATCATATTTCGGGTCACTACTCAGTGAAACTATCCTCACTAGCTGAATCGTTGATCTGCCTCCATTCGCCGATTTTATCCATTCATCCTTTTCGCTTATCCTTTGTCCCCTCCCGTCTCTCTTCTTTTAGAGTCTATAGACTGTGTAATGGCGTAAAACTAATAAACCCTTGCGATGCCGGACTGAGTGGGTCTGCTAAATTTTAATATAATCTGACAGCTTCGTAATACAAGAACGGCAAACAGTGGCAACGGTTTGCTAGAAATTTCAGTATGCTACTTTTACGTATATTACGTATACGGTAAGATTGTGTAGGTACTCTTTGATGAAGTCCGATAACCAAATACTGATTACAATTCTCTTTAACTTCCATCGACCCGATATCGTACACATAGGCATTGTTATTCACTTGTCATCTCAATGCTGGGATTCCAGAAGTTAAGCAATCGACTTAGTAGAAGTGTGATCTAACTCAATGGCGGATGGAAAGTGCTCTGCAAGACCACCGCATGCTGTGCTCTCCGCTTGCCAACATCTAATTTTTGATACTGCGAAAGCGTTTCGCGCTGACCTCTCAGCCGCCATTGAGTTCAAATCGCACTATACTACCTATAAAACGAATTTTTCTATTGTTGTGTTCAATCATAAAAGTAATCATTGCGGAACATTCCCATTATTCCTACTAGACTGATATTGTAAAAATCACAAACATAATCTTCTTAATTTTTGACAATTTTGAACTCTGAAAATTATTTATTATTATTATGTACTTAATAATTAGAGAGTAAACACATCACGTAATAAAAATAATTAAAAGGAATAGATGTACCTAAACAATGTTGTAAACAGTAATGGCCGGCAAAAGCAGACAGGAAGAATGCATACAATTTTCAGAATAAACATTTATAATATTAATTTGAATTTGTTGTTTTATTACTTTTATTATTATGTCTATGGTCCACCACACAGCGAAAAAAATGCTTTCTCTTTATATGCGAAGCGTCATTTGTTTCATAGCTCTGTGATCCACCACTACGTTTATTTATTACAAAAGAAGTAGTAGGTACTACTATTCTAATATCTGTGCTAAAGGTATGTGCATGTTTCACAAATTACTAAGTACTTAAGGTAGGTACCTACAAGTCTATTTTAGGCAGCCATCAACATAAACTTGGGGATGATAATAAGAGTTTATATTAATGATCTTCTATGGGTGTTCTATAGGTAGGTATAGTATTTCGGAACGACTGTGATCTACTTTCTGAGGTGTTTCCGCTGCTACGATATGGGGCACTTCATCGGGGTCTAGCAAAGATCCCTTTCCATTGGCGTTAACGCCAAACGATAACTCTAAAAAGGTTGTTGTACAATAGTCACATTTTTTAAACTCCATACATTGTATGGAGAATGAAATTTTTTTTGACATTAGTTTCCGCAGGGGCTGTCCCCATACATTTTGAGTTATCTTTTGGCGTTAACGCTAATGGAAGGGATCTTTGCTCGACCCTCAGAGTCCTCAAAGTTAACGTACCTGCAATGTGGATTTGTGTCTAATTGTCTATTAGGCGACGGTGGAACCCAAGGAAGTTATGAGGTATGGTATACTCAGACTTTTTATCTTTTACCTATGTAATAGGGGGAATTCTGTGGGTATACTTAAAACTTCCTTGGTGAACCCGTCAGATGAATGAACCCTAATAAACCATCGACAAATTAATTATACTTATCTGTTTCATTATTTTCTTTATGGCCAGTGTGACCATTCCTGGCAGATTTCTGAGATTTTGACAGATTTAATTGTACACTGGGGCAGAGAGACATAGTGTCAGCGGATGTAAAAAGATAGATTTGCGAGATTAGGTAAAAAACATTTTTAATACATAATGTTCCACTACTGGGCACAGGTCTCCCCATTATAATTAATTAATTTCAGTTCGTGGTCATAGCGAGCTCGTTCCATCCGGGTCGAAGGGCATTTAAGCCATCGCGCCACCCGTTTTCTAGGAGAGCTAATGGCTATGGTATGGCTCTACCAGAATCTCATGGTACAAAATCAAAAGAAGAGAAAATTGATTTTCATACGGCTGTACTACATTGTCACCTTTCAAATCAAATCTACAATTGACCACGTTGTTTTGATACTTTCGGTTTTTTATTCCGTAGACCAAATAGAGGATACTACGTGTAGTGCTGGGAACAATGATAGAGACTACAATATACTGAGTGTATTGCTTGGGTACCGAAGAGGTCTAAGCGGGACCTGTCTCATGCGCGCGAACGTCACGGGTCACTGGCAGTCTCACTGAAGCCGTCGATCGTGGTGGACGAGTCCGCGTTTCTGAGCCAGTGTCGAACAGACACTCAAAATTTTTGTTTTGAACGGGCTAATGCTGTTGGTCTCTACCGACCTTTACAGCGTCATCGGGCGGGAGGGCAGGCACTTAAGGCACCCAGCCGACAAAAGTGGAGGGCAACTAGCTCAAGGGCACCCCTGGGGTGCGAGCATCGGCTTGGGCTGTTGCCAGGATAAAAGGATCGAGAAGGCTAAGTCCGCTGGAGGAATGGACCCTATGGAAAGTCACGACATCTAGCTAACATACGGAGGGTACGTCGACCTCGCCGACGGGGCCGGTGTCTGATTGTTTTATACTGACGGGACTATGGGGAGACAAGTAAAACGTCCGAAGCTGGTATCCTATACCACCGTGTGGGTGCCTAAATCAGTACCTGAGCCAGAAGGGCTAGACTGGTCCGGTGATCCTAGCGCAGCCGAAACAACGGCTGCTATAGGATCACCCGGGTCGCTCAAGACGTGTCTTGGGCGGCGACTACGAGGTGGTGGGTCTGTCATGTCTGTAAAGAAGCTTGATGCTTGGACTACGAGAGGGTTGGGAGTTGGGGTAATGGCCCTACGTATTGATCTTTTGAATTCTCGCATTTAAATTGTCGTGACTTATATACTTTGGCAGGTTATATTAATTGTTACATTCACGTCATAGCTTTGTTTTTCTTCACATTTTTCTTCATAGGCTCAGATTTTTTTGAGTTTTTTTTCCTTTATTTTATTATTAAGCTATAGATCTACCAATATCTCATGACAATAAATAAAAAAGAAAATGGATTTTCATACGGCAATACCAAATGGTCCTCTTCAAATGAAATTGACAATTGCCCACGTAGTTTTGATACTTTCAGTTTTTTGTTCCGTAGACCAAGTAGAGGATACTACTCATTGATATTATGAACTCTCGTACTTAAATTGTGTTTTCTTTTTCTTTAAAAGGTTTTTAGTACCTGCCTTTTTTATGGTTGAATTAAAAGTGAAGGCACGTCAAGTGATGGTGTGTTTTTTACCGATGTGAAAGAAGAATGGCGGAAGAAGAAAATTAAAGACGATGGATTAATTGAAATGTTGAAGTTTTGTGTTATAAATATCTTTTTGAATCTTCGTCATCATCTGATGAAACCAAAAATGCAAGTAAAGTTTCGAGCACAAATAATTTTCGAGTTCAGAATGAAATAAAGTAGCTCTAACTCCATTCTTGATTATTTTATTTTTGTTTATAAGTCACAACAAAAATTGTACCCATAGGTACCCAGGTACCCAGTACCCATAGGTTCTCAGTAACGTGCGCAGTGCCATACTATAACCATATTAATTTCGAGTCCCGAGTGATACCGCAAACTATTTTTGAGCAGCTAGCCGTGACGATTGCCATCAAGCGAACGACTAACTCGTCACGTCATTCATTTACATAAAAAATAGTTAATACTTTTTATCATAATAAAATGTTTATATAAACTTATTTTTACTGAAAAACACTACGTTTAGATCCAATGAAGAACATGACTCCCAAAAAAAGATGACTGTTATAGTTGCGAAATTTAGTTGCCTAGACGGCCGGAAGTGAATTTAGTATCAAGACATATTAATCCATTCATATCCGGTACTGCTTACTACAAATATTATTTTCCCTATTTTTATCAGATTCTGGTAGACCACTTTGAGTGGTTTGATTATTAAGTTACAAGTAGTGATTGATAAGCCTATCCTCGAAATAGTTATGTACAAATACAACGAACAAATAAAATAAACAACAATTTCTACGAGTGTTGGCAAATATCTCCAAGTTCATAAAACTGTCGGTATTTGACTGACACAATAGGACTGACTTGACACAACCGTACAAATACTAACTTACATTGGCAGAATTATTGCTGAATAGCGATAGAAGGCCATTAACGAAAAAGAAGAAAAAACATCTTTTTACCCTATTTATGGCAGAAAAACTGCTGTTTACAGATGGTCACTCTGTTTCTGGCTGCCTGCTGACGAGTGACGGATCATGTTTTGAAGTGAAGATAATGAGACAGTGAAGTGGATAAAAGCCAAATGTGTGTATTTTTGTGATGATTGTGCGTGTAATTTTTAAGGTAATATTAACATTTATCATTTTTTCTTTATCCTTTGCCACACTCTTTAACTTACGTGCCAAAAAGTTTCATTGGACGGCGTACTGTATCCGCGGAATGATTGCCGAGGTGGCAATTTTCTGATGTCACAATGTAAGAATAATTCTGTTTTCATATAATATTCTCTCTACCCTATGCTCCCTTTTATTTGAATACTCATGAGCTGGCACAATTTGTATACAAACTAGGCGTTGGTGTAGTTTACAGGAGTAGAATATGGCCTTGCCTTGGTATTGTGTGGATGCCAAACTTTTCTTTCAACCTCAACATAGAAACAATAGGCTGTGTGATTTTGGGAACCCTACTGCATACATAGGGCATGAACCTGAAACTAACTACCACATGGTTGGTACTAGGAATATACAATTGAGAATTGATACCTTGTGTTTAATAATTTACAGTATTGGTACCTACTCTACCTATGTAATGTTATAATTATTATCTAGCTAGAGCTAATCTGGTATCTCTAACATACAAGTTTAATTTTTCATAATGATTATCTGTACTTACTCATAGTTTTCTAAATATGTGGGTATGCCGAGTAATTTTGCCGGTATCACACAATTTATGATAACACTCAGTAACACAAAATTATAAAGTGGACTTCTCATAGTTGTTTTAGTTTTTAACTACTAACCCCCGTATTCCAAAATATTTCTCCAAAAATCCTTCACTTGATTTCTACTTAACTTTGAGGGAAACTCAAAATACATCGCAATGTACCTTGAGTTGACAGTTGCTCCACTTCTCTTGTATGAGAAAAATTGGCGCAGAAACGTCAAGTTGATTATTTATTGTCAACTAAAAATACCAAAACACAAAAATGAGTTTAATTCGAGGTTGAGTGGAGTGGAGTAATCTCGAGCTAACATTAGAATATGGGGGTCAGACTCTAAATGGTTGGTAAACTTTAGTGAAACTGCAGAGCTTCCTTTGGTAATTGCTTAAGTTGTATTATTGTTGTATTGTTATGTAATATATTGATAGTTAAAACTACTATAATAGTTATATTTTCCATATACAATGTACTTGAACTTGTGTGTGACTTGTGTGGGTACTTGAATAAAATTAGTCTTGGAAATGAACTCAAATGGCTTTGTATCTTTTTATGTGGTTTAAGAACCAATTACCATTATGTATTTTATCAGGTGTATTATTAAAAATATTTTTGTTGGATGGTAGTTATATGATAAGCATGATCTCAGCTTAACACAAAAGTGATGACCTCAAAGTGTAGAAAGTACGCCAGTAATGCTGCCCAAACACCCTGTACATGTTCCTAGTGAAAAAATACATGTAATTAATTACCAAAGAGGTATATGTACTACATACTAGAGCGGCCATGGGAAGCACAAATTGTTTCCATTTTTGGTAAAACTAAACTAATATCCGCTACAGCGCTTTATGAGATCAAATCGTCTAACCAAACGATCACAACACGAAGCGCTAGTGCTTATAGGTTGTGTTGTCCGGTCATGTTCGTTTACTCTGCCAATATGGCTGCCGCTGCCCGCTCTGGCGCCATTATAAACCAACTAAATAATATTTTATTTAGGTGTATTTTGCTCCAAATTCTAAATATATTGTTTAAAATTGATTCTGTCGCGTTTGTTTGTTTTTCCCGGCTGGGTTTTGTAGTGTCTGACAATGCACGATGGCATTTTCGGAACATAATATTTATTGCAATACACGTTTAGTTGCTATGAGTGCCGAGCTTCGTATTAGCATAAAGGTGCTGTATAGCTCATATGAAGTGGTCAACAGTGCTAGTTAGAGATGTTCCGTCTAGTTTAACATAGAAGTCTTTGGTAATTACAAGCTTATTTAAAAGAAAATTAATTTAATTTATAAAGCTGGAAACGAAATGTAACCTTGATTGATTTGATTTTATCAAAGTTCTTTTGTCTCCGCTGCTCTACTGGTGAGGCAATTAGCCAGTTGCATATGCGGAGACCTCCAACCAATCAACAAGACACCTTGTTGTCTTGTGGTCTCCAACTCGTGTGAGTTTCCAATTATTATAGTTCTTGATTATACTGTCCAGTTTAGAGAAAAATTTACTGAGAAACCCAATTTCCTCTACAACCCTTTCTTTTGTAAATTATATAAACCTAATAAAGCCTGTAAATTAAATACTTTTTCGTGCATTTCTATGAAACTCCTAATCATCACCAACAGCCTGAAGATATTCACTGCTGAACATAATCTGCCCCCACCACACAGAGCACCATTTTTAGCGGCTAACCTCTTGAATTCATCGGCTCCCCGTGGTTTTTACCAGATCTTCGGTCCACCTAGTGGGAGGGCCGGCCTATGCTGCGCCTACCGGTTCGTGCCATCGGAGATTCTGGAGAAAATACGTGACGAGCTGCAAACGTTTCTTTATACAGTATCAATTACCTAAAGGGGTCACGCTTTGGTAGAATTTTCAAAAAACACTAGAGTTCACTCCTACGCTATAAAAGGAAGACATGATCCAAATATCACGTCTCTATGTCGGCGTTGGGCTCTACGTTGTCTCTCAGTCACAGAGTCCGTTATTCAGGACAAAGCCTTTCATTATTAAATATATAAAGGCAGTTAAATAATAATTATTAAAATAAATTCATGCAAGTAAACAAATAAATAACAGTAATCTAATGATTTTGCTGAACGTGCTATTTTAAAACAATTTGTTAGGGTTTCAGAGCTCATATTATTTTGTTGCGTTTGCGGTGACCCGTGAACTCGGCGCTGCAATCCACTCGCAATATCTTTTGGTTCTGCTTTGATTTGAACTTAGTTTCTACTACCACTGTTGCATGTTATCTCATGTATTCGACACTTGTACGTATTATTGGTGACAGAAAATGAGTGCGTCGAGAATCAGTAAATCATCATTGCGATCATTGATTGGGTGGAAGATTTCTTTGTTACGGTATAGAAGTACAGATAAAAGTTCAAGATTTAGAGTGAAGTGCTACAATAGTGGCGTCGTATAAAATGTTGGAATATAAAATTAAAGCATATTTCAACAATGTAGTTAATCTCACTCTAATAATATGTAGAATAGATAATTCGCCGAAACATCCCTGACTGTTCTGCTGACTGCCTGAAGCTTATCTTAGATTTATATTATTTGGGCAATTTTAACATTCTGACACGATTATTTTGTTTGTGTTAACAGGATGCCAATCCAGGCGCCCCAATGGACGGACTACCTGAACTGTCCTGTGTGCAGCCGCGAGTTTGGGCCTCCGCCCCGGAGCCCTGTCAGCCTCGGATGTGGGCATACACTATGTAGACAGTGTCTCAAAAACCTACACAGAAAACTATGCCCATTCGACCAGGTGTGTTACTTTGATATAGGTTATCTAGTTATGGCTGGGTCGACCATATTAAATCTCAAAAAGCGATAAATCTCTATAACTACAAATACCAGAAGAATACGTCAACCCATATTAAAAATAATAATCACGACTTACCCATGGATATCTCAGTCGTGAAGCAGTGTTTAAGCCTAATTCATTTACAGTTTGCTCATTTAATGTATGAAATCTCGAGCATTCTTTATTATTATTCGGCCACCAGTAGATTCGTAGTTGACATGAAATGCCAAAAAGTTCTAAGCTGATTAAAATATCGATTGTTTTACGTCTCGAAGAAGGAGGATCAAATATTATGATCGTTTAGATATTTTCTTGTTGTTCTAAGTTAAAAGTTTCTATCATAGCGATATAGTGGTGATAAGATAATAATACCACCTCAACAGACAATAATCCACCTGGATCTAGAGGACTTGGTGACGAACACGGCAGTACTCCAGCTGGCAGGCTACGCGCCGCCAGCGCAGCCCTACCACCCGCCGTGCGTGCAGGCGCTGCCTGAGCGTGATCGGCAGGCGTATGACGTCATCGTGCGCTGCCTCGAGAACCTTGCAGTTTACCTCAAGTTCTGTGGAACTGGTATGTTGCAGTCTTCCATAAACTTGTTTCGCTTGATTTACCACAAGTAGGCCCCACTAGGCGGACTGACGATCGGACCGCGGGGAGCCGATGGCTGCAGGAGGCGAGCAGCCGCTCAAAGTGGCGCTCCCGGGGGAGGCCTATGTTCAGCAGTGGACGTCTTCAGGCTGTTACTGATGGGTTGTGTTTCAAGTCATAATTTGTAAATTGTGTGTCAAAGCGTACAAGTTTCTTTTTTCAGCTTCTAGCGAAGGCTGGCTTATGCTGCAGCTTCCGCTACGTGGCTGCCAATCGTGAACCCTTCTTCCCCATCGGGTGTCAGTTCCACGAGCGATATGGCCTGCCCACTGCCCCATTTAACTACGGTGACTTTAGTCACACTTTTTAAGCAATAGTTTAGTCTACAAGGTGACCTTGAATTGGTATGTTATCCCGAAATGGGGGGACTGGGACCATGATACCCTACAAGTTGTGAGAGTCTTACTTGAAACTGGGTGTTTCAAAACCTCCATGGTAAAAAATTAATCCACTCGCAAAATTGTACGTGCGAATGCTAGGAGAGTTAACAAGATACTATAAATTCATTTCTAAACACGACCTGTGTTTAGAAATGAATTTATAGTATCTTAAACTCATTTATGTGCACTCGGTCAAGGACGATGTTCAACCACCCAGTCGCGTTAAAGCTATTTTCGAACGTATACTTTACATGGCATTTCCTCAATGAAAAACTATTAATTTAGTAAAGTCGTAGAAGAAACATTGTCTACCTTGGGGGTGTAGATTTACCCCATTTCGGGATAACATACCAATTCAAGATCACCTTGTATAGTTTTATCTAAGAGCTTTATGTTGTTTCAGCTAGCAACAGCATGACTACAAACCGGCTATCGCGGCCGATGCAGCGCAAGCTGATCACTGTGATCCAATGCGCGATGACCGATGAAGAGGGCCGGGGAAGGGCGGCGAGAGCGGCGCGCTCTCTTGGTGAGAGAACGGTCACCGAGCTCATACTGCAGCATCAGGTTAGGATCTTTCCTTTTTAGGGTAAAACGGACCCTATTGATACTGACAGGCCCGATAGCTCAGTTGGTAGTAACCCTGCCTTCGGAACTGAGGGCTGTGGGTTTGATTCCTACCCAGGACAAACATTTGTGTGATGAACATAGATGTTTGTTCTGTGTCTGGGTGTTATATTGTATTCTATGTATGTATTTACGAACAAAAAGTATCTAAGTATTATATCACTTATCAGGTTCCCATAGTACAAGCTATGCTTAGTTTGAGACTAGATGGCGCTGTGTGAAATATCCACACATATTTATTTATTACTAAGGCTCCGCTATCCATCTGTCACTAGGCTGTGTCCCATGAACCATGATAGTTAGACAGTGGAAATTTTCACAGATGGTGTATTTCTGTTGCCGCTATAACAACAAGTACTAACAGAATAAAATAAATATTTTAAAAGTGCTTCCATACAAAAAAACGTGAGTTTCTTGCTAGTTTTTATAGATAATGGTACGGAACCCTTCGTGTGCGAGTCCGGTTCGCACTTAGCCGGTTTTTATAGCACTCCGTCCGTCCATCCGTATTACTTGTCTCAGAAAACCGTGGAAGGTACTGAGTTTGCTGTGTAATGACGTCATCGATGCTCCTTACCCAGGGTAAATATTGTAAGATCTCATGGTTGTTTTTCTTTGGTTTTCTTTTAGAATCCACAACAGCTGAGTGCCAATTTGTGGGCGGCGGTTAGAGCCCGCGGATGCCAGTTCCTCGGTCCAGCCATGCAGGAAGAGGTTCTCAAATTGGTCCTCCTCGCGCTAGAAGATGGCTCTGCGCTGTCCAGAAAGGTACGTCAGACATCTTCAGGCTCTCTCACCAAAAAATCTTATAATGATCTTCTTAGAATGAGTTTAATAATAGATTTCGGTCAATAATAGCAGTAGCGGCTGTTTCACTCGCGTTCCTACAGGAAATGTTCTCGTTTTGCGGGATAAAATGTAGCCTATGGTTTAATCCTGGGTATAAGCTACCTATTTGATATATTATGTCGATTTGTGTTCAATTTGTGTGTAATTGATCACAAAATTCACAAATCAACATAATATATCAAATAGGTTTAAGCTTTCTCCATATATGGGCCAAAGTATCACGACCTTACGGTACGCAATTTTTTTGTTTCAGGTTTTAGTTATGTTCGTTGTCCAAAGATTAGAGCCTCACTTCCCGCAGGCTTCAAAAACTAGTATAGGTCATGTCGTTCAACTACTATACCGAGCGTCATGTTTCAAGGTAAGATATCATTATTATATTAGCGTTTGATTTTTTTTACCATCTAACCGATTATACCATATTTTAGACTATGAGTTAATCTAAAAAACCATTATTTACTTTAATTTTAAACGAGCAGTTGGGCCCATTGCCCATTTAAAATTGATAGTTGACTAATCAAAACTCTTAAATCTGTTGCTATATATTTATAGTAAATTAAGAACCGTCAACGACTTCCCTCAAAATTGGGCCTAATGGGCCTGTATAACTGTAACTACTACATTAATTAGAACTACTACTACTCTACCTACTACAAATAACAAATATAATCTAAAAAATTGCTCAGTCAGATTTCTCTATCAAATAGTCGTTTACGTACAGGTACGGGGGTCGGGTACAAACGAATAAATAAAAATAAATAAATATATGTGGACATTTAACACAGCGCCATCTAGCCCAAAACTAAGCAGAGCTTGTACTATGGGAACCAGATAACTGATACAATACTATATACTTATTTATTTCTAAATACATACATAGAATAATAACCTAAACGTGAAAAAATGTAGGGATCGTCTCGTGAGAGTTACTATATAGTGCCCAGGGGGTCTAGCAAAGATACCAACCACTAACGCTAACGCTAAAACTGTATTGAAATGACATTCGCTGCGGAAAAGTTAGCGATTTCAGAAATGTCATTTCAGTACATTTTGGAGTTAGCGTTTGGCGTTAGCGTTATTGGTTGGTATCTTTGCTAGACCCCCTGTGCATTCAGTTAGCCCGATACCTCGCCAACACGCAATAGATGTCGCTAGATAATCTTGCCCGGTTATTCCGTTGTATGGTATGAGGTATCTGTATTAAATAAATAAATAAATAATAAATATGTGTGGACATTTCACACAGCACTATATAACCTCAAACTAAGCATAGCTTTTACTATGGGAACCAGATAACTGATACAAAACTTAGATAAATTTAATTTGTAAATACATACATAGAATACAATATAACACCCAGACACAGAACAAACATCTATGTTCATCATATAAATGTTTGTCCAGGGCGGTTATTCTCTATGGAAACACAGATTCCACACGATACGAAACCACGTCGTTATCGTGTCTTGTTCAAATCGTGTCACAGTGTCAGATATACCTTCACTTTACATTAAAGTTATCTTTATTTTGAATAAAATATATTGACATAAGTGGTCAAATCTTTTGATGTGTTTATGTTTCGGAACGCGTCTAGGTAAAACATATGATTTTTGACATTTCAAATCGCGCCAATTCCAAATTCATTTCGCGCGGTTTTGTTTTTGTTTCATAGAGAATAGAGTTTTGCAGATTTCGTAAGTAAGACAAGGAATTCGCGTGGTTTCGAGGTAAGGAATCGATACGGAATAATGGCCCTGGGTAGGAATCGAAGACACAACCGGTGTAGTTCAGAAGGCAGAGCTTACTACCAACTGAGCTATCAGGCCTGCCAACAGTATTTTTTTATTATTATATTATCTGTGGTACAGGTATCAAAGCGTGAGAGCGACTCGTCCCTAATGCAACTGAAGGAAGAGTTTCGCTCGTACGAGTTGCTTCGGCGAGAGCATGACGCTCAGATAGTGCAGATCGCGACTGAGGCTGGCTTGAGGATAGCGCCGGACCAGTGGAGTTCGCTGCTCTACGGCGACACTGTTCACAAGTCGCATATGCAGAGCATTATCGGTCAGTATTAAAACCACTATTTTTTATTGCATAAAACAAAAATATTCCTCAAAAAATAAACAAAAATAAAATATCTGAAAAAATTACAAAGTTACTAACAATTTAAAAAACAGTAACATGCAGTGATGTCAGAATATGGTCCTGTATAGTACCTCATTACTAAGCTGTTTTAGTTTTGTATACCATATCTTGGGCATATGACATCACATGTTGTGTTTACATAGTAACTGTGGGGAGCTGTTTAGCGAGAAAGGAACAAGTGATTCCCCCTCCAAAACACCAGAAACGTAGTACTCCATGATTTATTTACTTATTTTTTTAATAATACCATAACTTAGGAAATAATATGTATTTATTTACTTTAATTTTGAATGGTGTCAAGTAGTTTATTGTATGATATCTTTCCAGATAAGTTGCAGACCCCTGCATCCTTTGGTCAGTCGGTGCAAGAGTTGTTCATAGCACTCCAGCGGTCCGGCGATCCGGCACAACTGATTGTTCTGAGTATGCACCTCGATAGGCTCGCAAGCATCGAACCGGCACCAGGTAAGACACTTAACCAATCAACAGCCTGAAGACGTCTACTGCTGAACATAAGCATCCCCCAGAGAGTGCCACTTTGAACGGCACTCGCCACCCGCATCCAACAATAACAGAAATATACTATTATACTTATTTCAAACATCCCAAGTGTGAGCCGGAATCATGCACCAAGAGATTTCGTACACAAATGTACTTAAATTTTGGATTAAACCTAATTTGTCCTATTTTGTAAATTATTGTCTTTTCTGTAATTTATACCTTCATATTTTTGTCATCATTCGCATTCATCTTTAGCATGTTAAAACTCAATTATCATTTCGCAAATTAAATGTAGTTGTGAAATTCTGTGAAATATGAAATTTCATTTCAATTCATTTAGTTCATTTTGAATTTAATTTTTAATATAAAGTTTCATTTTATGTTTCGTTTCATTTTCATTTCATTTTTCATTTCATTTTTCATTTCATTTTTCATTTCATTTTAGCAAATAGCATAGCAATAGCAATTAGCATGCTAAGACTCGTGAATTAGCATGTTTAAGAAATTTACGCAAAATCGCATTAATTGCCATCGCTAATAGATACAGTACTGTAGGTATTTTATCTGTGGTGTTACGTTACAGACGCAAAATGCCCGTCGTGGCAGAATTTGGCCGAAATAATGTCGTCGCTAAACGAGGTGGTGTCCCGACTGATCCACTACTTACAGCAGCAGGCGTCCGCTCGCGACGCCAATCACAACGCTAAACATCTGCAGCTCACAGTCGACAACAGTAAGTCTTTAAAGACAATGAATGTTGGGACTAGCTAGTCCTTCACCTGGGCGGTTATTCTCTAACGATTCCTTACTTCGAAACCACGCGAATTCATCGTCTTACATACGAAATCTGCAAATGTCTATTTTCTATGGAACGAAAACAAAACCGCGCGAAATGAATTTGGAATTGGCGCGGTTTTAACTGACAAAAATCATTTGTTTACCGAGATGCGTTCCGAAACATATATGTAAATTTACTACCACTTATGTCAATATATTTTATTCAAAATAAAAATAACTTAATGTTAAGTGAAGGTATTCCTAACGCTGTGACACGATTTAAACAAGACACGATAACGACGTGGTTTCGTGTCGTGTGGAATCTGTGTTTCCATAGAGAATAATTAAACGGCAGGCCGCCCATAACAGTTGCAGTGTCGCTCGGAACTTTATAATAACAAACGCGTAACACTGCACTGCGCACTAATAGAACTTTCTTTTTCCTAACTCATTGATTAAAACTCACGTTATTTTATTTAGATAAATCATTTCTTTTTATTAATAATTATTATTTATGATTTTTACAGCAGTATCGCCTGCTCAGCGTAATCTACAGATTAATTTGTAAAGGAAATTTAGAATCACTAGCGGGAATTGACCCCTTTTTCGGACTTTGATTCGGACACGAGATCACTTGTCACGGTAGCTTAAGTAAGGCATATCCCGGCTTGAGCGATGAATGGATGCGGGTTCAATTCCCGCTCATGATTTTAATTTTTTCTTTGCAAATTAATCTGCGATTCAATGATGTCTTAATATGACTATTTGTTATGATTTCACTTTGACTTCGTTTTCCTCCATAGACCAAACAGCAACAGCCACTTGTGGTTCGACGCCTACCCACGGCCGGTACAAGGTCTCGATGTGTCGTGACGCCACGCAGCGAACCTTCTGCCCGCGCGGCAATGCTTGCACTTACGCGCATACCGAGGAAGAACTAGAGAGGTAACCATCATCATCATCATCATCATCATCTTAAATACAAAATGAAACAAGAATATCTAGTGTAATTCCGCTAAAATAAAACTATAAGATTATCTATATTGGGAAAGCTGCAAGGGATTGTTGCTGGTATATGTGTGTGACAAAGAATAAGAAAAATATTTGTTATGACAGTTTTATTACAACAATCTGGGAAGGCTAGAATTGGTCCAACATTTGTTGCGCAGGATTAGGAAAAACCCAGAAAAACCTGATCGGTACGCTTAAGAAATAAAATAAAAGTAAAATAAATTAACTTATAAATAGTCTTAAAAAACATTGACTCTATAAAATAATTAAGTGCTATGTTTGGAATCTAAAATATAATTTTGATACTATATACTACTACTATTTTTACACTAGATATTCTTGTTTCATTTTGTATTTAAGATGAACTTCCGCGAGGTAACGCCTGATTCAATCAATTATCGTCATCATCATCATCATCATCATCATCATCATCAACCCGTAAATGTCCACTGCTGAACATAGGCCTCCCCTAGAGAGCGCCTCTTTGAACGGCTGCTCGCCTCCTGCATCCATCGGCTCCCCGCGGCTTTCACCAGGTCGTCGGTCCACCTAGTGGGGGCCGGCCTACGCTGCGCCTTCCAGATCGTGGTGCGAGGTAATAATAATATGTTATACATAAATGAATATGTGTGAACATATCACACAGCGCCATCTACTTTGACTTGTAATACTATTTTATCAATAATCGTTTGTATCTGTATCTAGCTATAGGGCAACAGGGGTTTTTGAAGAAAATCCGACAATGGCGGTTGTGAATTTTGAATTTATTTTTTAAAACTAGTGTATCTTGAACTTTAATGTGTAATAAGGGTGGATTATTATCCGTTGAGTGTTCGTGAACGTGCACGAGTGTTGACAAATGGTTTCAAAATCATAAAACCATGCATTGTCGTTTTTGCTTCAAAGGCCTTTTTAGAGCCTTCTGTAAAATATCCTCCATTTTACTGTTGGCGTTTTGACTGACAAAATATGACTTTGACTTGACATAACCGTACAAATTTTACTCACTTGACATTGGCAGAATTATTGCAAACAAGCGATAGAAAGCCATTAAAGAAGAAGAAGAAGAAGAATAGGGCAACATAACTGATAGAAGTACTTAGATACTACTTTGCAAATAGAATACTATATAAACACACCCTGACACAGAACAAACATCGGTGTTCATCACACAAATGCTTATTCTGGATCTGGGTGGGAATCGGACCCACAAGTTAAGGAAGCAGAGCTACTACCAAAGGGGCCGTACTGTGAGCTCTTAGCGCGATCCAAAACAGAGCCTATATTGGATCGCCTTGTTTTTTTGTATGAAGATTTTGATCTAACAGGCCAGTCACATTATAGTCTTTTAAGTCTGTCCATTGTGGCTGTAAATGCCTGAATTTCTTACCGGGTTTTATCCAATATGTTGTTATCACACTTTCATTTGATATAGCATTGTAACTCCGCTGATTGCGCATGGAAAATCTGCGATTATTGGCTTGCTTGCGTTTATCTGTATAAGTAGTGGAAATAAAACACGATTTCATGCAATGACCAAAATAAATTTTCACTTCAAAATTTGATTAAGTAACAATTTGCTGGGCGTCAACATTGTGCAAATTATAAGGCTGGCTACACACACACAATAATATTGACAATAAAGCACGTATTGGCAATAATATTGTGTGTGTACGGCCTGTATTGGCGGTATTATTCGACGCGATGAAGAATATTGACAATCTTTCATTGACAATATTATTGTGTGTGTGCGGCTAGCCTTAAGTAATCACGGAATAATAAGCTTCTATAGTTTCTGGATCATTGACGGTCCCTTTCTCGTAAAACCACGCTTCCCCACTAATTAATCCCCACTGATGTTTATCTTTTGTTTTCGCGGCTGTTTATTTTTAGAGGAGAATTATTAATTTTTGCATTATAAAATAGCACGACACTAGGACCAATTTTGAAGGCTTTAGTTGACAGATCTAAAACTCCTAAAACTGTTGCTGTTCTTTCCGAATAGAAGGCAATGTAAAAGACGGATATATTTCTAGTATTTTTTTTAAACTGTCATCTAAATAGTTCAAAATTAGGCCTAAGCCAGCGAAGTACAGCGAACGTGAATAGGCGATGAGGATGAGAGCATGAATGCAAATTCCCATTTTGCTAGCGTGTAATTTATTATATCACTATCATAAGTTTCCTATGTCCTGCTCCTGGATTCGAACTACTTCCATAGCCAGTTTCATCATTATCGCTTCAGCAGTTTGGTCGTTTCCCGTTGTATAGCGTGTACAATATGTCCGAGCAGCTTAATGCTATGATGAATAATCTACCGGTCAAGGGACATGTGACCGATCACTAACTCGGGTGTGCAAGGATAATGGTAGCGGTGCATGGTGGTTGTTATAAAGGCTATATTAATCAAGCTGTGCCGTTTTTGAACTTTCGTTTGGCGAAATTAGAGTTAAAATAACTTTCAATGCTATTATCTTGCTGTGTATTTGTAATTGCCTTTGAAAAAGAGATGGTTCTCAATTTACTTTTTCCTTACATCAGATCTTTGTCATTTATAAACGGATTTAGAAAATTCTTATATTATTTTTAAGGACATGCTTTCAAATTGGTCTCATCGATATTTTATCAAAATCGGATCAGTAGTTTGAGTTCAGGGTTAGCGGTTATATTATGGGTTATAAATCGAAATCAATGGAAAAAGTTGGTGGTAGGACTTTGATGCAAAGTTCGTCTAGGAACCACCGCTTTGCCATTTATTCTGCCGCCAAGCAGCAGTGTGCAAGCATTACTGTATTTCGGTTCGAAAGGCATTGTAGTCTAGTAATGTTATTGCTAGACTGGGCTCATGTCTCAAGATTACGTGTGCAGTGCAGTGTCTCTCGTAACTATTGGTTTAAGCCCCTTTTTAAAGCATCTTATATTTCTAAACTTATTTCGTGAGTGAATGTTATGTTACAAAACATACTAATCCAAACCAATACACGTATCAGAGCAAATTTATCACAAATGTTATTGCATTATTATATAATCATATTGATTTGATTTTGGTGTGGTATATGGCTGTAAAACTTGTTTATTTTGTAGATTGGGAATGCTCCTTCCGATATATTGCAATATTACAGAATTTCAGTTTTGGTATTACAGTTACAACTATTTTAATATCTGTGGTATTACTTAGCAATTTTACACCAATGTTTGAAGAATCTCCGTACATAAAACAACTGCTATTTGATTTAAAAGACGATGGAGATCTATAGGTAGTTTCAATATTTAGTAAATACTACAGTTAACAGGTCGCAAATATTCAAGATCATAATCATAACAGAAATTTTTCTCACACACAATTTTTTGCATTTCTTGTCCCATTTTCAAACTCAATGTTCCTCTTTACATCTTATCTCTATGGTCTTGACGATTAATTAATCTATTACCAGTTTTTAAGTAAGTTTTTAGTCTATAGCTTATCTTTTTTGTTCAGTCACCTACACAATACAAATAGTTTTAACTCCCTGTTATTATAAAATCAGTTCAACCCAGACATCATTGAATACTTTGTGCTAAATATGTTCATGAATACAATTTCTTTTCTTTCCTTTGTCAGTCTCGTTCTATATTGTTACAGTGTTAGCAGTTGGTGTCCATTGTATAATAAAGTAATCTTATCTCCAATGAAATAGAATAAATTTTAATATTTTATTTGTTATTTAGTTGCTTCGGTTCTCTTATATTTTGCATTATTGTCGCAGACGTGCTTGCCAGTGTGCATTTTAAGATATTATTCTTTCGCCATTATAAAAAATTCTAAACTAATTTTATTATTTATGGTAAAAATATTTTTTAATCGTTTTGCGACTTTTACCATCAGAAAAATCACCTTTTTCAAAGTAGTTCCAATTACAAAGCTTAGTTTACAATTCAATAAAATAAATATTAAAAATTTTCATTGTTGCGCGTCGTAACTAGTTATTTCTTAAAATCATAATAAATTAATAGATGTGCTATAAATCTATCAACATATAACTAGGTCGCCATGTCAAATTCCTCTATCCTCTATTACCTCCAAGAGAAAATGAAAATTGGGGTGTACACCTATAAACTTTTGCTCAACATTGGTTATCTAATATTGCCTACTTCAACGACGATACGCGTTTATATTGTGTACAAAAATCACTAATTTTAATGTAAAACCGAGTAAAACCATCATCTTCACCATCAACAGTCTTAAACGTCTACCGCTGCACATAAGCCTTCCACACAGAGCGCCACTCAGCGGCTGCTCGCCTTCTGCATCCATCAACTCCTCGCATAATTTTACCAAATCATTTTAATCAACCAAACGCAAGCCATCAGAACGAGATCACAAGACGAGTCGCGCTATAATATATGACAGATGTAAACAAAATAATCATGTACCTAATTTCATCATGTAAACTTTAATACATTGGTTCCAGGTTTCGGTCTATGCCGAGCTCGGGTCCTGTAGTGGTGAACGGGAACTATAACTACATGATACCCCCTCCGATGCCTCCGATGCAGCCGCCGATGACGGCGCCATTGCCAATACCGCAGCAGGCAATTTTCCCGCGGTTCCCGATACCCACACATCACCTCACGGAAAACTATAACAGGCAACGTAAGTCGAAGCTCACATTACATCATCGATCGGAAGACGTCCATTGCTGAGCATAGGCCTCCCCCATGAAACGCTACATCCGACGCTTATCGTAAGGAACATTTGTCATACCTACATACTATGTACCTACATTTTTGTTGATTGTGCAATAAAGCATTTTCTATCTATCTATCTATCATAATCCCCACGATTGGCAGGCGGCTTGCTGACGAGACTAATGTACCGAGGACAATGCTGCTGCTCCTCTGGATATTTCCTAAGCCTGCTCTTATGGTGTCCACAGGAAGAAGGGCATTGTCCCTAGTGAAATTACTGGGCAAATGAGACTATGACCTGTACGCTTAGTACGAGTTTCGATAGTTTACTAAAACTTGATTCGTTTACGTTTTCTTTCATACATTTCTGTGCAGAGCCCCTAGCGTGTCCGTTGATGAACTAAAAATGGCAGTACAAATTTTAAATGGATTCGCGCGTATACTTGTATTGGAAAACTCGTACTAGGGGTACTGATCACACAGTGTAGTAATCTTATTACTTGATTGTGTGATGGATGCCTCAGGATGACGCGATCAGAGCAGTGTCACGTGACTTTATTTTAAAGCTTCGAGTGACACTGCAACTGCTATGGGCAGGCGTGTTGCTTAACATCAGGTGAACAACTAAATCGTTACGTCGTGCATTGTCATAAAAAAAGATATGAGGAGTCAAAACTCAACTCAAACTATTGAAATTGGAATGATACAGGTAATAGAAGGCAAGGTAATAAATACCATACGAGCACAAGCAGACAAATAAACGTAAATGATAGCTTAGTTTTTGCTTGGAATATTTGTGACAATAGTTATAGTTATTATAAATATGTGTAGACATTTCAGACTGCGCCATCAAGCCCTAAACTAAGCAAAGCTTATGAAGTCAGCCGTGATATGATTGGTTATCAATAACTTACTGAAAATTGTTGATTGGCCGCGTTGCCACACGATTTGTGTGGAATTTATATTAATGCCGTCCCCGCGGGTAGATTAAAACTTTTTCGGTAGTCCAGAGTCTAGTATCCATTTTGCACAATAAACGCATTGTTTTCGCAAATGTGTAAATCGTGTTTTGCGTGTAGTTTATATCCTGAAAAACGAAAAGCTCCTGAGAGAAGACTAGCATAAATTATAGAGCTTATATTTTTTATAATATAACTTACTTATATGTTTAGTATTTGACCACTCTCTCACCTGATGGTAAGTGATGGCGCGGCCTACGGTGGTGCATGCTTGCGTAGAAGATACCTGTTCAGTGTTCACCCTTGACTTGACTTGAAGAACTGGAAACAAGGTCGACGGCAAAATATTCCACTCATATAATATTTGTGTAGACAACGCGCCTCCTTAATTCAGTTCATAAAAAGAAAGTGTTTTTATAATCAAAGCCAGAGCCATATCCCGACCGACGTCACTTATAGAAGGTATTTCGTAGATTGTTCTATTGTCATTGTTTCAGCAATGCCAGCCATGCCGACGCCTGCTCCGATGGCACCTCAAGACCTAATTCAAAACCAGGACTTTGAGAGTTCCCGCAGTGCTGATAATCTTCAAGCGCAGTAAGCCTAACGCTCAAATGTATAATCTAATACGAGTATTATACATTAAAAAAGCGATAATACGCCTTCAATCATCTTAATTGTACACTGATAAACTTTGACGTCATATTTTTCTAAAAATCAGACCTTTTTTGATGGCATTTCTATGGGACCAACCAATCTAAAAGTATGCTGTGCTGTAACGTCACGTGCAAGAATATTGTATGTATGTAGTTGTAGACCTACCATAGAGTTAGAGATACCACAGCTTAGTAATGAGACACGGTTTGCCGTCACTGCATGTTTGATCTGTCTCTTTATATTCTTGTATTTTAAAATGCTAATAACATTGTAATTTATTAAGATGTTGCATTAATGTTTTTATGGCTTCTTATTTATTGGGGAACTACATTTATTTATGCAATAAAATTATTACCCTGTTATATTTTTTTATCGCAGAAACTTTCCTCCACCGATAATGCACACACAGCCTGTAATCAATATAAACCAGAATGGCGGCGCGCAGGGCTCGGCGGGGCCTCAAGAACGGTACTTCCCGCGTTATCCACCACAGTTTGAAGGCCCGACTAGCTCGTACGTATACTGAAACAAAACAAAATATACCATTTTGTTGTAAAAAATGCTTTGGTATTTTATTTTCAACTTGTGTTTCAGCTTTAACCCGGCAGTGGATGCGATAGCGCCCCTGCCGCCCGGCATTGTAGTTAGCTACGCTAAAAACGAAGGCGAAATCGTATCGTACCCATTTGAAGATCGTAAGTAACTCGCCACGCCCTGTGATTTCTGCATGTTTATTTTATTGACACCTACACCATGGCGGTTATTCTCCATGGAAACACAGATTCCACAAGATACGAAACCCTGTCGTGGCCGTGTCTTGTTCAAATCGAGTCACAGTGTTAAATTTACTTTCACTTTAGATTAAGATATTTTTATTTTAAATAAAATATATTGACATAAGTGGTACTAAATTAAGTTGTATTGATGTTTCGGAACGCATCTCGGTAAAACATGTGATTTTTGACAGTTCTAATCGCGCCAATTCCAAATTCATTTCGCGCGGTTTTGTTTCTGTTTTTTAGAGAATAGAGTTTTGCAGATTTCTTATGTACGACAAGGAATTCGCGTGGTTTCGAAGTAAGGAATCGATAGAGAATAACCACCCTGGTTCTGTTCTAAACTGCGGTTCTGGAATATACACTTATTATTATTCTACCTTTCCCTATAATTTTCCATTTAATTAATAATTGAATATGAACATGAACATGCATGACATAATTGCTTTTCCTCTTTTTTACTCCACTTGACAAGTGAGCAAGTTTTTTAGTGGGAACGCGGAAAAGTTCACGTTGTTGCAGTGTATTATTTTCCAAAACTTGTGCTTTTCTAGTGTTAATGTTTAAACTTGGTAGCGTTTTGCGCATTAAGCGCTGAATAACAAGCATTTGTCTGGGCAAGTGATGTAGTGTGGTGAAACGTTGTTTTTCGTGTTGCTACCAAAATTCCATAGAAGCTTTTAGTTTTGCCACCACTTTACTAAGGCATACCTGAGACTGGACTATGGCTTAGACTTGACTTTCCGTGAAATATTCAATAACATGATTAAAGGTTACAATACTTGATACTGGCTAAATATAAATTAGATACCCTATGTGTGGAGCAAAATATAAAAAAGCATGCATATACATAAAACTGGGAACGACAACTTTGTGAACCGTCCAGCTTTCAGCCATATTGTAAATTTAAGTACTGTCTAAAACAAATAATTACACGAATGGTTGTAGATCCGGGCGAGGGTCGTCAGGAGATGATCTCAATGTACAGAATGAATGCGTTCCCACCTCAGCCGCCGACTTTAGAGCGTCACCCAGACATGTGGCCTCCCATCAATAACAATGTGAGTACCTACATCAATTTACATCCCTACTAATCTATATAGAGATCCGCAGGAGAACTAAAGTGACCGATGTAGCTCTTAGGATTAGCAAGTTGAAATGGCAATGGGCAGGTCACATCGCTCGTAGAACTGACAACCGATGGGGAAGAAAGGTTCTCGAGTGGCGACCACGAACTGGAAGACGCAGCGTAGGCCGGCCCCCCACTAGGTGGACCGACGACCTGGTGAAGGCCGCGGGGAGCCGATGGATGCAGGGGGCGAACAGCCGCTCTAAGTGGCGCTCCCTGGGGGAGGCCTATGTTCTATGGACGTCTTCAGGCTGTTAATGATGATGATGATGATGAATCTATATACATACAAATGAAAAGCTGTTCGTTGGTAAGCGCATCACTAGAAATAGATTTAATAATCTGTGGCATCCCTTGCACGGTAAACGGGTGTATGAGCTGTAGAAATCGGCCTATCTCTTCCCCGAAAAAACGTTGGCCAATAAAACGCGACGCAGCAGAAGAATTAGATGTGCGCGGGGGGTAAGTGGTGTGTGCAGCGTGCGGGGGCATGCGGCGCACTTCACAACCGCCACTAAATTTGGTTCACACTACGTGAATGAATGAACAAATATAAAGAAAACAATTTTTCCAGATGTTCAAGTTTGATGGAATGGTGAATGCTTTGCCGATGCAGAATGCCAATGAGGACGTAAGTATTACATCTTTTAGTTGCGATAAAATTTTATTGTTGTTTTATTAATGCGATTATCTCTTGGACTTTTATGAGGTTACTTACTTCTCGTTTATAAAATGTAAGGTTATACTAAAATCATGTGATTATTCGTTAGAAACACATAAAACGGTAACACCTGATATTATATTTAATGAATGCCTTAATTTCACAGAAAACATACCTGATATTATAATACATACCTACCACACCCACACACACGTAAAATAGGTCTTGCTAAAGTTACAAGCATTTTAAAATACAGGAATAGAAAGAGACAGTTCAAACGCGCAGTGACGTCACTTCTTCCACCTCATAGTACCTTATTACTAAGCTGTGATAGATTTACATACAATCTGTTTGGCATGTGACGTCATATTCCAAAGTTACATAACAGCTGTGAGGAGGCTCTGTTCTGCGAGAAAAGGACAGGCGATGAAACTTTAAAAGCTTATTATTACGTGATTTCTTTACCGATTTAACTAATTCTTTCAATTATTGCATTAATACTTAACCTACTTTATTAAATTAATATTAACTTGTTAATTTTTAATAACAGGACACAAATCTATTCTAAACTTAAAAAATCGTGAATTGTTTGATAATAATGTATATGTTTTGATAAATTTCCGTTCGCGGATAGACAACACTTATTCCAGTTATTTATTTATATTCAAAAACTACACTACTAAACTGAACTCGTAAAAATGTCTATGGAATCAATCTAAAAGTATTCCATTCAATAAAAAAATCGATGTCAGTTTATGAACTACAGAGATATGAACAACTTACATCTTTAATTCGTATGAAGATTTTACACTACATAAACAAAAGAACAAAAACATGAACCGAATTGAAAAGTCTCACTCAAGTTATACGCATATTTTATCATCATCATCATCATCATCATGGACGGCCTGAAGACATCCACTGATGAACATAGGCCTGCCGCACAGAGCGCCACTTT
Source organism: Ennomos erosarius (assembly GCA_963580505.1). Classification (NCBI taxonomy): domain Eukaryota; kingdom Metazoa; phylum Arthropoda; class Insecta; order Lepidoptera; family Geometridae; genus Ennomos; species Ennomos erosarius. The sequence goes on along the minus strand of OY756977.1, from coordinate 14,527,514 downwards.
GAGTGGCTGCTCGCCTCCTGCATCCATCGGTATTTTATGTATTATTTCAAAATTAATTAATTTCATTTCGTTGCGTTCCGGTGTGTTTGTTTCGGTTTCTGGGTAATACTTATACCATCACAATGTAATACGGCGCGTTAAATAAGAAGCCTCACGACATTTTTCACAAAAGTTAATTTACAATACAACTCTGTTTTTTCCTCGCAAATGTGATGAAAAACGTCGTATGACACGCGTTTGGGTCGATCATTGCATATTACCGCCTCGAGTGCAATGATCAACTTCCCACACTGTATCATAATGTATAATTTAAGGGCATAAAAGAAAGAATTCAATGATGAATCTGTTGTATTTATGTTGCTGTAGTTAAGTATGATGATTATGTTGTAGCCAAAATTTTCGTTATATATTTATCAGCTAGGCGATTATGTAACTTGATTGCAACCAATAGAAACACAAAAATGTATGGATTTGACAGTTTCAATACGCAGTTTATGTGCATAGTTACTATGAAAATTTTCATATTAGGAATGAAATTTCTCCTGTTGCATTGCTGTCAAAGTTACGTAATCACCCCACAGATATACATAGTGCCGGGTGATAGGAGAGTCGTGGGCGCGGACCGAGTGCCTGCAATCACCGACCGGCACGCAGTAGACAACAGGGCCGACGACGTATGTATTTACCTATCACTACACAATTTATTCATTTATGGGAAATAATAAATCAAGCCGCAGAATTTTGTTGCCTGATAAAACTTCTTATTTTATAACTAATCCACGGGTAAATGAAATAGCCTCTTAACTAAGGGCCTTACTTATGAACGCCGCTTAAAGTTTGTGTTTTAAATGTTCCGTCTCGTTTTCCCGTGTGACATTTCAAATCCGTCAAAAGTTGACAGGTGATTTTAAGCATTGGCTAACTTTAAGCAGCGTTTATAAGTTCATCAATTTTAAAAATGCTATATAAATATTCTATAGAAATCATTCAAGCAAACACAGTATACATTTAAAGGAAATAAAATGCGGACAAATCACAAGCGTCATCTAGCCCCAATCTAAGCAAAGCTTGTATAATAGACATGATGACTACTATTTTTTTCATATTATTAATAATATATCTTAAACAATTAGGCCGAAAGAAAAGATTAGGGTAGAAAGGATTAGGCGATGCCCCCTCCAGAAACTGAAAGCTTATTAGTCCGTGATTTATTTACCGATTTTACTTATTTTTCAATTATTGCATTCATTTTTAACCTACCTTATGAAAATAATATTTTCTTGTTTATTTTTAATAGTAGTCATCATGCCTGTCGAATCAATAAAATATAAAAAAATCGTAATATTTCCACATTTTTATAATACTATACAAGGTGACCTTGAATTAGTATGTTATCCCGAAAGGGGGTTAATCTACACCCCAAGGTAGACAATGTTTCTTCTACGACTTTACTAAATTAATAGTTTTTCATTGAAGAAATACCATGTAAAGTTTCATTTCATAAAGATTTCATTTCATTTCATCATGGTCCCAGTCCCCCTATTTCGGGATAACATACCAATTCAAGGTCACCTTGTATAAACAGCCCGACACAGAAAAAACATAGACGTAATTAAATCATTATATTTTTGACCGCAGCAGGAACTAGAAGAAGAACTACAGGCGCTCGAACGTCGCATCGACACCGAATTCAAGAACACTGACTAAACATCAAATCCACAGATAATATCTGTAGCATAATCATTTAAACATAACACACATAAATGTTATAATAATACGTAGACCTTAGGTGCGGTGGTAATAACATCTCTGGCATTTAGCGTTTGAAAATAACAACTGATTGATTGACATGATTTTAATATGACGCGTCTGATCTATCAGCTAGTCTTGTATCTATATATATCGATGAATTTTTTAAATCACCTTTTACCTTAGACTATTTACTCTGTAGATGTAGTTATCGCGTTAGATAGCAGATAGTTTTACAAAAATACCAATCGCCGACCGATCGCTATCTACAGCTCACGTACTTTTTGTCAAAAAGTTGGCTTTGTGACAAAAATGCTCTGTTCCGTTCTATCTCAGCCTAAGTTGTATATTGCTCGTTATTCCTTTTGATAGTGACGTCATCGATGCTCCTTCTCCAGAGTAAATATTCTAAGATTTTTACTAACACTAGTTGTTTAAGTCAATTGTAATTCAAAGCCCTGCAATGAAATGAATGATAAATGCTATGGATGTCCAAATAACTTAGTATGTAATGACATTAATGTATTGTAGGTCGTAATGGGTTGAACCCAGCCTGTCTGAAAGAATAGATACGTATAATGTAAGAGAGGAACGCCAAATGAGATACTTATGTTGTTTGAAGAAACACTATTAAATGACTCCCGCGGTTTCATACATCATTCGAATTAAAAGAACCAAAATTACCGGAAATATACTGTATATTTCCATCCCTTTCTTTCTACAGTGATGTTTAAATCATGATATCATTTCTACCGATCACGAATTTAGTTGTTTTTAAAAAGTATACGAAAATTCATTCCATAGTGATTTTTCCGAGTCGTTATAATGATACGCCTTTTCTATAGCGTTTGCAACTAAACTATTTTAGTCAAAAGGCGTGGCGTCGAGTCCACCGGTACATTTAATATTTATACTAGATAATAATATTTAAAACCGTAGACGTATTCATTGTGTTTCAGTTGACCAGCGATGCCAATTGCTTATTTTTACGTTAAAGTAACATTGAAGCTTCTATCTGGCAGTAACCCCTTGTTCATAAACGCCAGAAATAAAACAATGTAAATGCATATTACCCTAATCCGCACACGTGACACTTTTATTTCAGCGAGACGTTCTACTGTAACTAATATCTCTGTAAATAAACTTATTGTTACTATTATAAAGCGTTTATGGATAAGAGGGAAATCCCCTGAACAATAAATACCTCGATAATCACATAACTTTTAGATGACTGGCAAAATCCTTCGTACATCTTCGTCTTCCATTTTTTAGAGGATTATTTAGAATTGACTTGTTTACATCATAACGAAAATATAAATCGAAGTAATGATATGTTTGAAGTGCTGCAAAGTTTTCATCGTACCCAGTTAATACTAATTAATTGTTTATTTGTATCTAAATAATATATTTTTAATTTATGATTTTTTTATTATTTTATCGAACAGTTTGAAATGAAATGCATATTTATATTAGAAAGTAGTTGACACAATTTTATTTGCATAAAAAAAGTTATGAAATATTAAACTTATCATTGAATTGGAACCTTATTGGTAAGAGCATTTTAAATATATTAGTTGGTAACCGTGGAATTCCAATCGGGTGATTACTTCAACGTATATCTATGTTATTGTACTATGTTTTTTGCTATTCGAATGACTACTTAAAACCGTTTTTAAACAACAATGAAATTTAAAGTTTAAGTATATTGTACATTTCTAATCTTATCATTTTGTTTTTATGTAATATGTTCCCGCTTATTGTAGTTAAAATCGAAACTGATTGTAAATTGACGTCCGAAGTAACATTTTCGTAAATAATTTCTGTAATAATTGACTATTACCCCATTACTCATAATCGAGGGTTATGGGTTATAAGCTAAATTAAATTGTATAAAATGTTTTGCCTCGGTTTCACGCATGACAGTTAGCAGTTAGAGAATGGTTAAGAGAATTAGATCGTTTATGAAAAGAGGAGTAGTCTATTAAACCTTATTTATTACTGTTTTTAATACTGTGCCTATGACATGCGACCCGGCTAATTTTTAAATGAACTAAATTCACACATTGTACTGATTAATATTTTATTATCTATCCCGCTTAAGCCAGTACGCTAGTGCGAGTTGGCGAGCGAGATGTGTTAATCTTCAAAATATTATTTTAACCTTTAGCTAATTATGTAAATAAAATATGTTATATTAGGCACCGTTTTGCCCACGATCTGGTAAATTTTATAATAAAAATATTGCTGATCTGGGTTTTATGATTTATCTAACAATATATACAAGTAATAGAAGCCTGTAAGGAATGTGAGGTAACTAAACACATGACATTACATTATCACCACTTTTTTATTTGTGAATCTAATAATTATTGAATTGAATTGAACTTTTCCGATGGTTTGACTTGATTTATCAGAATTCATTGCCAATATAATCCTCCTTGACGCTATTCGTATCGATGATATCACAGTACGGCGCGTGTCTAGCCTTTATTTTTGTTTTCAACGTTTGATCAATCTAACTAGACTTTTAGATATTCAAAAATAAATTGTTGTTTCACACGTTACATTACCAAATATATTTTTTTCATTAGTCTCGTATATCTGACATAACGTTGCATTCATATTATTTTAAGTGCTGGTTTTTATGCTTGACCCTAAAGTGCTCAATATAATAAACGTCTTTATTGACTCCAGATATCCTATAAACACTTACCCCCATATTCTAAGTCGTTACCTCGAGATTACTCCACTTCACTCAACCTCGAATTAACCTCATTTTTGTATTTTCGTATTTTTAGTTGACAATATATAATCACCTGACATTTTTGAGTCAACTTTACTTAGATGAGAGAAGCGAAGCAACTGTCAGCTCAAGGTACGTCGCGATGTATTTTGAGTTTCCCTCAAAGTTAAGTAGAAGTCAAGTAAAGGATTTTTGGTGAAATGTTTTAGAATATGGGGGTTAGTATATTAGACTCAGATATTTAATCTATGGTAATTCAAATTAATACAAATATATATATATATATATATATATATATATATATATATATATATATATATATATATATATATATATATATATATATATATATATATTGCCTCAGAAAAATGGCTATCTCTGCACCGTTATTGACGATCGTAACAAAGTAAGCATGATATTCAATGTGTATTGATGCAGACTATTTTTACTCAAGTACCAGTTATCTGAATTCAATTGGTCTTGAAATTATAAGTGACATTTCAAAACAAAAGTTTTTCTTCATATTAGATATACAATAAGACCACGTCCACTTGACCGACTCGATATTCTATTTACCTATGTATTAGCTCAATGAGGAAAGTTGATAATTCATTTGGTTTGTGGCTTGGTACAGTTATGTTACTACATTATTTCAATATAAAAATATATCTAATTATAGGTCAAATATAAGAAAGAGACTCGCTTAACCTCGCAATTGTCATTATGTGGGTCCAGACAAAGCGAGCAGCCTCGCGAGGCATTTGCACGCGCCTTCTTATGTTATACAAATAGAGTAACAGCGTAGAACTAACTGGCTCGGACTTACAGACTCGCGATGATACCGAGGCTGCCACGCGCTGCGAACGGTTTCTTTGCGCAGCAAATGCTTCGCGAGGCTGCTCGCTTTGTCTGTACCCGCCTATTACTATCGGATGACCAGACGCCGTGCAACTCTCCATTATTATTGTACTGCAGCGCGTTATCCACGGGTTAAGGCCAAGGATATAATACCTATAATACCTATAAAGCAATTATTAAAATTGAACGTTATCTACCCAATAGATCGTAGCGGTCGAGCAGTAGCAATAGCAACACATACAAAAGCGTGTTTAATTCTAAAACCATCTACGTGGCTTTAATTCTATTAAGCACCGTCCGCAGTAGGTCGACCTAATATGATACCGATAACTAATCAGTCAACCTATACAGATATAAGTAACTATATACTTAGTACAGTCTTCATAAAATAACCTTCATATCTATATGCTAAAATACAGTAAATAATAGTGACATATCACTATTCATGCTACTTCAATCTCACGTGTGTAGAATAAATTTAGAAAAAAATTAAATTACGTAATCTGGTTTCATGAAACGCGGAAAACATTGCAATAATGGAAATACTGCGAACTGGACGAGTTAGTGCATAACTCCAAGTTTGCATGGTATTAAATTAGGTACTACCATACATAATTTATTGTAATTTTGTAAAGGTCGTAAGGGAAGTTGTCGTTGAAACTTGGAAATTACGGTATTCAGTCACTTATTGGTAATAACTACTTATTCATAAAGCTGTGCTAGTGGAATGCCTTTAATACATCCTTATTGGACCGATTATTATTTACTAGCTATACCAACATTGCATATTTGTAAGGCGATTTGTAGATACCGGTTTCAAATTCTAAATAGGTAGACATTCAATGATTCTTTCACTTATGTTTAAATAATGAAACCGTAACGACCTTACGGCAGAGTTCCTTACGGCCAACCGTCTATTATACCTTTCTATTTACACATGTGTTAGGCACACACCCTTATAATTGAAATGCCTTACAGAAGAATGTTTTGTATTAGCCGTTCACTTCTTGCCTTAAACTTCATACAACAAGGAAAACTAGTTTGGTTATACATTTAAGTTATAAGTCGCTTATTATCCGTTATACAAACACTTATAAAGTTCAAAGTTAGTGAAGAATTGTATATAATAGCGTTATTTCAGATTTCAGTGTGCGTAGTGTCTAATTGGTATCTTAACCCTCTTATTCACAAAACCACGATAAGCTAATAGTCTGTTATTCAGCTAGAAGTTGATATAGTATGGTTTTATAGCATAGATTATTTTAAGACGTTAGCTTTTACAGCGTTTATGAATTAGACGGTTAATGAACTATTTTGATACAAATCAGTTTAGTATTAAGTGATGCTATTTAGCTGACAACGGTGTCGATTCTGTGGTACAAAGTTCTAAACTAAAACAGCTCTAAAACTATTGCGGTCCTTGTCGTATTGATTTATTTGAAAGAGATGGCAACGTTTTTAGAACATTAAAATTAAAATTATATGCAATTTTTGTATCTTGAATAAGGTTTTCGATAGGCTGCGTTTAGTAGGCTAAGTAGTTTATAATTTAGAAAATGAATCGGCACATAAAAATTGTTTCTGAAAATTAATATAAGTTATATGAAACGTGGCATACTTGTCTGAATCGGCGTAACACAGTTTGCAGCTTACAACTTTGTACTTACGTTTTACTGCAGTCTAGCAATATGCACGTTTTTCAGTTGGATTATAGAAACGGTTAGATGTAGTGTTTACCTTTTTGTCGGGAACGATATCTAAGGCTGGTGAATATCTATTTATTATCTATGTATTAAGCTGAAGAAATAAACTAAACGTAAGGGATAACAGACGTAGCTGGGAGATTCAACTCAACGCCTTACTTGTAAATATTTAGGTTTTCGGGTTTTGTTAACATAAACTGAATTAATTAAATGTAATTTTATTTTATTAAGTATAATTGGAATGGCCAATCGAAGTAATTGCTACTAAAAACGTTATGAAATATTTTGTTAGAAAATTTTAATATTATAATTATGTGAGATCTCATGGAATCCCAACATTGTTAATTATTCTTAAAAGCCACTATAAAGCATATTGAATGGTTCTTTAGAGAAATCACAAGAATAATATAGTTGTTACACTATTGTTCGGCTAGGCAAACACGGCTGAGTGAGACAGACACAGATATACCATTTTAAAAATTTTATCGCTGAAATTTCACTGTGCATGTATCCAGCGTCATACGTATGAAGTAAAGTGTTTGTACGGCTCGTGACTGTGTTTAAGTTGTGCTTATTTTAAAAGTGGCTTATATTTTGTATAGTTAAGTTTAAAACCAATTTTTTTTTGGTGTGATTTATTTTTCCTAGGAAAAGTCATTATTATTATAGAGTCTGTTTAAAGACTAATATGACTAGTAACGTGGTGGCCAGCATGTCCGTTCAACTAAATTAATATATAATAAACTAGTAAATAATTAGAAAAAAAAAAACCAAGAAAATATTATATTTGCAACATAGATACTTACCTTATACTAGCGCCGAAATCACAATGGATGAGTAATTTTTTAAAGTTAATATACAAGTCGCGATATTGTCTTTGTTACTGATTATTGTTTAATTTCAGTTAGACATTGTCTTGTCTCGCTGTTGGGAGAATGCCTTCGTTTTCATTTTATGGCCAGTTAACCTGTAAGGTTTATACCTTTTGCGGGCTAACGGGCCAAACCTCCTAAACTTCAAAATTGTCTCTCCATCGCGTAGGTAATTAGACATGGAGTCATTTGTTGATTTCGAATGAATTAGCAATGAATTTTATGAATTAATTGTTTTTTTTAATGTTTATAATTAAAATATTCAGATACGTTGGTGTATTTTTCAAAATAAATATTAAAACAGCATACAGTCTCTATAATTATAATAAACTAGTAAATTATATTTCTACGTAAACCACTTGTTGATTGTTTTGATCGGTTAAATCAATTTGTTTAATTGTGTGTTTTGTAGTAGCACACTAATAATATGAAAATAGATGTCTTGCCAAAGAACGTGCAATGCAGGGAAATATGACAACCGAAAAAAATACATAAAAAATTAAATAGTTTAAACGTCAAACGTTCGTAAATTACTGATTTTGCTAAATGGACATCCCACACCATATTTATTAATTACTTTGTGATTATCACGTGCAATGTATTGAAAGATTTATAAATGCATAATTTGTTATTTTGTATAGATGGTATATCAACTCGATCAAGTGAAGTCCTATATAGTTATGTTATTTATTCATGTTCGTTATTAATTTAAGAAGCCGTCTTGTGCGTTTATGAAAACGATAATGCATGTGCAATTATTAAAAATAAACATACTTACACATAACTCGAGGCGGTTTCAGATAAACTATAATTAGGTAAATTATAAATTTATAAACCGGCGTGGAGTTGCGTCTTTCAGTTTTATTTTTGTATTATGTATAATATAATATTGGAGACACCACGTCGCCAATGAAACGATGATGTAAGCATTTGTTTAAAAATGCGTATCTAGAGAGTTATTTCCTTTCGTAAAGATAATTTTAGTTGGCGAGCGGTAGATTTTATTGTAATACAATTATTGTAATTAATATTTACAATAGAATATGATTGTTAAGACGTTCTCGGACAGCGCAACAAAGGTTTAATTTTGGTAATTGTAGTTGTGCATAGCACCGGTAAACATAGGGAATCTTGGAGTTATATAGTATGATAGGGACGAATCACACAAGCCGCCATGTCAACTATGCACCTACACCAGCAATGTTATTATTTATTATTAGGGCTTATGTTTTTATTTTTATCCTACATACAATTCTTATTATTACCAAGTGTGTTTGGAATATCCATTAACCATGCAGATAATTAAATCTGGTTATTAGGAAGACGTGGGTTTTGATCTCGTTGGTTATTAATAATTTTTAGAATTCAACTAAAAATATCTCCAATTTCTGCCAGTCATATTTTATTTTTATGAAATAAAAATATTTGATTTGATTTGGGTCATTAACAACAACTGTTATATAATTATCTTTCATTATATTATCTAGATAGGATGATAGACAAACTTAAAAAACTACCAGTGAAAATAACAAGTTACATAATTTACTGTGAAGTGCCTTCTTACATAGTATTTTAATTGTTAATAGCGTTCATAATGTTTATTTAGCGTATATGTAGGTACATATAGTCAAACATTAGAAGAGTATATTGCGGATAGATGGTGGTGACTATAGGTCTAGTATGTTCATCAGATTTACGGCGCACTTTATTAATATACTTAGAAATGTTTTATTAAATTCTTGAGGATTCGTTCATTTATATTTGAAATATGATCAAAATGTTCCTTTGCCGCGCTGTCAGAGCCGCATTTAGCGGGCGTCGATCAAAGTTAACTGCGGTTTGAAAAACAAGTTAACTGTGCAATGTTTTAGGGGTAGCGGTGATTTGTTTGGCAGTGGACAGACTAGGCGGCACGCGAGCGACTGATAATTTGCCGAACTGAATGATGCGTTATATTCATGTTGACATGCCTAGTGGTGTGCATCGCTCTTTATAACTTCTAGTCAGAAGCAATCCCTGATCTTGTGTCGTGTAGATACTTTAGAGTCCAGATTTAGGTTGTGGATATTTTCGATTAAACTTCAGTTGTGAGAACGTTTCATAATATAAACATGAATTTTGAGTAACATCGCGTCCCTGCAACTTGAAGTATCTCCATTCGAAGGGATCCGCTGATCTCGCAGCATCAGTCTACTCTGTCTGCTAGCTTGAACAAACAAACTTTGTGATGTGATTTTTATTAAGAAGTCAGTACAAGTAATTTGAATTTTTCAAAATAAATCATGTAACCCTTGCTTAATCGTCGGGATGTATTTTGTAACATTTTAAATATTAATAAGAAACTAAATGTGTGATTTTGTACGGGTCCATTTCGATGTGTTTTTATGTATTCTAGTGGGAAATGGACCCTAGCGTATAGGATAGTTTTATTTTGACTTCTGGCCTGAAGCCAATAGAATTGCATTTTATCCTATACAATATTTTGTTGCTTAAATTTATTTTGACTTATTGTAGTTAGTAAGAAATAAAAAATGTTTGTGGTACATCTGTATTTCATGTTAAGCCTAGCCCTTCATTTATTAGTAAGTTTGGGCCCAGATAATATAATACGTATGGGGTAGGAATGGGTCGGTATGGTATGATTCTAATTATTCCATTATAACATTTTGAATACAAGACTGTAAACACGTCCCTAATTGTATGCACCAGGGTGGCAGCATGGTGAATCATGGTGAGGTGAGTCATCCCGTCGACCCCTTCATTACCGACACCCTTGCACGGAGCACAGGGGTGCCAAAGTTACGCCTATATGACCTACATTCATATTACTATATAGAGTTTCATGTGCTCTGCCATATGTGCATTAACAGGACAGACTGACAGAGTGAATTTGTAAATTTTTTCTTATATTTTTTATATTTTGCCTCCACACATAGTGTATGTCACGGTCTTTTCGTAAAAACTGTTGGTTTATAAACATAACGAAAATAAGGTTAGTTTTGACCACACTACATTAAGTACGCAATTTATAATTAATCTACAGCGCTTTGTTTTATTGCAATAAAACAAAGCGCTGCCGATTAATTATAAATAACTGATAAATGGGCCGTTTTATTGTGAGACACATTGCCCGTTTGCAATAAATCGACAGTTTATAAATAATCGCGTTTTAATATCAGTATTTCACGTAAACAGTGTGGGTCAACCCAGTGGATAGTCATAGTCCATTCCAAGTCATTGAGAGTATCGTCATGAGTCCTAAAGTCAGTAGTTCAAGTAATAAATATAATAAATATGGCTTTCGCCAGGGACGTTCTGCTGGTGATCTTCTTGTGTACCTCACACACCGATGGGCAGAAGCAGTTGAGAGCAGAGGTGAATCACTTGCTGTTAGCCTTGACATCGCATTTGACCGGGTGTGGCATAAGGCTTTACTGGCTACCAACTTATGGGCTGCCCGTGGGGCTTTGCAAGTGGGTGGCAAATTTTTTGAATGGTCAAAGAATTAGAGCCGTTGTTGATGGTGCCATTTCCGAGACCATGTCAATAAATGCCGGCGTACCTCAAGGTTCTGTACTATCACCCATGCTATTCATCCTGCATATTAATGATTTACTGGAATTTAACAGTCTTCATTGCTATGCAGATGATAGCATGGGTGATGCTCTTTACACATAACGTGCAAACGCCCCACGAGCAGAAGTCGAGGAAAGCAGAACACTACTTGTGTCTCAAGTCGAGCACTTGCTGAAGCAAGTCTCTGAATGGGGTGTACAAAATCTTGTACAGTTTAACCCTACTAAAACACAAGCGTGCGTGTTTACCGCCAAAAAGTCCCCGTTTACTGTAGTCCCGCTGTTTCAGAGTGTTCCACTGACCTTGTCGAAGAGTGTAGGGATTAGACAGGCGTAGGCGTAGACATTACTAGCGAGGTCCAGTTTCGGAGTCATTTGGATCGCAAGGCTAGTCTTACTGTCAAAAAACTCGGTGTACTCAATAGAGCTAAGCGGTACTTCACGACGAACCAACGTCTTTTGTTATACAAAGCCCAGGTTTGGCCGCACATGGAGTACCTACTGCTCTCATCTCTGGAGTGGGGCACTGAAGTACTTATTGCATCCACTTGACTTACTTGACCTATAGCGAAGAGCTGTTAGAATTGTGAACGACCCCAAACTCACCGAAAAGCTAGTCCTAGAGCCTTTACGACGAGATATCGGTTCTCTCGAGTCTCTTCTACCGTTACTATCATGGAGAATGCTCTGAAGAAATATTTAACCTCATCCCGCCTTCCCGATTTTATTATCGAACTTCTCGGCAGCGTGAAAAAGCGCATCCACATATTGTAGACACGTGGAAATCTCATACGACGCGATTCTTGCGGTCGTTTCTTCCACGAACCTGCAAGATGTGGAACGATCTTCCTCCTGAGGTTATTCCGCATCACTATACAGCATGGGGAGCTTCAAGAAAGTGTTAAACGAGTCCTCTCTAAGGGTAGGCAACGCACCGGCAATGCCCTTGGTGTTGCAGATGTCCATATGATAGGCGACGGTGACCACTTACCATCAGGTCCGCCGCACTCAATACATAAAAAAAAGTAAATATTTTAATTGAACTACTCGTCTATTCTCGGTAGTTGAACTTAGCTTCATTGGTCTCCTCAGTCCAATTACAAAATTTTATTAATCTACCCAGTGGTAACTAACTACCCTTACTCCAAAGTCTCCATAATTCAATTGCAATTATTTTGGTTTTTGATTTAAATACTTCAACTCAATTTATTTACTTGCGAACATAGGTGAACAATAATCTGTGGTCTTGAAAGTAACATCGTAGCTTCGATACCTAAAATTACATTTTGAGTTGTACCATTGCTCAAAAAATGGTTAATTTTTCTAAAGGGGCCACATGGGGTGCTTTTACTGTATATGAAGTACCGGCGGGAGAAGCCGGAGGCTGTCTATAGTGTGTTAATAATGCCCTATGAATATTTTGCATCTCTCGCAGAACTGATAACCGATGAGGATGAGGACGAAAGGTTCTCGAGTGGCGACCACGAACCGGAAGACGCAGCGTGAGCCGTCCTTCCACTAGGTAGACCGACGATCAAGTGAAAACCTCGTGGAGCTGATGCAGGAGGCATGCAGCCGCGTAAAGTGGCGCTCTCTGAAGGAGGCCTATGTCTGAAGTGGACGTTTTCAGGCTGTTGATGATGATGATGATGATGATGATGATGATGATGATGATGAAATATTTTGGTAGGTGGAATATACACGCGTAAACATTCTGAACGATATCTAATAAATTTTGGTAACTGCAAGTATAGGTATCTAGGTACTTCGTGATTTTTCTTGGGGCAAGTGGTTAACTCGTGTCATCATCAGACTTATACAAGTGGATCCCGGTAAACACTCTTACCCTATGTGGAATCGCCCGGTGACTTATGATGTGATATGTATTCCAAGTGACTCAGCCGTAGCCCGCGTGGACTTTCAATTCAACCCGACATACATAGGTTCGAATCACGCTACACATTCTCAATAATGCAAAACACTGGTTTATGAAGTTCGGTAAGGCTAGGCTAGAACTAAGATTTACCTCTGAAGTTTTTGTTTATGAGTACGGAGATAAGTAGGTAGTTCATGGTCGGCAGTGTCGGCAACGCTAAACGCAAGCAAACATGTCTTATGTTCTTCTTCGAATGTTAGGCAAGTATATACTAAGCATACTACTTTATATAGGTACTGCCAAAGTGGTTCCTTCCACGCTGAACATATTTTATCAACCAGCATACAACTACATAAAGCCATTAAGTATTCTCGTGTAGAATATTAGATTGTGCCACAAGGGACCAAAATAATGTATTTGGGACGAGAGTGATTATTTGAATCCAGAGCGAAGCGAAGGATTCTTGAGGCAGAAACCTTTGCGTAGGCGTAGCGAAGGATTCAAAATAACGTCGCTAGAGGTTAATTGCTCGAGGGAAAAAAATTTGGTAAAGTCAGAGTGTGTCACAACTAGCTTGCTTAATATGTACATATATGTCACCGTCTTATTGTAAAAACCGTTTGTATATAAAAAAAGAAAATAAAACCGGTTATTTATTAACTGTCGGCTTATTGCAAACTGGCAAACTGTCTGTGTTTGCCACACGGACTAAAAATATTACTAAAATTATTTAATCTTGTGTTACGTACTTTGATTTCCTTGCTACGCTTAGGATTCTAATTCAGATTCAGAGCGAAGCGAAGTACCTATTCAATGGAATCCTTTGGTTCGTTCTGAATTCAAACAATCGCTTTCGCCCTTAATACATTTTTGTGGTCCCTTGCGGCACAATAATATAAATACCTACTATCGAATAGGTAGTTAAAGTTTTATTATATGTATTGATTGGGTGGATGATTATACATAACGTTCTGAATTTATACCTTAACTTGAATATCGATTGCGTACTATAATATCGAGTTATGATACTTTATAAATAGGCGCAGTTCACGTAAAACATTCCCTTGAAATTTAAATTAATGACGATAATCCAAGTATCTATTTTTATTATACTTACTTACCTATAGGATTTGTCATAAAATTGCTTTCAATGAGCTAGTTTGATTAATTATGCATTTTGTGAATTAATATATTGATTTCGTCGTGCTGCCTCCTTGAGGGGACGGCCAGGAATTATTTTTCCCATCTGTCTCCGAATTTAATCAGGCGTCGAGTATCTAGGTATATCGAAATTAGGAAATTAGATCCTAGACATTAATTTATTGTTCACCACCACCATTTATTGTTCATGAACGTATAAAATTACAGTCATCATCATCATTAACAGCCCGAAGACGTCCACTGCTGAACATAGACCTCCCCCAAAGAGCGCCACCTTGAGCGGCCACTCGCCTCCTGCATCTATCATCGGCTCCCCACGGTTTTCACCAGATCGTCGGTCAGTGGGGAGCCGGCCTACGCTGCGTCTTCCATCATCGTCATAAAATTACAGTATAGACACAGAATAAACAATACTCATCATCATCATCATAACAGCCTGAAGACCACTGCTGAACATAAGCCTCCCCCAGGTTAAATAATACTACACATACCTACAAATCCTGAAGAACTTGGGTTGGTTGAAGCTCCTCACGCTGATTTTAGGGGTTATCCCAAAAATCAGCGTAAGCTGCTTCAACCTTCAGGCTTAGTATTGACATCCATCACGTCCAAGTAAGCTTTAATGCTGGAATGGTATCATCAGCGTATTATCATCACCGGTGTCTATGCGGTATCCATAGGTTCACCACCTTTGGTAAAAATGAACATCAACAAAAAAGAAGCCTCATTAATCCGTACGCAGTAACTAGATCGCTATGGTACACGCCACGACAATCCAACAACACCCGCTATATGAAATTACAAAAATAATATCGATACGTTCATCAATAATGAAATAAGTAAACCCTAGGCAAAAGTTCAGCCTGCGCTAGACTTAAGTAAGTAAAAATAATTTTAATACATTGAAACATAATTATAATGGTAGGTATAAAAACGCGCATGCCGACGATGCATAGGTTAACCAAGTTTAAAGAAATACACGGATCCTTCATATACTTAAGTACATACATGGTTTTATTTTCGTTTTTTATTAAAATTACAGTACAGACGATTTCAATTTTCTTTACACAAATTGAATAAAAAATGAGTTCTAGCAGTGAAAGTGAAATATTAACATTTATAAAATCCCCTATAGTTATTTGTGCAACAAGAGAGCAAAGTTGATTTTTGCTTCGAGTGTTGATGTTGAATCCCGAGCAAGCGAAGGATTCTAGTATTGAATCACGAGCGTAGCGAGTGATTCTTAGTTAGAATCCTGAGCGAGCGAGATGCAAAAACTTTGCTCCTGAGTAGCACATACAACTTTTCACCTCAGCAGTGAGAACATCATTACAGGGAGGTACTTACCTAGTAACGAAACACTATCGCGTTCCCGCCTAAAGTAAAAAAACAAAGAAAAAAAACCATGTTCTCTCCAATACTCCATATAAATGTAACCTAAAGCTGGCTAAATACACTTACCGCAAAGTCATATTATTAAAAAATGACATTATCTCACGTAGTGAGCAAAATACGATTTTGTACATTATTAAAAGTTCCACGGTTTTGGTCCCTTATGCCACAATCTACTAATTTCAAAATATATAATATACGTTATAGGCTAACACTTGACCACGGTCTCACCTGATGGTAGTGACGATGCGGTCGATGATGGAATGGGGCATGCTGCATAGAAGATACCGGTAATAAATATACGTAATAACTAAGTACCATGGTTGCTTGCTGAAATAGGTAGTTACAAAACCAATGAACACTGGCCATTCGAGAGCAGTAGAAAACAGCAGGAATGCAATTTTTGAAAAAACTCGCTTGAAAAAAATAGGGGTTTTGTTTAGGTTAGGTAAGTTTTTAAGCAGGTAGGTATAATGTGTCGGTTGCTCCGATGTTTCTGGACAGATTTACGTGGTTTTTTTTCATAGGACACTGGCGCGGTGGTGGTGTCATGTAGGTAAATTGATGAAGAGCTGATAAAAATCACTGAAGAGACAACGGAGCTCATCAATGGTCGCAAGAAATGCAATGAAATTGACAGATATGCTTTAGCTACTTTCAAAAATAGAAAATAAAAGAGGCACCGTAAAAATCATACTACATCATTATCAACCTGACGACGTCCATGGAAACATGGGTCCACTGCTGAACGTGGGTTCAGCATGTTTCTGGGGGAGGACATCCTCCCTCAGAAAGCACCACTTTGGGTGGCTTCTCACCTCCTGCATCCATCGGCTCCCGGCGGCTTTCACCAGTACTTACCTAAATCATACATATTTTTACCTAATAAAAATATTGTCTTGACCAGAGTTTGCTAATAGGTGAATAAAAAAATTTAAAACGCTATGCGCCTGTCCACCCACACTCCGCATTCGACGAGCCCTTGATCCGGCCAGGTGTCAAGGGCACGTGCATCGAATCCGCGTCAGTCCAAACTGCGAGTTACTTGCTCCGCGCTCTCCAGCGGGGATACAGCCATAGTCTCACCTAAGGGTTTACCTTATTCGCTAGTTGCCATTAGTGAAATATCGTAAATCTAAAATATTTAACGATAGTGCTAATTGTGGTTTAAAAAATAATTGGTGAGTATTGCAAATTCGCGACTGGATGTGAAGTCTAGATTATAATAAAAATTATAAAATAGTTTTTACGGCGTTAAACTTTTTAAATATCGGAATTTTTAAGTGATTTTCAGTAGGGTTTCGAGGGAACTTTGAATACTGCGTTCGCCTAGCTAGCTTATAACGGCCTGTTGCATGCTTAGTTTTGCAGCTGAGAGTCAGTTATATGTGAAGAAACACTTTGAACTAAAATAGCAAATAAAACAGAACTAACTAATAAATTTAGCACGGTGATAATAAATCTATGAAAATTATTTTATCAAATTAAAGTTCGGTGAAAAATAATATATGGTAGTGGTTCGTAACATTTTTGTTGTAACTGGGTAAGTAAAGTGAATTATTCATTTGCAAAAAACGATATTAATGAAACCTCTTTCTTGTAATTCTTGTAATCAATAGGTATCATAAAACTGTAAAAGGGTTAAATCTGTACATTAAATATTTTTTGAAAGTTTTGACTGCTTTACACTTCTAAGTCGATATAAAATATAAAATTTTCCGGAATAACATTTAGGATACTTTTTACTTTCTAAAACGGCCAAGTGCGGGTTGCACAAAGCAATAAGTATGTAATTTTTATGCAACACATTTCAACATCCTGTCGAAGGGAAGATAGAAGCAGCGAAAAAAGGCAGGCTGCACCTGCCTCCCTTCTTTTGCCGTCCCATCCATTCATCCTTTTCCGCTTTTTTTCCCTTTTGCTTCTCTCTTACCCATAAACAGGGTTAGGAATTATAACAGATTAACCCGTGCAAAGCCAGAGCGTGTCAGCTAGTCCCAAAATAAAATGACGGTGGAGTATTGTCAATTTCATGACTCAATTCGTACATCCATGGACTGCTGACAACTAAATTGTAGAGTCGCATGTTAAAGAAAGAATATTTAACGGGCTTTGTACTTTAATAACAAACTGTCATTAGACAAGACAGATGTCATTATTATCATATAAGGCGGTCTTTGAAGAAAATCCGACAATAGCGGTTGTGAATTTTGAATTTATTTTTCAAAACTAGTGTATCTTTTATGGATTATTATCCTTATCCCGTGTTCGTGAATGTGCACGAGGGTTTCAAGATTATAAAACCATGCATTTTCGTTTTTACTTCAACGGCCTTTTTTAGAGCTTCAGTAAAATATCCTCCATTTTACTGTTGGCGTTTTGACTGACAAAATATGACTTTGACCTGACATAACCGTACAAGTTTTACTCACTTGACATTGGCAGCATTATTGCAAAAAAGCGATACAAAGCCATTAAAGAAGATCATATAAGGTATTTACCACAAACTATGTAGAGGATACAAGTATGTATTTAATTTACTGACATACTTTAGGTATAGGAGCTATCGTGGGTTTCAGCTGTTCACTTATAATTTGAAATATATTTGTTACTCGTAAAGTGATTAATTAAATATGTATTATATATAGTAATTTATATTTCATTTCAATTCCGGAATTGTAGTCTCACTACTATATTTCTCCAACTAGGTATATTTTATATTACAAGAGCTTTTTAGGGTTCCGTACCCAAATGGTAAAGCGAACCCTATTGGGTACAAGGCTCCGCTGTCTGCCTGCCTGTTGTATTTTGATCTGATTTTTGAGTTAGCGTTTGGTGTTAACGCTTAACGCTAATGGAAAGGGATCTTTGATAGACCCCGGGGCGCTCCTGCAGTCTTGTCTATAAAGCCGTTCACATGGAACCGGTGTTATGTAGATATATTGCGATTTCTACACGATTAAATACTAAACCTTTAGTATGTAAACCTGTAGAAGTAGTGACGTATGTATAAGCCGTTAAGAGTTTCTTACAACTGCGCCGTGTTCAGACTTCAGATAGGGTGAATGTTCAGATAGGTTCAAATAGTGATATTTTATTTGTATATTGTTCAAGCGTAGTGAGCCTGTTTATAATACGGGAAGTATTAAGATTTTCCAAAGGTTAAGCAATCGAAAGCCTCTAGCCATTACAAAAAGCATTACCAGAGCTTATTTTCTTAGTACTTATAGATATTTTTGAACGAGACGTGAGTCATTTTATTAACCAGAGGGTGCTCAAATCGCGTGTCAAATACATTTCCAGTTATATCTGAGCCGCTCACCCCTAGCCGATTCTTGACTCATTAACTTAGACTTCAAACATTCCGTTTAGCTTATGGCTCTAGCTAATTTGGTCATGGGATATTGGAGACGTGGGGTATGCACAAAGCAGAAAATGCAGCATTGAATTGAGGTGTGAGTCATGTTGAAAGTATGCCTATAATGTTTTGAACTTTTCTTTAAACTATGGGGACCCCACAGGTGGACCGACGGTCTGGTGAAAACCGCCAGAGCCGATGGATGCAGGAGGCGAGCAACTGATCAAAGTGGCACTCTCTGGGGAGGCCTAATTTCAGTAGTGAACGTCCTCCGGATGTTAATGGTGATGATGATGGGGCCACAAAACCACATTGTTGTCCATACATAGTAAAAAATAGCTTTTTTCCAGACCACCGTCCGATATGTTTCTCGGGCGTATTCTCCGTGTTTGTTTCACGATCAATTTGATGGTCACCTTCATAACATGCCTGGACAGCGGTAAGTAAAAATGGAAAGCATAATAATTATTAAAATCATTTTGCCATATTATTTTGTATATTTTATTTAGGTCAGTACATAAAAAACACACTCATGCAATCCAGTAATTGATTGATGACATACCTATTACTCATGTTAGCCCCAAACTCAACTCACACAACTCAACAACAACAACTCCAACAACAACAACAAAACAATAACTCAACACAACAACAACTCACCTCAAAACAACCAACAACACACACACCAACAACAACAAACTCAAACAAACAACAAAACATCCAAACTCAACAACAACTCACACAACACAACACCACAACAACTCAACAACACAACAACAACAACAACAACAACACCAACAACCCACCAACAACCAACCAACCAACAACCAACCAACCATCAACCCGGCTGAAGTAGTGGAGATAAAGTACTAAATGCAATGATGTTTTTACAGAAATTTCATAGAAATAGAGAATGATAATACAATGTTTCTGTCTACTTATTTTTTTAGAACAAGTCGTGCTGAGAGCTGTTGCGGGGCTTGATGCTTCACTGCCTTGTGGGCAAGGAAAGGTGTTTTTGGATGGTACTGATGCGTATGTCATTTGGATGAAGAACAACCGAGAATTCATTTATCGATACCCTGATGACGGCAGGTGAGCGCAAGTATGCGTTGAATACGTAGAACATTTGTGGTGACAGTAGATCTTTTCTTAGACTAACGGCCCTACAAGCTCTTTACAAGTTATTTAATCATTTTTTACAAGCACCAGGTTATTTATGGCTTTTATCATAAAAATAAAATGTCCAAAAGTCAAGAACTAAAGAACTTTGCAATTTGTAGATCATCGTCGGTTCAGACTTTTGACCAAGTGTTCGGGCTGCCATGCAAAAAAACATCATGCCAGGACCCGACCTCTCTAACGTTAAAGAACGTACGCTCAACCGATGCCGGCTTCTATCGCTGCCGGGTGCACTACCAAGCATCACCAGCCGTTGACTTCGTCATAGACCTGCGAATTGTAGGTAAGTTTATATGGTTATTTATTTATTCTACAAAAAAAGAGTAGGTACCTACTAATGTACGAGATTATACCTAATATACATTATATGGTATAAGTTATAATGGTGCAGTCACTCGAAGACCGTGCCACGCTCGACGACCTTATTAGAGTCTCTCAGATAATATGAAAATCTTGTCTCATGATCAGCATGTTCCAATTTACACCGGTGATGGTGAATCTTAAAATTCGTCGTATTTTTTTTTATAACATGGACAGACAAACAAGCAGACGGCCCGCCTGATGGTAAGCAGTTACCGTCGCCTATAGACACCTGCAACACCAGGGGCGTTGCCGATGCGTTGTCTACCTTTGAGGACTCTATTTACCCGTCGTTTGAAGTGCCCCATGTTGTAGCTCAGTGGAAACACCTCAGAGGGAAGCTCCACATCTTGCACGTGTGTGGCATTCAGTTGATTCTCTTGGCGCAATTTATTTTATGGTATTTTCACAAGTATTAATGAAATATAAAATTTAACTAAATTATAATTTAAACACATTTATCGAATTTAACTTTTTTTTATCAACGTTAGGCTTAAGATTTGACCACGGACACACCTGATGGTAACTTCAACGAGCTTAAGTTTAAGAAACACTATTGGTGGAGGCATAGAGATAGAAAACGAATTCGAGCTTTGTGGGCGGAGGTTACAAAAATATAGCTCATTACATGTTTGTGAGCAGGGGTTTTAATAAGTAATAAAAAATATGATGATGTGTTTATTAATAGATCATACTAGGGGATATAAACAACATAAAAGTCTTTTGGTTGCATAAGTAATAAAGTAAATAGTTAGATAAATTTTTGGATGGCTGATAGAAGCTTCTCATAGATTCACAGGTAATTATTGAGGAATATATATTATTCTGTACTTTACGATGTCGACGAATATGTCTACGTAGGACAGGTTGCAGTGCAATAATGTAGGTCTAATTTGAACAAAGAGATCGCACGACGAACCAATATCGGCTGTGCAACGATCGGGAAGCCTCATCTATGTTTTCGTAATTGGAGTCTGAAAATCGTTTTCAACCCTGGATCAAGGCCTGTGTTCAACAATGTAAGTCTTCAGACTTATGATAATAGGTAATGATGATGGTGGCGGTGATGATGACGGTGATGGTTATGATGGCGGTGGTGGTGGTGGCAGTGATGACGATGGTGATGATGGTGGTGGTGATGATGATGATAGTGGTAGTGGTGATGATGGTTTTTTGTTTGTTCTGTGAACGGCACATTCCTAATCCAGCAGTATAATATATGTAAGATTAAGTAATAAATGCACTAACACGAAACTAGGTCATAGAGTTCGATGAAACTGCCTACCATACCCACCGTTCATTGTATAGTAAAACATAAATATATTAACGAATAGGGCTTGTTCGCGTCTTAATTAACTCCTACACGATAGATAAGACACCTGTCTAAACAGTTACGTTTTTTGTACAGACCGTCCAGGAGTGCCTAAGATCTTAAACGCTGAAGGAATTGACTTATCAGGCGGCGTGGCCCAGTTGAGCTTGGGCTCCTCCATTACTCTCACTTGCGAAGTTGTTGATGGTAAGCGCGCCAATAACCTTTAAAAATATTTTTTGCCTAAATTCCGTGACTGATTGAAATCTTACTACTAAATATTATTCTTTTGTATGGGCGTCATTCGTACGTAATTAAGTATACGTTGATTTTGTTCCAATATTATTTCTAGTGCCTAATAATGAGCGACCATATTTTTTTATATAAGTAGCTTATAGGTAAGCACATTGTTAACATAACTTATTTTTATTGTCTAGTTAATTAATAAATATAAGTTCATTAATTAAGTTATAGAAGTAGTAACAGATAAGATATCATTATCAAATGATTTATTATGGATTTTATAAAAATTAATAGACTTGTTACTACACCGTAAATAAACATTGTAAACATGAACTTAATTTAAATGATGCAAAAAACTGATACCTCGGTTTTTTAAAGTTGTGAGAAAAAAAAAGTTATACGAGGAAATCATATAAAAAATTAACATTAAGTAAATAAAAAATATTTTTTCGTTCGCAGTTTTTCTGATTTGCTGTGAATTGTTATAACGATGTAAAATATAGGCATCGATCGTATACAAGCGAACGCAGCCTCAGCCTTCCCTTTCTACTGTACCTGGATGACCCATAGGTTTCACATAGTGCCGGATCAGCTCAGTCCGCGCCAAGCTTTAAAGCTTGAAACTTGCTCGCACATAATTTTAATATTCAATCTATAATCATGTTGCAGTTTGATATGATTCAAACTATAAAGGGTGCGTATTTTTTTTACTATGTTTAAATAATCATGTGGAAACTGTGAGTAAACCATTATAACATAATAAATAAAAAAAAATGACGTCAAATGTTTTATAATTAAAAGTATCGCAGCCAAATACTATTTACGTACCTTACCTACCTTCAAGACTATAATGGCAAGGTTTACAAAATTAATCCTAATGAAAATGAAATTAGTAAACTAAAAATAAACTATTTAAAAAACCTACATAATATAAGTAGAACGAGAAAAGATTGTCGATGTTTTAAATTCAGAAAAACCTAATACATACTTAACGGTTAGGCGGCTGTAAAGTTGAAGGAAGTTACAAGTGGTATATAAAAACTTCAGCAGAGCGGGCGGGCGGCATAAGTAAGGTAATTTTCAAGTAACATATTTGCATTTGGTTTTTTTTAATTATTCGTTTTGTTTCATTTTTAGTGTCAGTTATTAAAACTTCAGTACTTATGATCTGAAAGTCTGAGATCCACCCTCATCCGCGATGAGGGTGGATCTCAGACTTTAACTTATGGTCTCGTTTCGATACTCTTGCAGTATATGCACCGTGGATATTGTTAGGATACAATATTATTATGTTAATATGAATAAGTGAATATAATGAATGATCTCAAATATAAAATTAAAATTAATTTAAAATGTTATGGGTGACCGTGCCGCTTAACATCAGGTGAAAGTATAGACTTTCACGTCATTCATTCTCATAATAAAGGATTCAATTTGTTATTTGATCCACAAATCTAGAATATGTTTGCTACTCAATATGATCAAATTAAACATACTTCCATCATGCATCTAAAATCAATACAATAATCAGCCAAGCTAGTCGGACTCGCACGCGAAGGGTTCCGTACCATTGTCTATGAATACAAGCAAAATCTATGGGAGCCCCTTTAAATATATATTTTATTATCGATTTTTGTATTTGTTGTTATAGCGGCAACAGAAATACATCATCTGTGAAATGATGAGTTAATTAAGTAGGTACTGTACTTATCATAATAAACAAAAGGTACATGATTTGCCAGCTAATAGAAGTGAATAATTAGTTTTTCATTGTTATTGGATTTCACAGTCGAAACATTTGTTTTCCTATTTTAGGTTTGTTCCACTCTGTAGGTACCTATAAGTGTTCTCTAATACCTGAGGCGGTAGCCGTACTGTGAGTTCTTAGCGCAATTCATAACCTATATTGGATCGCTTGCCAAAATCTTCTACAATACATTTATTTATCACACTAATATTATAAAGGCAAAAGTTTGTGAGTGTGTGTGTGTGAATGTTTGTTATTATATATCTGTAACTACTAAACCAATTTTGATGAAATTTGGAATGTAGATAGCTTATATACCGGATTAACACATAGGATACTTTATACTACTTATACCGGAAAAACAATTCCTTCTCGTGGAAAAATAAACGAAAATATAATAAACGCAACTTTGTAAGTATAATTACTCTTAGGTTTGAGTTTCAGTGAAACTCGGTATAAATAAACTTAAAAATAAATAATGAAACACGTATTTTTTATTTTCTCGAAACAAACCCCAGGGAGTGTAAAATGGAGTTCTAAAATTTATATGAAAAGGTATTTTATTACGTTGCTTAATCTCTGCAACTACTCAACCAAATTTCGTGAGATTTATAATCTAGATAGCTAATTTACCTACTGGATTAACACAGAGATACTTTTTACCCCTTCCAGTGAAAACAACTTAATTACTAAACAACTACTACTACATACTTAATTTCGTTATTTTATTATTCTTTGGACTGATTCACTCAAAACTCGGTATAAATAAACTAATAAATATATAATTAAATATTTTAATATTTTTTATTTATTTAACACTAACCTTGGGCCCTCCCCAAACCAATACGCTATACAATGGAGTTCTAAATTTTGTATGTAAAAGTGTCATGAAACTCGATTTAGTGTTAGTTACAGAGATATAAGATACCTAACAAACATTCACACACACAAAACATCGCATAGATAATAATTATTAGAACAGAAAGTAAGATAGGATAGGATTAGGATTACAGTCATATTAGGTGCCCATGGTATTGACATTGCGCAGTGAATATGATACTAAGAAAAAAATATCTGAATCGCAATCTTTGACACCCTGATATTGTTCTACAGGTGAAACAAATTAGTATTTCCACGGGCGAAACCGCGGGGCGCAGATAGTACTTAATAAAAAAATAAAATGAAATAAATAAATAAAACTGTAACTGGGCTGAATCTGTACATTGAATATTTTTTGAAAATATTGACTGCTTTACACTTCTCAAGTCGATGTAAAAACTTAAACAATTTTTTTGAATTTTTTGTCTGTCTGTCCCTCCGAACACGCATCACGCTGGAACTACTGAACGGATTTGGCTGAAATTTGGTATGGTTATAGCTGATTATGCAGAATAACATTTAGAATAGTTTTTGTTTTTTATGCATCACTAAAACTTATAATGATAAATTCAACTGTTTAGATATATTTAACGATCGAGTGGGATGTTTTAAGCGTTCGGTGATAAGCCTGCTGGGTGGGGGCGGTGGGGTTGGCGGCGATCAGTCATAGTGGGGGTTACTTGTATTCCTCACACTGTCACTGATTTGTTGTCAGTCTTAAAATGTCAATCTTTATCATTTATTTCTTATGACTTATATTCATTTTTGTTGTCCTTATCCGGGGCTTATTATTTTATTATTTAACGAGTAACTGCAAACCAGCCTCACTGTAACACATTATTCACGAATACAACGTTCAGATGTTTACTCGTATTGTGCCTTTGCATTATATAAATACTACATAAGTACATGTATATTATATTGTATCTTGTCTTGATATAAATAAGCATTCAGCTGGTAATATGTGGTCAATGATGTTGGTACACATCTATTTAGATTTTTTAGTATTACTTTTAAGATAAAATATGTATGTGTTACTGTTTATCTGATCCTTGAAAATATACAAAAAAAAAACGGCCAAGTGCGGGTTGCCCAAGCAATAAGGATGTAATTTTTATTCAAGATCTTTTTTGTTCGCATATGATAATTATTATTTTTTTTTCAATTTTTGACCATCCATCCCCTATTCTTCTATTTTTTTTCCGTTTCCCTTCTCTCTTACCCATAAACAGAGATAAGCCTTAAAACTAATTAACCCGTGCAAAGCCGGGGCGGGTCAGCTAGTACAAAATAAACAAAGGAATTCCTATCCAATATAGGCTCGGTTTTGAATCGCGCTAAGAGCTCACAGTACGACCATATTTTTAAATTTATTAAATGATTAAAATGTGAATTTTAAAACATTAAAGAATAATTTCAATGAAATTAACAATTACTTTGTAAAAGAAAAACTATGAAATGCAATTAATTTTACTGGTACTGGTACTTAACAAAAACCGGTCAAGGGCAAACCAGACCCGAGCACAAAGGGTTCCGTACTATTATTTATAAAAACGACCAATAAATCACGTTTGTTTTATGGGAGCCCCCTTAAATATTTATTTTTATTCTGTTTTTTAGCATTTGTTGTTATAGCGGCAACAGAAATACATCATCTGTGAAAACTTCAACTCTCTAGCTATCACGGACAGACAGAAAGACAGACAGATGGACGGATGGACAGCGGAGCCTTAGTAATAGGGTCTATTTTACCTACCATTTGGGTACACGTACAGAACCCTAAAAACGAGTGACCATGGACAAAAATAAATAAAAGCGGTGCGGTGGTTCAATCAAGGAATATAAGTGCACTGCTAGTTTATATTCATTAGACATAACACTTCACAAGTATCTGTACCTGGAAGTCATTCTAGCTACAACCACGTTTTAAGTTCTGACTGAAGTTTAATTCCCCACCGCCCCTTTCCCGTATCTATGTTCGTTTGTCAAACTCATGTTGACACGCACCGAATACTACGAAGTTCGTCTCACGTAAAAAGTCCCGCGGCCCCGCGGCATTACCTGGAATAGTGCGAGATCCGACAGCACACATACATACAAATACCTACGTCATCGAGTACCTCAATAGACTATCTTGAGATCGTAAGCTGACACTTAAACATGTAAAAAAATCAGGTCTGTCAATTACGATCCTGCCGGGTCATGGAAATCCAGCTTCAAATGCTTTGAACACTAAGTTTCGGCAAGTTTAGACCTGGCAGACCTTTTAATCTATTATCAGGGACACCTTGGCTATTAATGGGCATAGGTTTCATCGGGGTACTCGTTGAGGTAGGTAAAATTGATGTGAAGGGCACTTCGTAAGGGTCTGCCAGGTACTTCCGGCAAGGTGTGCGATGGCAGACCAGCTTTTTTTACGTAATTAATCAATGGTTAACGGTTGCCAGCATTTTCATTCCGTAACGATCCCGACAGTTAAAAGCTGGCGGAATCGTTTCCGTAAACTGCTTATTTATTTTGTTACACTGTGCCAGACATGATTTCTCTTAGAATTCTACTGTATTTTGAGAGTTTTTATACTTAAGTAAGTAAATAATAAACAGCAGGTAAAATATCATTGATGATAAGACGACCCCAGTAATACGTAGGTACCTAGGTAGGTAGCACCTACACATATGGGATTCATCATGGTTTTAGTCAGAGTTGAGATGATTTGAATAAATATTTTAAATCGCGCTTGAAACCAACATGCTCCTCTGCTATTTTTAATTTTTGTTTTAAAAGTATGTTTCGAGTTTATACATTTTATAATATTTTTACTGCCTCCTAAATTAATGTTGTTATTTTAATGATCAATGTATTAACAATTAATTAATAATTAATTCGATAAATATCTGTAAATAAATCAATTAATCGATTTAAAAAAATTATACATGAATTTTACCAACTGGTTGTAGTTTACAAAGTCAGCTGTGTCTCATATTTTGTTAATCTAAAATTGCGTTTAGATGAAATTTTATTAAGTTTTTTTATAAAACAAATGAATCATTAAAAATAGTACGGTTTTGCTAATTAGTGAGTAGAATTAACTAAGATTTCAAACATTGGGACTCAGGTGTTGTACTAATATGCACAACATTCTCTGCAAACGTTTCAATTAAAACCATTGTATCGGGAAAACCAACGAATTCCGAAGTTCAATCCGCACGGATTTCTCAATTAGTTTTTCTCTCCTTCCTTTTTACATGCTTATGTGTTGGTGAACGATCTATAGATAGCCTATTGAGGCACTCGATGACGTAGGTATTCCTACTGTGGGATCTCGCACTACAACTAATTTTACAGACCGCGGTGTGGCCATTTATAGCATTTGTAGGAAGATGGTGTAAAAGTTATCAATAAAAATATTTTTTTATAAAGCCGATCTCGATCTCTCCTATATTAAATTATGAATATTTCATAGAAATGACTATGAACAGATCGGTCAAGAAATGAACCGGTTTATAATATCCACAGCAAATAGTATAGTAATAGGATAGTAGTTCTAGTGCAATAAATAAATAAATAGTGACTGAAGTGTGTGTACGGCATAAACCCAATTGATGACCATAATAATTGGCTATTGGTTTTAACCAGATCGCCGTAAATACTAAAAACAGAATAAAATGAATATTTAAGGGGGCTCCCATACAACAAACGGGAGTCCGACTAGCACTTGGCCAGTGATTATTTCCAGAATGCATCACAGCTTACTTAATATTGACCATCATTGTCCACCCCTTTCATTTCTAAACTAATGTACTTAGGTATACCAGAAACTTGTCGTCTTCCCTATTTGAAGGCTTTAGTAGAAAACTATTTTAAGTAGTTCTGCGAACTGTAGACCTCGCGAGCAGAAACGGTTTTGCAACCACGCGGCATGATGTACTTAATATTAGTACGCCCTGAGCTTAGAAGTCTCAGAACTCACGGCCTTATTATCTCAACAACCTCTTTACCAATAAAATTGTCTGGTGGTGGATGCTGATCCCTCTTTTTGGGAAACTACCCCACCAATCAATATTGGCCGACGAAAAAAAAACCCCAACCTTTTTTTCTTGTATTTTGGCTCCACACATAGTGTCAAGTATTATATTTTCATCGTGTTATAATATATTTCACGCAAAGTAATGTCACTAGGAAGTCATAGTCATAGTCCAGTCTAAGTCAGGCAGTCATAGTCCAGTCGAAGTCATGCTCGCAAAGTGGTGGCAACTTTACTAGAAGCTTCTATGGAGTTTTGGAAGCAACACGAAAAATCTCGTTTCACCACATTATATCACTTGCTCGTAATTCAGCACATAATGCGTAAAATGCCACCAATTTTAAACATTAACACTGGAAAAAGCAAAAGTTTTGAAAAATAATACAATGCAACGACGACGTGAACTTTTCCGCGTTCCCGCCAAAACTCCAACCCCTAACCTTAATTTCGTATTCTTTTCCAAAAAAAATAGCTTAATAAAAACAGCGGATGTAGAAGAAATTCCGCATCAGAAAAACAACAGCCAAATATTTATTCTGACGAAAGCGAAATCTGACCTCATACTATCTTTCATTTTTACCACAGACAAAAAAAATGGCCCGATGCGAAGCGACCGTCATACGTTTCAAAGCTCTGTGATTTTTACACTTGATTGTACTTAAATTACTTGACCACTGGCATATTTGACAAATTTCATGATTGGACAAAAAGACGACTTGACGAACTACCGATTTGACCAATATCCAATTTGACGAATTACCAATTTGACGAATACCTAACTTGACCAATGTCGTTCAACCCGTTTCATCAGTATTCGTTGAAAAGTGTGACCTGGAGGCGTACCAACAATACGCGAGAAGAGTACGTACATCCGGAACCCATGATGGATCTAGTGAGAATTTATATCCTCATTGGATCTATTTTCAAAGACTTTAACACAACATGTATCTATTGAGAGTTTTTTGTTCTCAATAGATCCATTTTTATGGTATTATAAATTATAATGGATCTAGTGAGAAACGTCTTTCTTCAGTAGATCCATTCTACAGATCCATGATGGATGTAATGAGAGATATTTTTGGTCTTTTACTGTTGGCCTGATTAGTAAGCTGAAAGTCGTGCAACGAGCTATGTAGAGAGCAATGCTCGGTGTTTCCCTGCGAGATAAGATCCGAAAAAAGCAGATGCGCTCAAGAACGAAAGTGACCGACGCCGTAGCTGGTAGGCTGACATTCACAGACGAGTTTGAGTTTGAACTCAAACTCCGTTATGTCAAAATTGGAGTCTAGACTCAAACTTCGATCGAATTGGCATTCACAGTCGAGTTTAGCATAATGGTGTACACGCGCGGAGTATATGCTCAGCTGAGCATGAGACGAGCTGAGCCACAAAATCGGTGACTCGAGCCGTGCTCAGACACCGCCATCTTTGCTATCACGCATGTTTTTAAAAACAATACCGCTTAAAATCAATTTTTAAGATGGTTTTTCTGAAGAAATGTGCTTTGTATTAAATAAAATGAATAAATTACGAAATAAAATTAGGTACTTCATAGATTAAATTTTATTTTTTTATAATGAAAATAACAATAAATAATTTATTAAAAGTGATTTGCTAGCAGTTCCTGTGTGTTTTCTTTTCTTTGTTTTACTTATTATAGATTTTGCTTCCTCGGCTTGTCTTCACATTCACATTATTCCATGTCTTTTTAAGTTGTTTGTGAGTAGGTAACCTAAAATAGAGAATAAATCTTAAATTAATGGTAGGTTTATTAAATAAAAATCAATTCATATGGTACCTGGAATTACCTTACATATGCACATCTGAATAAATAATCAATGTTTTACAATTTCATCAAAATAAAATGACACATGAAAGAAGATGAAAAAGAAACAATTTAAAACTTCATGCAATTTCTTTACTTGGCAAGGTATCAATGTCGGAACGAATGTCTCAATGCCTTACTTATTCTTGTTCGTAAAAGTCAAACTTTGCTCCATCTGTATAGTAGATTTTTTTTCTCTAATCTGTGGCTTAAATGAAAAAAAAGTTTTTGGGGGTTCCAAAATATGTCACTGCAACACTGCAAGGTAGTCTTTTTTTTAATTTTGGCTCCACACATAGTGTATTTAGCCAGTGTCAAGTATTGTAATTTTTCATCATGTTAATAGAATATTTCACGTGAAGTCAAGTCTTAGTCATAGTCCAGTCTAAGTCAGGTAGTCATATTCCAGTCTAAGTCATGCTCCAGTAAAGTGGTGGCAACTTTACTAGCAGCTTCTATGGAATTTTGGAAGCAACACGGAAAATCACGTTTCACTACATTATATCACTTGCCCACACTCATGCTCGTAATTCAGCACTTAATGCGTAAAACGCCATCAATTTTAAACATTAACACTGGAAAAAGCACAAGTTTTGAGAAATAATACAATGCAACAACGCGCAACGTGAACTTTCCGCGTTCCCGCCAAAACTGAGATATAGTCTTACCAAGTACTGAAGAGCGTCGCTGCGTTCGCACCAGTGCTGCCATTTTATGAATAATGGTCGAATATGGAGGATTTCTACAGTATATCTTTTAACATAGTTGGATGTGTTTTAGTGGGTAGGTAAGACTTCATTTATTTAATGGAAATGATGTGGTTACTTTCATTATTAATTTTCATAAAACTTCACGCAGGTGTACAGCCAGGGGATCTAGCAAAGATACCAACCACTAAAGCTAACTCCAAAACTGTATTGAAATGACATTAGCTGTGGAAAAGTAAGAGATTTCCGAAATGTCTTTCCAGTACATTTTAGAGTTAGCGTTTGGCGATAGCGTTAGTGGTTTGGTATCTTTGCTAGACCCTACCTATTGGCTAAATAATAATGTAAAATATAAAACAATCTATGTAAATATTACTGGGGAACATTATACACATGATGTTGACGATGTTAATTTCACTCTGATGGTTATACTAACTAATCCGGAACGAGGAAATCCGCAGGAGGACTAAAGTGACCGATATAGCCCTTAGAATTAGCAAGTTTAAATGGTAATGGGCAGGCCACATCGCTCGCAGAATTGACAACCGATAGGGAAGAAATATTCTCATGTGGCGACCACGAACCGGAAGACGCACCGTAGGTAGACCCCCCACTAGGTGGACCGACGACCTGGTGAAAACCGCGGGGAGCCGTTGGATGCAGGAGGCGAGCAGCCGCTCAAAGTGGCGCTCTCTGGGCCTCCCCCAGAGAGCGCCACTTTGAGCGGCTGCTCATGTTCAGCAGTGGATGTCTACAGGCTGTTGATGATGATGATGATGTGAAGATGAATTATTATACTTACCCCAGGCTAGCAAGGGATAGTACCTAACTACTTCACAGTAACTTCAAAATAAATACACTAAAAATGGTATAGATACGAGATTTTTTATGTACCTACAAGTATAAGTTTATAGATTGTGTATTGAATGTACCATATTTTATTTGGCAGCGCTGCTACGAGAAAGATTCGCTATATGGTAGCCCTAGATTGCAATATGGCGACTGTAGTTCCATTTTCTGCCAGTACACAGATAAGTTGGTAAGACTATATAGTATACGTATAAGTTCCTTGCTAGCTGCAGAGTTAGCATTGCTAGACTCTACCTAGCTATTAAAAGTATAAAGTTCAACACGCAAACTAAGTAGAGACCCGGATACCCGAGGATACAAGGTTCAACAAGTGTTGCACCAAAACACGTGTTGGTATTTCGTAAGTCACCTACTTATTTGGTAGAAACTTACACTTTCTTTTTTTTTCTTTTTTTTTTATTAACGGGCAATGTGCCTTTATTACTCAAGATAATAAAATCTAAACTAGAGTTTTGGCGGCAACGCGGAAGAGTTCACGTCGTTGCATTGTATTATTTTTGAAAAATTGATTTTTCCAGTGTTAATGTTTAAAATTGGTGGCGTTTTACGCATTAAGTGCTGAATTACGAGCATGAGTGAGGGCAAGTGATATAATGTGGTGAAACGTGACTTTTCGTGTTGCTTCCAAAACTCCATAGAAGCTTCTAGTAAAGTTGCCACCACTTTGCTGGAGCATGACTTAGACTGGACTATGACTACCTGACTTAGACTGGACTATGACTATGACTAAGACATGACTTTGCGTGAAATATTTTATAACACGATGAAAATATAATACTTGACACTGGCTAAATACACTATGTGTGGAGCCAAAATATTTAAAAAAAAAAAACTAAACTAAAACTAAACTAGCTACACTACCTACTACAAGGAAAATATTTATGGATTGTATAATAGCTGCGATGGCCTTTCAACACTTTCTTAAATACATTTTAAAGCATTTGACGTCATTAACTTTAAACTTGATCTCTCAACTTCATCGTTTCACACTTCAATCAATGAATGGTTTTGGAGTTATAAGTAATCATAATTTTATAACAAATTTTACTTTACAGTAACTCTTGGATATATTTACTCCGAAATAAAGCGGATACTGCACACCTATCATGGCTGTATTATGATAGGAATTACAGTCTGCGCATGGTTATTATTCATTCTTATGAACGTATGTGATAGACGTAATAAACGCAATGAAAGAAACCTGCAGCGGCATAACGCCAATGGAGAATCGGGTGCCAGGAAATGCACTCGGATACGCTTCTGTAAGACGGGTGCACGGGAGATAACAGTATAATTAGAAATTTATTTCAATTAACTTTGTTTGAGTTCGAATTATTTTCTACCTATTGAAGTATCTTGAGTGAACATTTATATATTAAGTTGTCATCGCACCTTATTTGACCTTCTTGAGCCTATGTACTATTATTTCATTAACAATCTGTAAAAAAAGTCAAGAAGTTCTAGAAGGATTTATTGGAAACTGGAGCCTGTCTCGCCGCAGCCTATATTATCACGGTTCAGGTAACTAACTAAAAGAGGGACTTTTTGCTGTATCTTTTTGTTTATCACTGCAAATGCTATTAAAAATTAATGATTCAAGACAATAAGATTTTAAATCAAACGAAAATAAAAATCCTTGCAAAATAGATTGCCGAGTGTAGTGTAGGCAGACCCCCCAGTAGGTGGACCGACGATCTGGTGAAAACCGCGGGGCGCCGATAGATGCAGGAGGCGAGCAGCCGCTTAAAGTGGCGCTCTCTAGAGGAGGCCTATGTTCAGCAGTGGACATCTTCAAGCTGTTGCTGATAATGATGAGATTTCTGAGATCGATTATCGACTCCAAAAAAATATTTCTTCTTGTTTTGACATTGCTGATTCTTGTTCAGACAGTCCAAATGCGGCTGCCCATTCACCGGTAGGTAGCGTACCCAAACTATTAGTGACGCCCATACAAAAAAAGCTTCCTGGTGACCCATTAGAACAGTGTTCACTGAAAACTTTGTCAATTTTCTGTAAATCGCGATAATGACCGACTATAATAATCCAGATCCAGAAGGCAGTGTACTCCTTGACGCGGCACGTATTGTCAGGAGGTTCTTCCTGCAGCCCTGACCACCGCACCGGTAGCCTGGCCCTTGCCCTGCTGCGGCAGCACTCTTGGTTTAGGTTTTTTTATAGTATTTTGTAGTGTATTTTTATAACCATACATAATGTAAAAATTATGAAATATAAATAAATAAATTTATAAATAATAACGCCCAACGTTCACATACATAGATCCTGGATTCCCTGTATCTAGGAATCCTGGAACTATGAGGACCATGGTCCTACCCTATACAACACCCAGACAAGACAAACAACAATACAATAACTCTTTATTGATACCAACATCATAAAAACATGTAGAAATGAGAATTAAATACTTACTTATAAGTTTTTTAATAACTGGTATTTGAGCTTTTTTTTCTGTTCACAAATATTTGTACCTCCGGGCTATGCCTGCTCAACCACTACACCACGGAGGCTGTTAAACCTAAACCTAAGAAAAATGAATAAATGAGTTAATAAATCAAATATAGTCAGTCAATATCACTTTTTTCAGTAATTGATTTCGTTTAAAATCAATGCCAAAATTTTGATAATTAATTTCGTCAATTTTCGATCACTAACATTTTTAGCAACAAATGATTGAGAAAAAGAATCTTCCAAAAATCCCTTAGTATTGATTGAGACCATTCAAATGATCCCTAAAACTATATTGCTTGCAATAAGTTGGTGAGGAGACGTAGTTACCTAAGCAGACTATTCATATTCTGCAGATTCCAGCAGTTGCAGCTTCTGGTCTAACCGTGTTTTTACAATATCATTGGTGTGGGTGGCGTGTGGATTTTAATGAATTTTTGAAATATCAGATCAACCGGGCACGCTGGTGTGGTGGGAGAGAAATGGCATTGAGATGGCGCGCACAGAAAGGAGTGTCTGTGGAATGCTCCAAACCACACTTGCTATCACTAATGTTACACGCACTGAACTCGATGCCCGTTACGAATGCTTCGCCCAGAGTGCTGACGTCACAGATCCTTTTTCCGCTAGCGTGGTCATCAAGATGTACTGTGAGTATGTTGTACCTATACAATAGGTGTCCACGGAGCGAGGCACAGAATGGTAAGTACAAACTGGAGCCAGATTCATTCGTTGTCCATCACACGTATTGGTTTTACAATTTTTTTACATAAATTCAGAATATTATAATTTAACACACGCATAATCTAATTTAATTAATTCTAGAGATTTAGGCTGAGTTGCACCATAATCACGGTTAAAGTTACGGTCAAATTTTGACATAAGCCCGCCCTGCAAAGCGTGGAACGGTTATAGTTAGCGTTAAAGTTAGAGTTAAAGTAAGCTGGTGCAACTCAGCCTTAGATGGGAATATTGTTGCCTGATAGTTACTGGCGAGTCGAAATCACGCCGCTTACGATTTAGTCTCGCGCATTTAAAGAAAAAAATACACGTGATATCTCCCCTCCCCCTTGTGATGCTGCGTTTTTTTTTCGACCCCCCCCTTTCCACCCTTACATGATTTATGGACATTCTCTAAGTAGGTACTATATTCTCATTTTTTGCTTTGCGTTGAGTTATTCACAAATTGATGCGAACAAACTGCGTTTCCAGTTGGTCATGCTGCGAATTTGTGATTGTTTGCTGGCCACCTTTTGCGAATTAACCCTTATACAAGTATCGCCTTCTAACAACGCAACCGATATCCACAGTGCCTCCAATTTCTGTTGAAATACGCCTAAACAACAACCCAGACTTCGAAGTCGGTCATCCTCGAGTGGTAGACTGCGTGGTCGTCGGCTGCGTGCCCCCGCCTGCGATCACTTGGCACCTTGGAAACATGATGCTGAGGTCTACCGTTCACAAGGTAAGGTTACACACACCCCCTGCACATATCTTTTTTAAAACTAAAAGGAATCTTATGTCTACTACCTACGATGCTTTCTATCTGAAACTTCGGGCTCGTCGTATACACTATGTACCTACTCACGCTATAGTTTTTAACAAGATCAATACGTATAATGCTGTTAGTTTTATATAGAGACAGTTCCTTACTTACATACTAAAAAAACTGGGTAAATTGCAACTGAGTTAATTTTGCAATGTGATGCTCTCGTGGTTAAAAGTAAACAAAACGCACCGCACCGGTTGGCCTCTCGATGGACCTAACCACTTATACAGAATGTTATTTAATTCATTAGCATAAATTGAGTACATGATAGTACATAATTTACTGATAATTATTAAAGAGTAAAGAGTGCAAATGATCTTATTTTTTATTGAAAATTATGAAGAGGGCCGCGGCGCCTAACGCTGTTGGCACGGATGAGTTTGATACATTTAAACGTTTTATTACCTTGTAAACAATAATTCATTATTTTAATTAAAATTTGTGCTGTAGCATTTGGTTCACACGTGACCGGTATCAGGAGTAGGTACACCTAGTTTCAAAGGATGCTAATAAATTCAATTACACCCGGTATGGTTACCTACAGTAGCACAAGCGTGCGGGGGAGATAGACGCACATATAACACTTACAATGTTTTTAATACTAAAGCAGTTATGAGTTCTTTGATTGATTCAAATTCAGTTTACGTACCTGTACACGTCTATTCAATATTGAACCTGTATAAAACACAGTACAAACATCTTATCAGTGACGTAACATACTCTAACAATATTCCTTAAGAAGTTCAATTAAAAAAATTAAGAGTTTTTGTTCTACTGGTTTTAACGGACATAAGTTAAAATCACAAGTTTGCAAGCTTTGCCATCAAAGAATATAGGGAACCTTTTAGATAATAACACATTCCGTTTGGCCGTATCCTTGCGTTTAGGAGCTGCTTGCCAGGTCCCCCCCCTGTGCCATTGTGGTGATATGGTCGATTGCCTTGGCCACCACGGTTTAGCGAGTAGCAGAAGCGCTGGACGTATCCCGAAACACGCCAGCTTGAACGACATCATTCGCCGGGCCTTTGTCAGTGCCGGCGTACCGTCCGTCCTCGAACCTAACGGACTTATGCGCGATGACAGCAAGAGGCCCGACGGAATGACTCTAATACCTTGGAAGATGGGACGGCCTTTGGTATGGGACGCAACTTGCGTTGATACCATGGCGCCGTCTCATCTTCCTGAAACAAAAAACGACGCTGGCAGCGCTGCTACTAAGGCTGAAAACCTCAAACGGCGCAAATATGGACACCTCGACAGAGGTTTATGTTTGTGCCGTTTGGGGTTGAAACAATGGGACTGTGGGGGCCAGGTACACTCGAAATTTATAGGGACTTGGCAAAGCTTTTGGTGGAGGCGACTGGTGACCAGAGGGCTGGCTCTATTTTTGCTGAGAAAGTAAGCATTGCTATCCAACGTGGCAATGCAGCCAGCATTCTGGGCAATCTCCCCTCCACCAAAGGTCTTTTTGATTACACTTAGTTTTTAGTTGTAAATATCTTTTTTTTAAATTATTTTTAATTTAGTTCTTAGTGTAGTTTAATTTAATTATAGTTAAAATTACTCGCTGTTTTCGTATTTGCTGAACTTCATGCACATTAGTTAACCTAACAGAGTTTCTATGCAAAGACGTGTACACATTATGAAATCATAATAACAATAGCAAAGCAAGCTATTCGGGAGACTAACTAACGTCAGTGATCAATTTGATCATTGTTGGTTTAGGAGCTACACGACGGCAACTTCACCGTGTCGTCCCTGACTCTGGCACCGTCTCTGCGAGACGATAAGAAGAAGCTTACTTGTCGCGCTCATAATTCACACCTGCCTAGGGAGGTCTTCGCGGACAAGGTCGTGTTAAATGTGGGCTGTGAGTATTACAACTAAATCGGCTGAACAATTAAATTGAGTAAGTTTATTTTATTGACAGATCCCTCATAGTTTATCCTTTTCCTTGGCAACTAGTTGCGAAAAACATATTAATCCTTTTGTATAGTATTATGATTTTATCAATATGAACATTTAAAACTCTCCGGGATAATTGTATGTTTGTTTCATCAAAATCCGTCCATCCTTAACAAGGACGTCCGCGCCTTACTTCTGAATTCAAACTAAATTATAATCTTCTATACATATAATAAAACTGTAGAGATAAAAAAATCTGTAAATGCAAGATATCGAAAAAAAAAAATGACACAGGTTAGCTTGAAATTTTTTGCTGATCACGTTAAGCTACTTTTTAGACATTTTGTCTGTCTGTTTGTTTGTTTGTTTGTTTGTTTGTTTGTTTGTTTGTTTGTTTGTTTGTTTGTTTGTTTGTTTGTTACGGCACAACTCCGAAAATACTGAACGGATTTTCATGCGGTTTTCACTAATAAGCTTAGAAAAACCCGGCGCACAACATAGGATATATTAAATTTTAAATATTGTAAATTTTTTTTGGTGTATATGATTAAGATTTCATTATGAAACGGAACGGGATTTTCACAAGATGGCCGCTTCAAGACTTCAAAGTAAGTTTTTTTCTTATATTTTGGTCCATACATAGTGTAGGTATTTAGCCAGTATCAAAAAGTAAGTTTTATTTTGGCTACTAATTATAGATGAGAGAAAAAAATGTGCTCTGTGCTACTGACGGTAATATTATCTCCGGTTTATCTGGATGCACAGATTAAAGAAACAAAACTCTGTTAATATTATGGCGCGGCTTCATATACGCCCGAACCTTCGCTGTTGAGTTGGCGCGCAGAAACATCTCTGTTGACTATCCTCAATGTTTTTGTAGCGCCCCAACCCGGACACATAGTCAATTTGTTTGCCTGCTGCGCGACCGACGTGGGCTAAATAAATGGAGGAAGCAGTAGCGTTATATTGCATGTCGGCGAATAAATATGTTTTACAAACCGTGAGAGTATTGTTTGCGATTACAAAAATAAATTTTAATAGGTTTAATTTATAATTCCTTATCAATATGAAGTAAAACCAATTTTTTTTATTTGTCTGTTTATCTGTCCCTTTGAATACGGATCACGGTTGTTATAGTGGCAACAGAAATATATCATCTGTGAAAAATTCAACTGTCTAACTATCACGATTCATGAGTACATCCTGGTGTCTGATGGACAGACAGACAGACAGACGGAGAGCGGAGGTTTAGTAATAAGGATTTACCCTTTGAGTACGGAACCCCAATCATTTTTACTTCATTCTGAACAATCCCCACTGCACTAAGCAATAAGGAAGTAATTTAATGCATGTTTTTATTTATAAATTAAAAGACAAAAAACAGTAAATAACAACTGGCGCGCCTGCATTACCGGCAGCGTATCACACTTTTCGGACTACGGCGAAATACATCGCGCAAATATATGTATTTTTTTCTCTAATCTGTGGTATTACTAAAGATAAGTTTTTTCGTTAATCTGTGGTCCAAACTAAAAAAGATGATAGGTATGAGAACCTTCTTGAATATGAGCACGACAAAGAGAACAAGGAATTACGAAAACTAAGAACTTCTTAGACTTTTTATTATAAGTTATAAGGCTTCACGCGATATCATATTTAGCCAATATTGAAACATAACTAAAATTATTATTTATGTTTTCGATTTAATGGGTTCTGGCGAGGGCAAAATTCTTTAGGCGATCTGGTATTATGTATTAGCTTTTTAAAAATCTACTACGCGTTACCATTCGAAATAAGTATATAAAATTGTATTGTATAATACTTATAGCTTAACCTATAGTAGTAACATATTCAGTAATCTGTGCTTATAGGTTCTTCATTTATTGACCCTAGCTTTTGCTACGCATTGTAAAACCTTTTTTATTTTGGCATTTTATGAAAACTGTTTAAGAGGGTAGGTTCTTAGACTTTTTATAATCATTCATAAGGCTTCACGCGATTATCATACTTAGCCAATATTGAAGCTTACTTAATTAACATTTTTATTCAAGTTTTCGATTTATAAGGTTTTGGCGGGAGCAATGTTCTTTATTGGCGATCTGGTCAATTGTATTATTTACATAAACTTACTACACGTTACCATTCTAATTAGGTAGATAAAATTATTATTGCGCTACTGCTATATTGTTGATCGACCCCAAGGAAGTTTTAAGGTACCAGGGGTCTAGCAAAGATCCAACCACTAACGTTAACGCCAAACGCTAACTCCAAAATGTACTACGATGACATTTCGGAAATCGCTTACTTTTCCACAGCTAATGTCAATACAGTTTTGGAGTTAGCGTTAGGCGTTAGCGATAGTGGTTGGTATCTTAGCTAGACCCCCTGTAGTACTTATAGCTACTTAAGTTATAGACCCTTACCATTGCTACGCATTTTAAAACCTTTTTTATTTTGGCATTAAAGTAAGCCGGAGTGCGATATTTGTATTTAGCCAATGATACGAAATATTTTATGAAAAATGTTTATGGGTAGGGACTTAGATATAATAATATGTAGGTATCCGTTATGGCAATTCTATCCTCGAATTAACAACATGGCGCGTAATGTTCGTTTTAGACTGTTTTTTTTATTTGTTCTTCTTCTTCTTCTTGCATGTTGAAATAAGTTTTTAATAGTTTATATATTTCAGATCTGTGGGCTTTTAAATACACCACGGGAGCAAAAAATGATTGATAACTCGGTTACTTCAAGTAGGTAAGTAACTATCTTTGTAATGACGATTTTACCTACTTCCTCACCTTCATCACTATACAGGTACGTTGAAAGTACAGTGGGAATGAGACAGCGTGGAAAATAGTGGACATAATAATAATTATAACTGTCGATTCTTTAAGGAGTGGTGGTTTAGTATTTGTAATTCCTAATTAGTATTAAGAAAATTAATTATGTACGCATCGTACAGGTAAATGCATATCTCCAGCAATTTATAAACTTATTATTGACACTGGCTAAGTGTAGGTACTCAATTCGTATGGAGCCAAACTTAAGAAGGTAAAAAAATGTGGTAAATGGAACAAAAAGCGCGCAGATAATATGTAAAACTGAGCAAAACAGCATCATCGTGTGTGATTCTTCCATATTTTCTAAACTGTAACTGCCTGCTTAGGTAACTACTACCTAAACAAAACTTACTGAAACTTCTGTTAAAGACCTGAGTGAAGTGATGATGATTTCTTTTTGTTGTAATATGAAGAGGTACTTATAAAATAGTAGTTTTTTGTTTGAAATTTCTTTTACTCTTATAAATCTATATTAGACTCAAAACATTTAATTTTAGGTAATGGCTTAAATACCTCCACTCATAGCTATACTCGCGTTTTATACCTATACCTATGCTAATACAGGTTACTGTGCTCAGCTTCGAAAAGATTTAGTGGATTTTTTTGTTTGGTACGAAATGCATGATCTATTATTAGACTATAACGTAAAAATAACATAACACAAGCGTGCAAAGCCACGGGCAAAAGCTAGTAAGAAAAAATTTAATAGTGAAGTACTTACCCGAAACTTTTT
Organism: Ennomos erosarius; assembly: GCA_963580505.1. Lineage (NCBI taxonomy): Eukaryota > Metazoa > Arthropoda > Insecta > Lepidoptera > Geometridae > Ennomos > Ennomos erosarius. The sequence continues at coordinate 14,485,585 of OY756977.1, read as the reverse complement.
AAAGTTGGGGAAATCTGAAGATTTTTATGGGATGTGTGTGTATGGGAAATGACAGGACTACATTTTATCGGGTCACCTTGTCACCTAATAGATACTTAGCTTTAGCTAGAACGGCACGTATTGTCAGGAGGTACCTCACTCTGCAGCCCTGACCACCGGTAGGTTGGGCACTGCGCCGCTGCCGGTGGACCTCTAGGTTTAGGTTTTTTATAATATTTTTGTAATTTATTTTTATATTAGTATAGTGAAAAAAACTTAAAACTAAGATAATTAATTAAATGAGTGAATCATAACATTAATAAAGCAGGGGCGGCTTCGTGGCGATTCCAAGGCGCTAAGTGAGACCCCTGACCCCTGGCTTGCCATAACCGGCTGTCTGGGGGTGGAAGTAACAAGACCTAAAAACCTAATCCAGGGTGGACGTGTTAAAGGGCATAACGCCGCGGGTAGCGTTCAGTGAATGTTGCTTCTTCGGCACCAATATGCAGTAGCCACTACAGGAGGCCCATTTAGTGGGTGGCAACTCATCACCTGCCTCAAACATTTTGATAAGACACAAAATTAGCAGGTGCCGTTATCTCATTCCATAACCCAATGTCCAACCATCCATGTCAAAACCATCCATAAAAAGTTCACCACAAAAGCCCAGATTTTTCTTTTTACCTTAATATACAAAAATTAGCTAATTAAGTTAGCCTTGTTAATTAATTTTATATTCAACAAGGCCTCTTGGTGTTAGCTTCGGCTCCACCACTGCCTTCCAAATGTCCGGGCTAGACCCCGAGAGTCGATAGAAAAAGGAAATAATAATAACAACGCCCAAAGATCACATTTATATGTAGATAAATTATTATGAAGGTAGTTTATATAAAAAGGTTAAATGAAACTAAAAGAGAATTTCCCAATAAGGGAATAAGTTTAGAATTTTCACCTATTAGTTTATTAAATAAAAGCTTATTTTTCACACCAGTAGTCGTTGCTCAAAGGATTTGCACACTGGGATTTTGCATAGCTTTAAGCGCGCTTTCAGCGAGTTCAAAGGTTTATTTCTCGACACGGTTGACACCGGCGGCAGGTCCAATTAGTCATATTGGATGTTTTTTTTTTTACATAGAACTTACATGTGACCACCATAGGGTTGCCTGGCTTGGGCAGTCTGGATTTTAACAGCTGACAATATGATATCGTTTTTTTATAACGCCAACAACATTACCTATACAAAAAAGAGTCTCCGATTCCCATGCCGAAGGATAACAAGCTGGACTAAAAAAAATTAGCTCTTTTTTCTCTATCGTCAAATGGCTCTCTGTACGGAATGAATGTCCTTACTAAGTACACATAAATGATTTCCTTAATGATCAGATACTAAGATATCAGTTTAATTAAACTTTGTACCCCCGCGACCCCTTCTCACTCACATGGGGTTGAATTTTTATAAATTCTCAGCGCGTGGCTACGTCATAAAAGAAAACCACCTACTAAATCTCGGCCAGCGGTTTGGGCTGTGCGTTCTCTGTCACCCAGTCAAGACAAAGCCTTTTTATATAATAGAGAAGATTTTTTTATGTCCTGTGTAAACAAATAACTGCGATCTTTTTCCTTACTCTATACAGAGTAGAGAAACTGCTTCAGAAGATCAGACGCCTGCCTCTACTCTAAATAATTATTGATTTGCCCAGGGTTTGCCCAAGACCTGACAACCCTAACGTGAGTGCTCAATAAAGCTCAATACATGCAACAATGGGCAAATATCAGTTTGCAGGGAGCGTGCTATACCTAGCAGTTGTTATAGCATAGGCTATTGCGAGTTAAAAGCATTGCACTGCGTATCTTCCTCCGTGTAGTGTACCTACCATCAATTCATCAAAGAGTAGTTATACCTCTACCTTGCGAGTTGCGACATTGCTTTATTTCGCTACTGTTTCCGCCAAATGCAAACTGTGAAGGGATAGTCGCGCCGTTGCTTTGATGAATTTCATTTATAGACAGAATTGGCAGTATTGATGCTGTGGTATAGTACAACCAGTAGGGCTTAACTATAGTAGATTTTTCTCTAATCTGTGAGCTTAACACATTCTATTTTTGAATGCTTTCGAAATGGTAGATATTTTGTTTTGGTTCCGCGCTTTGTATCTATTATGTATTAGAATTACATATAACTTCCTTTGTGCCTATATAATCAGGCTTCACGGAACCATCGTAATAACTGTATAAAAATTGTATAAACAGTTTTAATTATACAATACTTGGGATTATAATACATAATATTATGCTCGGTCAGTTTTTAGGTTTTGAGCATGAATCGCGCTTTTTCAGTTGTTCGTGTTTGGTTATGTCATTATCCTAAGACTGATTCAATGCACAAACGTTAAGTCACGTCCAAGTTAACTGCCTATCGCTCAATAATATGTTGAATAATAAAGTACACAAATATACAGTAAAAAGCTAGCTTTTCGTGATAATGAAAGCTTATAAAATACGTATTAATTAACACTCTTGTAAAAAATCAAAATCGGAAATAGATAACTGGCATATTTTCCCCAACAAAAGCTCGTTGTTAAAAAGAATTATTTATAGCATAACCAAAGTACTGAAGCCAATAGGACGATACAATCAACAAAGTTTAAAAGAAAACATAGAATTGAAATTACATGGCCATGATTGTAAGTGCTGTTGCGAAGCGAAATCGACTTATGACTAGGTACCACTCAACCTAAGGAAAGTGGATTTGCTTCCGGACGGCTGCGCTCCAGATTTAATGTTATTGGATTTATAAAGTATTATTGAGAAAAATTCTAGCAAAGATTAGATCGACTGGAAAATATAAAGCTAGGGGCGGGAAGAAAAACTAGGTACCCGTACGTTTTGGAACAGCCCTAAATGTAAATACGACTAAGAAATAATCATGGATATAATCTATAGGAGATTGTATAGACATATGTAGGACTACGACAACAAAAAATTCATTGCTCTTCGCTCCGCAAATGACGGTTGATCGTGTTTTCTACTTATATCATAAATTTTAGAATATCGCGTGTCCGAGGGATTATGTGGGTTATATGTCCATGGAAATAGAATCCAAAAGGTTCTACTGCAGTAATAAGTACCTACAGTCCTACACATAGAAGCGCAGAGCGCAGACTACGCCTACCGATTGGAATATAAGTCTGTAGTCCCTAATACCGACTAGATTGAAAATACCAATATACCGTTACCGTCATACTCGTAAAAATTTTATTCTTTCTAATCCTTATCTTTACCTGTTTTATCAACGATCAAAATTGTTTATGGATTTATTTTTAAGTTAGACTCACCCCTTCCTTGCTCTATTGAGTGCCATTCTTGAATGCTTAACTTCCCCCTTATATTTCCCTCCTTCACCGTCCTGAACTAGCTTCCAAACTAGTTTTCAATATGCCAGCGTAGGTACAGAACCTTAATAGAAAGTATTTAGAGCATTGTCCTTACTTCCCAGTTCGACCAAAATGTGTGGACAATCAAGAAGAGAATATCGGTTTCATCGCCGATCAGCCCGAAGGTGTGGTTTGCATCGTCGAGGCATACCCTGAGCCGAATAAGTTCAGTTGGACCTTCGCTGACACAAAAACTGTCTACACCTTCCCTAAGGTAAGTATCGTCTATTTTAACCAGATTTAAAATCATACGGACAAGACCATCTACATGTATCTTCTAGCCCAGTTTCTCAGTAGACGACACTGCACTAGCTAAGCTAATAATTGTTGTATTAATTAGAAGTTTCTGTTCACCTAAAATATGCACTTTAAGAGTTCGTGAATTTCGCTCTATTCAGTGATCTATCAGTGTTATTTTTTTTTCCACGGGCTAATGCTATTGGTCTTCCGGCCTTCACAGCGTCACCAGGGAGTCATCAGTGCTAGTCACACACATACACACACACACACACACACACACACACACACACACACACACACACACACACACACACACACACACACACACACACACACACACACACACCACACACACACACCACACACACACACACACACACACTACACTCTACTTTTTCTTTGGATAATGGATAACGATTCACGTCCATTATTACTTCGTTGTAAACATACAGAATGCTCCAAATGAACAAAAGTTCTACTGTAGCGAAAGTGATGTGGCTGTAGGCACATTTACAGCATTTTCTACTCATCGCTTATTCTAACTCTAGCTAGTGTATCGTGTCCAGGAGTAATTAAGTAATTAAGTATAATAATTACACAATTACTCGCAAATGTTAGATTATAAGTAAATACCACATAAAATACATAGTATATATATTATATTTTTTATTACCTTTTTATTTCGGGCAATATGCCTTTATTACTCAAGCCAACTAATACAATAATAAAAACCAAAACTAAACTAAAACTAACTACACTACACACTGACTAGCTACACTATACCTAATACAAAGAACATAATAAATAAAATAAATCTAATAAATAAAATTAAATATTACAACATACATTTTTCTCGATAATAATGATGCGCTTCTATGGTTATGTCATATGTACCTATAATAAATACTGCTAGTGAGTCAACTTGGCCGCTAGACGAAGCAACGAAAAGGTATGATGATGTATGAGTATGAGATATGCGGTATGAAGAAGAGCGGAGGTCCTCCCCCTGCCCGCAACGTCTGAGGTAGTACCGCCAAGCTTCGCTTGCTTTGCGGTACGCTCGTTCAGGCGTGTCATACACAGAATAAGTTGCATCAAACTACTCTTGCGATCCGTTAGTAGGTATAATATATACTATAGAACTTCTTTATTTGCGTATAATTTGATAAGATTAAAAGTTTACTGAGGAGGTTTACTGACCAACTACCTAAAATTTATTTTTTCAAGAAAATGTGGAGTATGTATCTTAGACCCATAAAAAATTAAGTCATCATCATCATCATCATCATCATCATAGTCACGTAAAGAGCTATGGAGACTAGGTGGACCGATGATCTGGTTAACAGAGAGCCGATGGATGCAGGAGGTGAGCAGCCGCTCAAAATGGCGCTGCGGTGGTGTAGGGAAGGCCTATGTTCAGTAGTGAGCGTCTTTAATCTTTTGATAGTAATGATAACGACACTTGCAGTGAGGTACAAGCTTAAATGAATCGGGATATCATCAAACACTAGTGCAGTAATGTAAAAATGACGCATCCGTAATATATTAGATTATGGCCCTAAAAGCGGTGTGATAAGAGCCACTGTTATAAACTATTGCGAAATACAAATAAAAATGTTATTATCTAAGAAAATGTTTTTCTGTCAACCCTTGCTTATTTTTAGGGCCTTGACGTCGAGACGGCGTTGTAGGTAGTTTGCGATATAACGAAGAAAGTTGACCTACTAGTAGTGTTTATTATACATATCGCTATGTTTTGGATAAATATTGATTTTGTAAAAGTAGCACTAATACATTTGGTTCAGTCTATAATGATATAATTTAAGTATTTTATGTAACTACGTGTAAAAATGCTAAAATAGCCTACTTACGATAAAATATTTAGTTTTTTTTAGATTTACTGTCAGTTATGTAGTAAATCATTTCTGAATAGGTAACTAACATAACGTAGGTACCTATTAAGTGCATCATTTATTCACGGTTTTGCAAACACGCTGTATTTCTCATGGCCCGCCCTTTCATGATAGTAATACGATGGTTCACCCTGCATAATAAATAAATGGCGGTATCAACTATATTCAATTTTTCTAAAATAGGACTTTAATGTGAACTGCTTAGACTATTGGCAAACAAAGTGGGTTTTTACCATTGTTATGAAATGAACTGATATTTTATACGATGACCTACTTAATTTCTTGCTGCTTTAAGTTGGAGGAGGGACTCGTTCTCTTGATGATATGAGAACTTGATTTAGGTGTCCTGATTGGCAAGGACTTCGCTTATCACCCTGAGGGTCACTTGAGACAGCGTGTTGGCCAGAGCTTTACGTTATAAACGCACTATAAATTATAATTCAACGTCACTAAATATACCCAATTCAATATATTGTAAATATTGGATACAATCTCGCTAGATCAAGAGGCCAGATCCACGATAAGTTAAGAGAAATCTTATTTTCTCAATATGTGCAATGTTTCTTTCTTTTTTTATCTATTCTATCAAGTTTGAAACAGAGAATAATAAAAGAACAGAAAACAATCACTAAATAGGTCGGGGTTTTTTCATCCGTAGTTAAGGTAACTAATACCCAATGATCAAAATTTGCTAGGAATGAACTGTGGGAGGTGTCCGCATATATTATACTACTCGTAATCCATAAAATTTACCATCGACGTCGTTTATAGAAAGTGCCTGGGTACCAAAACCGCTACTCGTCTATGCTGACGTGGCAGCCGCAAGAAGAAGAGTGCGGTGAACTGCTGTGCCATGCTACCAACTCAGTCGGAGAACAGAAGCAGTCCTGCGTATACGTAGTAAACGCAGGGGGCCCCCCGAAGACACCTAATTGCGAGCGCGTCGCGACCACGCAAGATACAATAAAGATAAACTGCAAGAAGAGTAAGTAACGTTTATTTACAGAAGTATTTTTTGGGAATTAAGCAATTTGAATTTTATGATTGGTTGTCTTTTCGAAAAGAAGTAATGGTTCAACCAATTAAAAGTGTTAAAAGTTTTTTGAAGTATGCACTATGCTACCATATACAGGATTTTATATTACACAAATTTTAAATCACTGCAGAAGTAGCTTTGGCAAACTAGTAGGGATGTTGGCTAGGAGTGGAACTGTAGGCTCACATGAAGGAAATAGTACTCCCTAGTACAAAACACTTCAATTTATATCTGACTTACTTTGCATTTCACCGCATTTTCACCTGATAATAACTGACACTGGCGATGTGCACAAAGGGGTTAAGCATGCTAAGTAATTAGTACCTATTCATTCTTCTTGAACATACGCGGGTTCTATTTTGCCAGTAACATAGACGTTGCCAGAGCGTTCAATTCTTTAGCTGTTTTAGAATTCCTAACGTCGAATCAAATCGTTTCGTATGAATGGGGAATGGCGTTTATCCGAGAATCTAGTAGTCCTTTACGACAGAGCCTCGAGCTGATACTTAACAGACCTCTCCCAGGGATGGCAGAGATTCCAGCCAATCTGCATACATGATAGGACCTGTGCTCGGTGGAGATTTATAAGTTATCCTGGCAAAAAAGCCATGTTCTTAGAAGTTACTTTGGCTTTGGATTTTTTGTAGGATCCATAATTGAAAGCAAAAGTTTGAAGTAAGAACCACCTATCTATTATACTTTTTGTTAGACTGGGACGGCGGTCGGCCTCAAACCCTTCACCTCGAGCTACACAACTACAAAGGACAGACCTTAGCCAACATCACGGACAGATTCGGCAGCTTTGCATTATCTCAAACCGCGGAGAACAATCTAACGGCTGTGATCTACGCGACCAACAGCCGCGGCCGCAGCGATATTGAAACTATCACCTTGACTACTGAAGACAACAATATAGACGCCAATCGAACAGGTGAGATAATTTTATTGATCATATAATTTTCAGGGATGAAACTAGCGTGACTCCGTACCGTGCTTGTGACTGCTGCTAGAACTACCTGAACGTATTAGTTAAAAGCATAGATTTATTGAAAATTTTGATTATCCAATAAAAAATAGTTTTAGTTGATTGTACAGTTTGAGATATTGCTTATTACCTTACTATCTTTATCACCGTATTTTCATTATCGTTTGTCCAGTTTTTGTCTAGTTAGGGGAGCATTAAATTCTATCCGACCACGACATTAATTTGTCTACAGCTAAGGCAGAAAAAGATAAGCAAGCGGTATTGCTGCTTAAGATCACTGTGGGAACCATCGTATTTGGATCTCTGCTTGCTATCGTGGCACGCTGCATAAGCTATAAGGAAAAAAGGAGGGTGAACAACGAAAACAATGATGAAGAAGATGCAACCGCCGCTATGCATTCTGATGGTCAGTGTGTTAATAGATCGTCTGCGTGTCTTCTTCCCATTTGTTTATTATCATCTATGTTTGAAGGAATAGTGTTTATTTTTGTGATTTTATACACGGGATAATTTCTCACTAGTCCCATGTTAAGCATCATACAGAAGTAGCATATTATACAGCTGGTGCTGTGAATGTGAAGGCCGTGCGACTGCGATCCGCGAGAACGTTTTTAGGTATTAATAATGAATTCAAGATAGGTAATCGTTTTTATGAAATGAAGGAATTAATTAAATCTATTATGGCTTCGATACATAATGTGATAAAACCTACCTACAATACATGGTTGGTACCTGTACAAGTAGAGCGAGAGCATGCCTGTTTTTAATGCGATGATGCAATTGCTCGCTTCCTCTGATTTAGGTTCGGATTGGTTATCCACATGTGAAAACATCCCTTTTCTACTTATATTTATAATACGAAACATAGTCCACCTATGCCGATAGGAAATACAGCTATCTTTCTATTCGCAGGTTCGTTCCATAGACAGCCAGATTTGACAGCTATGCCACAGGACGACCGCTCTTCCTCACACGCACCAATAATGATGCATTCAACCGAAAATGTGAGTATACTTACTACTAATACATAAAAGTATGACAAAATCTCTCATAAGTCTTACGCAGCTGCCCTGGACCTGCACAGACAAGGGACAAAATTAATTTTCCCCTGTTTCACTCCACTTGACAAGTAGGATGAAGACGAACCGAGTGGTCATCTCTGGTGAACAACGTTGGACAAAATACCACGTATCTGTCTCTGCCGTTTGTATGAGGAGAAACTAATCGCGTTATAATAGAGTCTCGACTAGATAAAAAAAATCATAGAGTACTAGAATAATATAATATGTGAATTTTTTAGATAGGCATACTTTTTATTCTTCTTCTATGTATTTGAGAAAATTCATAAAACAATAGTGTTTTATTATTATAGTATGTATATATAAAAGGTTAGAAGTTCTCCAATATTCTTGTATGGGTATATTGGCATATTTACGATTAGGATACACCTTGCATAGTCTTCATAATATTGGTATATATTTTTCCACTTCACTTTCATACCCACTTTACTCAATCATGTAAGTACCTATTTCATGGTTTTAAATGCTCGTGTTTTCCTTCTAGCTGTACACGTTAACACCGACTCTGCCGATCAAGGCTTTTAGGGTCTTAGGGCAAGAATTGCGAGCGCCACCGATGCCAGTGACGGCGATTCCCAGCAAGGCTGCCAAGATCCTGGGACAACGCACTCTGCCTCCAGTAGGAGAAGAGAATGAGAGAATTACCTACTTCGTTTAAATGACCAATGCTAGTGACCACGTTAAGGCTTTTCCCTAGGACAACTGTAAAATCCCGCGTAATTTTACCACTTAAATTGTTCAAATCCGTAAATCAATGTAGTTTAAATTAAATGTCACTTATGTTACATTCACTGCTCTAGTCTTTTCTAGTCATTTATATTTTTTAGTTTCTGATTCATTTAATAAGTAATAATAATGAATATTTACAATGTTGTCGATAGATAAATAGACAGTAGTTCTCTGCACATTCAGATTTTAATTACACACACTCAATTAATAAGTAGGTACACTTAAAAGTCGATTATTAAATTATTATTAGACTGTAAGGCAGGTGATTATTCATTACTGTAACCTTTAGTGTTAATTGTTACCTAGAAAATAAAATTAATTAAAGGCAATATTTTTGTTTCATTTTGATTTAAGTATAGGCATTTTACACACAACAACTCGGTACAAGAAAGGAGACATCCCCTTGCGTGCATCTAAAAAACTGCACCATAGAGCAAAACGGTGGTACCACAGCATAAATAAACAACTATTGCTAATACTTATGTATGCTTTAAGTGCTAATATACTTATCTACAAGTCGTTTATTTGTCTAAAGCAAAGAGGAAACACAAAATAGAAAGAGGAAGTAAGTACCTAGATTAGCCTAAGTAGTTATGCAGCCGTAAATTATATACTCTTGGATGCAGCCCTACGCTGTCTAGATATAACAGCCTTACCCTACGCTTTCTAGATTTAGTTATATCTAGAAAGTGTAGGGCTGCAGGCTGGAAACGCCCGCGCCGTCTATGTAGCGTGTTTTTTGTAAGACTGTTGATCAGTGCATAAGCGAGTGGTTCACTCAGCGATTGCCACTGTAATACCAGAATAATGTCATAAATTATATTAAATGAAACAGTTAATGATTGAGTAAAAAATAAACATGTAAGGACACAGATGAACTTGCAAATTCTATTAGTTTCACTTATGTATAATTGTATTTTCAGTTGATCATAAAACCGATTATGATACTAAGTGGTGTTAGTGTTGCACTATAATAATTATTATGAACATAAACGATACTTATATGCTGTAAGGGGGTCAAAAATACTATTCTGATTTCCACTTTAATATGTAGAAACTTTATTGGTTTATGTGTTAGATATTATCTGGGGTGTTAGTAAGATTAGTTTATGAATATTGTTCTGTTTGTTTCTCCAAAACAGTAATGAAAAAATATTGTAGATTATGAAATCACTGGGCAAATAGAATTCTAATGGCCTGATCTCACAGTCTATATCTTAAAAAATATGCTGTGTAAGGATGACGTGCATAATTCCGTATCACGGCGGAACTGCGACAGTTATTAACTTAACTGAACAACTGAACTAGTCGTTAAGTTAACTTAATAACAGTTGCATAAAATGCACAAACGTCATTCATTGACAAAATTAAGAGAAATAAAACGCTTATCGCTGCTCTCATTGCTCGCTCAAAGCCTTCACCAAAGACGAGAGAGAGGAGAGGGGCAATCTTGCAAGGTGTGGACGCAGGGGCGAGGGGAGCAGTCACCGTCGCGATCTCAAACCGTGCGCGTGAGTGCTTCTCGACTACAGCCTTATTTTGTGTTTGGTGAATAACGGATCATGCTTTCTATATAAAAACAAGGTAAGAAACCCATAATAATCAATATTGAATAAAGCTGGTGAGCTTGGCAAAATCTAATATCTGCCTGAATATCTTGCTGAACCGGTTAGTCAATAAACTACTTTTAAAAGTCGACCATGTTTGATTGCTACTGTTGTTTTTTAGGCAAGCAAGCAACGTTTTTTGCAAGCAAAAGGCGATTTTATGTATATTGTGCATCTTACATCTTGCACCTACATTACCCTAAATCAACATAATACAAGAAAACATTTGTATCCCGGTAAACCCCTACCGCTATAAAACCGGGTAGGTATTTTTCGTGAAAAGCAAGGGCTGCCTATAATAATAGTATGAATATGAACATTTTTTTTTATGTATAAATAGGCCAACATTTGACTGCAACTCACCTGATGTTAAGCGACGATGCGGCCGAAGGTGTAGCACGTTGGCCCATGAGGAGCCTATTCACTCTAGTCTTAAAGAGACCCAAATTATATTTGTCAGGAAACACAGAAGCCGGGAGCGAGTTCATTCCCTAGCAGATCGCTTGATAAAAGAGTCAGCATAACGCTTGGTTCGACATGTTGGTAAATCTACTACGTAGGGGTGAAATGACTCCCCGCGCCTTGTTGTTCTATGTCGAAATGGAGATGACGAATCATCTCATGCAGTTCTTGTGCGCATTCCCCGAAATGCAACCGGTAGAAGATTTATAGACATGCCACCTTACGTCGATGATCAAGACTATACAGCTTCTTAACCACCAGCGCCTCGTCATTGATAAGTTTCTTGGCGCGTCGTTCGATAGTATCTAGAGCAGCCAACTGGTATTTCGCGGAACCATCCCATATGTGGCTACAATATTCCATACTGGCTCTGATCTGAGCTTGGTATAGCCTAAGTAGCATGGATGAGGTGAAATACTGCCTAACTTTAGACAGCACTCCAAGCTTTCTCGCCGCAGTTTTGGCTCTAGACTCTATGAACCGACCGTAGTTTAAGGTAGAAGAGATTTGCATACCTAGTAGGTCCAGCTGATCTTTAGTTTGTACCGGTTCACTCTGAAATTGGGGAGTCACCGATAGGGGAACACGTTTAGTGGAGAAAACACACGCCTGAGTCTTAGACGCATTGAACTGAACTAAGTTAGAGGCGCCCCATAAGGACACTACCTCCAAAGTCGAGTTGGCGCGTTCAAGCATCTTCTCTCTCTGAATCAAAACTTCAGTAGCACCAGCCCTGGCACTGGAAAAGTATCTCTCCACAACAGTGCTGTCATCCGCATAGCCGACTATACCTGGTACAAGTAAGTCGTTTATATGCAGAAGAAACAATGTTGCAGAGAGAACTGACCCTTGTGGGACTCCGGCATTGATGGCCATTAAGTCAGAGGAGCAACCATCAACAACTACTTTAATAGATCTATCAGCCAGGAAGTTGGAGATCCAGGCGCAAAGGCTGGAGGAGATACCATAAGATGACAGTTTGCGCAAGAGGCTTGCGTGCCATACCCTATCGAAAGCCTTAGAGATGTCAAGCGAAATAGCTAAGGCCTCGCCATGTCGCTCGATGGCTTCACCCCAGTAATGCGTCACGAAAGCAAGAAGGTCCCCAGTCGAGCGGTTTCGGCGAAAGCCGTATTGCCGATCGCTGAGAATATCGTTGCCTTCTAGATATTTAAGAAGCTTTAGATTCAAGACTCTCTCCATAATCTTACAGAAAATGGAGGTAATAGCGATTGGTCTATAATTACTGGGGTCAGCTCGGTTAACTTTCTTAGGGACGGGTTGCACGTTTGCAAGTTTCCAACTTTTTGGTACGATACTGGTTTTGAGGGAGAGACGAAACAACCGAGTGAGAACAGGGGGCAACTCCGGAGCACAGTGCTTTAGAACCACCGCAGGTATGCCATCTGGACCACTAGCGTATGCCTCCTCCGTAAAACGTGACTTTGTACTCTTATTATAGGGGAATGTGCCATAATCACTGATTTTAATATACCGAGGAGAATGCTGCGGTCATAGGCCGCGGTCCATTCCCTGCGGACTCTGGCATCCACGGAGAGAGATGAGGTCCTATTCGCAAACCGGGACAACACGGACCAAAGCAGAGTTGGATTCAGGGTTTCCAAAAATTGGGTAACGAATGGAACTCCACCCAACCCAATGAGTCCAATATGAACCTAACTCTCATAATTCGATGATAGGTTAGTGTAGGTAACGACATTGATTGAAGTACTAGTTAGGCCTTGGGATAATAAACAAACTATCTAAATTAACCTTGAGTGTAGTTCCATTAAGAATAACAAAAGATAAAAACGTTACAGTTCAATAAAACTCAAGATAGAAAGATTTAAAGACAATTTTTCCACTATTCAAAGAAATCTTTCCCTTTACTAATACACTTTGGTAGCGGAAAAATTCTGAAGTGCAACACTGTGCCTGGATAATTAGATATTCTCTTAGCCGGCTTTTACATTACCTGCGGGAAAAGGTGAGGTGGTTCTTAGTTCCTAGACTGATGGTACCACACGGCAAATAGTATTTTTGTTGTAACTTAAGACGACCGTCCTAATGTTTGAAATTTTTTTTGCCGCCTCTCTTCGTTCCACCCTTATGTTAGAGACGATAGAGCCCATGAGTGAATTTACCTACATTTTAGCGTATCGGGGTGTCAATCGTATAGATAGATTATAATCTATGCTTATACGTCTTGTTTGTATTGAAAATATGTTTCTAACTACAGTTACAACCACATTTCTTCGGCATAATTTTGACACCAAAAACTCGTTACTTTTACGCTGCTATAAATACGAAGAGTTTGTTAAAACGTATTGTCACGATTCTCATCGTCACCTGCGTGTTAAATTTTATTTAGTCCTTTCGACGACAAGACTTCTATATATACATATTATTTACTCGTGTTATCAAGTGCCATCAGTTATTTTTACATAAATATTTGAATTAAGAACTAAATAAAATTTGACACGCAGCTTGCAGGTAACGATGAGAATCGTGGCAATGAGGACGACCCATAAAAGGAAAAACTACAAGCGTAGATTTTCCGTTTTTTTTTTAACTTCAAAATAAGATTACATTTAGAGGTGAAAAAACATTGGCACTTTTTGTATGGACTGGTAGGCCTAGCAAGGAGGGGATACGCTTCTTTAATCAACTTAACAAGAGGATTGTTATTATTACTACAGACTACTGCGTGTAACTACCCGCAAAAGAAGACTACTAAAATCGCAGTATCACATTATATATAGTGCGTGTACCCTTGACTCTGTCCGACCGTGCTTTTCTATCGCTACCTCGTAATAGCCGCGTACGCGTAACAGTTCACAGGCGCTTGGCCGACGGCGGAGACGACGCGATGTTATAAAAACACGTACACTGCTCACTTAGCGAGTAAGTACATCCGGCAGTTTTGCACGTAGTATACGGAGCATGGTGGACGTGGTAGCGAATTATACAATTTCTTGTTTTTTGTTTAAGTTATATTTATCGTATTATATTTCCCATGTGGTCCCGGTGCAACGGTGGTGTGATAATAGGACCACCCCTTATAGGAACAAGGATGATATGACGATACGATTTATAATGTAAGTAGGTACAACATAATAATTTTCTTTTTGTAAGCATAAGCAAGTTAAGCCGTCTGTCCTGGCCTGTTATCGTAACGTAACACAAAAGTCATTAAGCCAAGTCAGTAGCCTTTGCTTTTTGAAGTCAGATACCATCAGCGGACCACCTACACGAGAAAAGAAGAGAAGAAAATCTAAATTATCTGTGACTTTGTATGAATTATTTTTATGTACATTAAGTAGGTAGTTACATATTTTAATTAGATTTCACTTTAGCACCACAGTAGTGAACTATCGCCGCGATCTCGTTTCTGCTTGGACCACGCGGTAATTTAACGAACTCCACAGCGTATGGAGAGTTGAACAAGTAGGTCACTCGACACCATTCTTAAACAGTCGGTACGCGCAGACATCGTCCTCTAGAGAAACTGTGGATTATAATTAAAGCGGCCACACTACTCTCTAATGCACGTGTTATTGAGGTACGTAAATTATACGTATGAATCTAATAAGTTTTACTTTTGAAATCGCTTTTCCACTGCGTACCAACTTTTAATTTCTAATTTAATTAATGTTTAAATTATAATGTTGCCCAGATTGGACTGGCGGTTGAGGTAATTGTAATGCTTGAAAGAGCTGAAAATTTTAGTCTCGCAATGTTAAATTTTTTTCAATATTGTCTGGTAAACCTTTATCACGGTGAAAATAACGGGGCATTTTTGGGATTTTGAATTTCATTTCGTAATTAGTTTCTGAAAAGGTTTAGTGACAGCGACATATAGACAGTTGGTGCGGCCCCAGATAATAAGTATTTATAAACACGACTAAATTATTAAAACGGCATAATCCAGGAAAGAAATATAATAATTGTCGCTCGTATCTTCCTAAAGATGTATAATGCGTGTTATCTAGTTCTTTATCTGTAGAGTATGAAAGTAATTTTTATATTAGGTACGATGTAATTATAGACAAGCACGGAAAGTATAGGCATGAGTGATACTCGTACAAGTCTTTTTATTTTGGTTTGGTCTTTGTATTGTACTATTATTTATACAGTAGCTTAGCCCTATAATATTATACAGACATTGCGCGACTACCAACAGCTCCACTTACATCATTTAGAACGTACGTAACTGTTCTGTCCATTTGGTCGTTGTGGCCAATAATGTCGATAACGAATAAAATGGCCAGCGCCTGGCTAAATTACACAATTGCGACATAAGCCGATTCGGCACCCGGCATTGCATACCTACAAAGACACCTTTTATCGTGTCTATGACCTCGATCATAAGAACCACAGATCTTAAGAACTGACACTCAGCCGCGTTTTTTTACCGCGTCTTATGTTACGACTGTAGCTAGTTATTTTAAATAAATAAAATATAAGCGTTACAACAAAAACTGAACTTTAATACTTTAAAGTTAAAAATAAGGATTCAACAAAATATTATGACCTACAACGACCGTCTATTCCTGGGGCTCGAACCAAAATAAATCACTAAACAAAATTAATAAAATAAATTGACCAAGGAGCCACAGACTACACAGACTCGAGACTTTGTTCAAAAACGTCAGCTGTCAACCGCCCGATGTAACATTGACTGCGATTTCTCTTGGTATTGCTAACACTTATTTATAGATCATTACAATGGTAATGAAAATAAACTATGGTATTTAAATTCGGAGAAACTATTAGGAGTTCAAAGGAAATAACATAAGTATTTTCGCCCATTGAAAACGACGTTCCTTATAACCTAAGAACCTATAACCTAAACTTATCATCCCATTAGGGCCGACACTGCGTTACGCGTGGCGTTATCTTCTACCAGTTTATAGCGTCTCCTCAAGAGTGTCCATAATAGCTTTTTTTCTTAGCTGTCATCATCATCAGCCTGAAGACGTCCACTGCTAAACATAAGTCTCCACTATAGAGCAGCACTTTGAGCGGCTGCTTTTTTCCTGCATTCTTCGCTATAAGTACTAAAATTATTAAATATACTTATATACTTAATATATATACATATATATGTATACCTTTAACAAACTGTAACAAATGATTATATTTGGATATGATTTCAATTTCAATAAAAAAAAAAGAAAAAACAAAAAAATATACTCACTAAAATATATACAATGGATGGGACGGCGTTGGGAGGCACAGCCTGCCTCCCTTCGCCGTCTCATCCATTCATTCTATTCCCCTATTTTTTTACCTTTCCCTACTCTCTTACCCATAAACAGGGTTAGGACTTAAATCTTATTAATCCGTGCGAAGCCGGGGCGGGTCAGCTAGTAATTAAATACAACTGTACTTTACACCACAGAATTCCCCCTATTACATTTGTCTTCCCCCTATTACATAGATAAAAAGTCTTTGCTTTACACATAAAATATGACTAGATGGCGTGTGTACATCTTCATCGCTGCCCGCTGTTGCATAAACCGTTTCAAATCTTACGCGAGCCGTTCAGCTTAATTACTGAAACTAGTGAATTTGGTATATGCAAGCAATGAACAGACCAAATTTAAAACTGTTAATTATCCACTTGGGGCCAATTTTAAAGGCTTTAGTTGACAGATCTAAAGCTCCTAAAACTGTTGCTGTCCTTATCAAATAGACGGCAATGTAAAAGACGGATATATTTTTAGCATTTTTAAAACTGTCAACTAAAGCCTTCAAAATTAGGCAATACCTAAAGTTGACTAAAAAAAAACAAGTTGACGAAACTTAACGAAAATTGATTATGTACACATTCTTCGAGTTCGTGGATTTTTTATGTCGTCGGCGCTTTTGACGTGAATTTCCCCCAAAAAGCGGGAAAGTTTTCTGCTGCGCCTGCTATCGGCTAATTTTGATAACATTTGGCAGAATCATTGGGTACTCGATTCTAATCAAATATAGTAGTAAAAAATGAAGTTACCACCCAGCAAGGAACTTATACGTATAGGTACTATAATACATATATAAGTTCCTTGCCACCCAGATATAAAGCCTAAGATCTGAATAGACACTACAAGTAGCGATGGCAATTAATGCGATTTTGCGTATATTTCATAAACATGCTAATTCATGAATCTTAGTATGCTAATTGCTATTGCTATGCTATTTGCTAAAATGAAATTAAGTTCTAATGAAAATGAAATGAAAATTGAAATAAAAAAAAATGTAAAATGAAATGAAACATGTAATGAAACTTTAAATTAAAAATTAAATTCAAAATGAACTAAATTAAATGAAATTTCATATTTCACAGAATTTCGCAACTACATTTCATTTGCGAAATGCTAATTGAGTATTCACATGCTAAAAATGAATGCGAATGGTAATTAATCCATCACTACTACTAAGTAATGTTTAATAATAAAATTATAACTTCATACCTGGACTTTTGGCGGGAATGCGGAAGAGTTCACGTCGTTGCATTGTATTATTTATCAAAACTTTTGCTTTTTCCAGTGTTAATGTTTAAAATTGGTGGCGTTTTACGCATTAAGTGCTGAATTACGAGCAGGAGTGAGGGCAAGTGATATAATGTGGTAAAACGTGACATTTCGTGTTGCTTCCAAAACTCCATAGAAGCTTCTAGTAAAGTTGCCACCACTTTGCTGGAGCATGACTTAGACTGGACTATGACTATCTCTGACTTAGACTAGACTATGACTATGATTTTACTTTACGTGATATATTCTTTAACGATGAATAATTACAATACTTGACACTGGCTAAATACACTTATGTGTGGAGCCAAAATTAAAGAAAGAAAAACTTCATTCCTAGTACTGTGTTCAGCAGTGGACGTCTTCCAGCTGTAGATTTGATTTTGCACAAACTGAGTTATCTTTGCAATAACCTTTCTGCTCGCGATGTCTACCGTTCGCAGAAGTGGTTGCCCCCGCGGTTTCACCCGCGGACTAACAGTAGTCTATGCGATGTATGTTGGGATCTACTACCAAACTAACGTTTATAATATTTCATGTTCTATTCTATACAATATTTATTCAATAAAAACACAACACTAGAAATCATAATTAACACGCATGACAAAAATAAAACATACAAACCCTACAGCTAAAACATTATTTACTAAATTTACAATATAAACACAAATTTACAATATACAATATTGTATTATTTTATTTGTTTTGTAAAAATAGTAATACCAATTTATTAGTAGAATTTAAGAATAAACTTTAACGCCCTCCATACCTACGTAATAGCGTTGTATTTAGTTTTTACCACAGATAATAAAATACCACTTATTAAGCATTATTTACATTCCAAAAAGTACAATACAATTACTAAAAACGAAATTAAATCTAAACTAAGTATACTTATCTAAAACTAAAACTATCTAAACTTATGATATACACTTATAAATTAAAAACTGCGTTTAAGTCGCTGTCTGTGGGTAAGGTCCCCAAAAAGCTGGCGACATTACCTCGTTGTGGCCATTCAACTTAGTCTTTGACCGAGGTAAGAGCCATGTCAAAATACCTACTTTTACTAAATATTGTAGGTAGATACTTATACATAAATTATTATCTTTATCAAATAATACTGGTTAGCTATGCTCGGTGTTTCCCTGCGAGATAAGATCCGGAACGAGAAAATCCGCAGGACTAATATAGCCCTTAAAGTTAGCAAGTTAAAATGGCAATGGGCAGGCCACATCGCTCGCAGAACTGACAACCGATGGGGAAGAAAGGTTCTCGAGTGGCGACCACGAACCGGAAGGCGCAGCGTAGGCAGACCCCTAGGTGGACCGACGACCTGGTGAAAACCGTGGGAAGCCGATGGATGCAGGAGGCGAGCAGCCGCTCAAAGTGGCGCTCTCTGAGGGAGGCCTATGTTCAGCAGTGGAAGTCTACGGGCTGATGATGATGATGATGGTGATGTCTGGTTAGCTAACATTTCCTTGGTATATAAGAATAAGAATATATTTATTTCTCAGAAAAAAATATAAACAGAATCTTAAACACTATATGATAGGTAGGTAGGTACATTAAACAGTTGAGATTTTAGCAAAACTATTAACAAAAGGTAAGTTAGTAGGTAGGTGCTAAGTGTGTTCTATTTCAGTCTACATTAGGAATTCGAATATTATATGATTCTGGTCTATTAGTAACTATGTTATTTTATTATTGCATAACAAATGAGATCAAACAAGTGTATAGAATTTCAGGTCTATGCTATACCTAACTAGTAATAATAACAGAATTTGTATTATTATTGTATGGGTATACTGCAGTGCCACAGGACCACAGCCACAGCTTTGCTCATATACGTATGAGCAAAGCAATTAAATGGGGCAATGCTGCCAGCATGTTGATACTCTACATACCCTATTGGTAGTGGGGGAGAGTTTGGACTGTGTATAGACCATCGCGGCGGTTAGTACACAGTGTAAAATTTTTGTCAGGGCTTAGTGCAGCTGGTATCATTTAGTAGTAGAGTTATTATTGTAGTATTTAGTTAAAAGATTGAAAGGCAGTTTGCTCGATACAAAAAACGTATATTAACAATAAATTATGTATGTTTACTTAAAAACTTTGTACTATTTATAGAACACTTATAATATAGTTATCTGTGATAGAAAGCTGCTACTTCAAGCGCTTGGAGCGCGTTGAAGTCTTTTATTTGCGACTAGCTAACCCGCGTTGGCTTCGCTTGGGTGAATTAGCTTTAAGAGAAGAGGCAAGCCAGAGGTAAAATGATAATAAATAATAAATAAAAAGAAGAAAGGATGAATGGATGGGATGGTGATAGAGGCAGGTAGCCACATGCCTCTTGCCGCCAGCCCATTAGTCTCATCGGAAAAATAGTCTCAATTTTCATTAAAATTCATCCAGTAGTTTCAGCGTGATGCGTGTTCAAATAGACAGACAGACTAACTTACAACAATTCGTAAAAAAATTGTATTTAATTTTATATTGATAAAGAACGATGAACAATAATAAAAGAAGATATTTTTGAAATTTAACATGCATTTTTTTATGAGAATGTATGACGTGACGAGCTGGTCGTTCACCTGTTGTTAAGCAATACGGCCGCCCATAACAAATGCAATGTCACTCGGAACTTTAAAATAATAAAGTTTCGCGTGACACTGCACTGCGCACGTCATCCTAAGACATCACACAGTCTAGTAATCAGATTACTACACTGTCAGGTCATAAAGTCTCATTTACCCAAAAATTTCACTACCTACAATACCCTTCAAACCGGAACACAGTAGTGCTTGCACACTACTGCTTGGCGGCAGATCAACTGGCAAAGCGGTGGTACCTATCTAGACGAACTTTGCAGAAAAGTCCTACCACCTAGCACATATCATAAAACAAAAAAAACGCTTCCTCTCACGTAGATTTTTTTTCCCTCTAATCTGTGCTTTCTCTCTACAAGAAGCGTCATTTGTTTCATAGCTCTGTGGCACATATAAATAAAACTGGAATTGGAATAAACCGGTAAACCGCGCTGACGTAACAGCTCGCCACTGCCAGCTTTATAGATAGCGTCCCAATTAGCTAGCGGGTTAACAAACACACAAAAAAAAAATTACGTCATAGCTAAAATAAATAATACACCACACCATACCGCAGAGCCTGAATACAAAGTTTTCGATCAGTCTGTGTTGCCAGTGTTGACTTATGGAACTGAAATATGGTATTTTACTGTTGGCCTCATTAGTAAGCTCAAAGTCGCGCAACTAGCTATGGAGAGAGCTATGCTAGGTGTTTCCTTGCGAGATAAGATCCGCAATGATGAGATCCGATGGAGAACTAAAGTGACCGATATAGCTCTCAGCATTAGCAAGTTGAAATGGCAATAGGCAGGCCACATCGCTCGTAGAACTGACAACCGATGGGGAAGAAAGGTTCTCGAGTAGCGACCACGAACCGAAAGACGCAGCGTAGGCCGGCCCCCACTAGGTACACCGATGGTGAAAGCCGCGGGAGCCGATGGATGTAGGAGGCGAGTGGCCGCTCAAAGTGGCGCTCTTTGGGGGAGGCCTATGTTCAGCAGTGGACGTCTTCGGGCTGTTAATGATGATGATGATGATGAAAATAAATAATATATTCAATGAACATCATAATTTAGGCGTATACAAATTGATAGGTCTTTACACAGACCTACAATAATTTCGCGGTACATGCTATGATCAATTAACAAGCCCTAACTAACTATGGATATGCTTTAACTTCTAATCTAAGTACTTACCTATAGCTGTTAAGCTTCGCCTTCTGCGTTTTCATAAGTATAAATTGCATATTTTGTCTCCACAGTGCAGATACAAAAACAATGGCATACCACCTTGCGAGTTTAACAAGTACAATCGTGATTTTCTCTTACGATGGAAATTGGTCGATTGTTCCACTTAAACTACAATGGAAAACGCATTTTAAATAAGTAATCGCGACAGATTTCGACGTGATTTCTTTTTTCGCTGTACTTTCACATCATTGTGGTTTAAGCGGTTGGTTTTGAGAAATATCTAGTTGGTTACGATGAGCACATCAGTTATTATGGAATTTCTCCTTTTCGTTCATTCTTGACTGACTGATGAACTCCGCGGAGAGTGAAAAATTTAGATCTAAAGTTACTTTCTAAGGTTTAATATTTATTTCTTATATTTTTAAACAAGGCAGAAAAGTTGATACATAATAACAATAAGTCATCCTTTATAGTTTTACGCGTATTATACTTGTACATAAGCTATCACAATAGTGTTATTTTTATGTACTTATACTAGTTTTTAAATTTATTTTACCTGGGGGGGGTGAATTAGGCTACCTGTAATGCCCACCTAGATGTGTATTTCAAATAAATAAATAAATCATTGTCAAAATTTCAAGGAGGTACGTTTATAACTTTGGAAGTTATTTATACCCTAACAAGGGAAAATACCTGTCAATTACATCAGAAAATAATAATAGGCATGATGACTGAAAATTTGTATTGCTTAAATTAAAAATATTCCTCAAAAGATAAACATTTGTGAAAACATTAATAAAATATCTCAAAAAACGACAAAGTTACAAGCATTTTAAAAACCGGAATAGAAAGAGATAGTTCAAACGGCCAGTGACGTCAGAGCAATGTCGTCATAGTCATCATCATCATCATCATCATTAACAGCCTAAAGACGTCCACTGCTGACCATAGGCCTCCCCCAGGGAGCGCCACTTAGAGCGGCTGCTCGCCTCCTGCATCCATCGGCTCCCCGCGGCTTTCACCAGGTCGTCGGTCCACCTAGTGGGGGGCCGGCCTACGCTGCGTCTTCCAGTTCGTGGTCGCCACTCGAGAACCTTTCTTCCCCATCGGTTGTCAGTTCTACGAGCGATGTGGCCTGCCCATTGCCATTTCAACTTGCCAATCCTAAGAGCTACATCGGTCACTTTAGTTCTCCTGCGGATCTCCTCATTTCGGATCCTATCTCGCAGGGTCGTCATAGTAGGTACCTCATTACTAAGCTGTGGTAGCTTTACATACAGTCTCTTTGATATGTGACGATTTTTCATAGTAACTGTGGGGGCGCTCTGTTTCGCGAGAAAGGGACAGGAGATGCTTCCTGTAGAAACTTTAAAAGCTTATTACTCCGTGATTTATTTACCGATTTTACATTTTTATTCAATTATTGCATTCATTTTTAATCTTCTTTATGAAAGTATTATTTACTTGTTCATTTTTAATAGTAGTCATCATGCCTATTGTCCTTTTAAAACGGGTCCGACCGACGGGCCCGATAGCTCAGTTGGTAGTACCCCTGCCTTTTGAACTGAGGGCTGTGGGTTCGATTCCTACCCAGGACAAACATTTGTGTGATGAACATAGATGTTTGTTCTGCGTCTGTTTGTTATATTGTATTCTATGTATATATTTACAAACAAAAAAGTATATAAGTATTATATCCGTTATCTGGTTCCCATAGTACAAGCTATGCTTAGTTTGGGGCTAGATGGCGATGTGTAAAATGTTCACACACACACACACACACACACATATTTTAAAATAATTATAACCAATAGACACCTATTACGAATGAGAATAAAACATTCATTTTTAAATTGTTAACTGTACTAAAATAATGTTAATGAATGGCAATACGTGTTATAAGTTGAAAGTGAGAGTCCGGATGACCTCTTGACAGACCCACGTGGGCGCACGGATCGATAACCGGACCGCGCGGTTCCATTGCATCACCGTTCTTTATTCTCACTGATGAGTTGTGCCTACTTACAGTGTTACAAAATACTTGTCCGAAACGGTACGACGATTTGTTCCGTCTTAGTCATCAATCATCATTGCATCTAGTGAATACTATTTTCGTCTTTTTTAAATAGGAAATATGTTTCAGAATCCTAAGGTTAGGTTATCTTAATTGTGATCATTGTTATCAATGTTAGTAATTAAATTATTATTATCTACAGGATGACAGACTACGAGCGAATCAAGACATCGTGCTTAGAACGGTCGGAGCTATGGGAAGACCCAGACTTCCCCGCTACGCAGTACTCTGTATTTTACTACCAAACACCACCATTCCACTTCGTTTGGAAGAGAGCTAAGGTATTTTATAATTATACTTGCTGTATATTTTTTTTTGCGTTACGTTCTATTTTTAAGCGCAGAGCAATTTGGTAAGTATTTCGAATAAAAACCCCTGCACTGCATCTTGTTAATATGCATACATTGGGTCATTGCCAATATTACAAATTATATTATGTTATTATACTTGCAAAGAATGTTTGGCTCTAAAACCAATCTGTTTATCCTAATCTGAAATATAATCTAAAAAAGTATTAAATTGTAGATAGGTATTTGATGATATATAAGATAGCTTAAAAAATATATATAAACCGTGATGGGATAACTATATATAAATATGACATTCGCTGCACTGTCTAATTACTAAGCCCATGCAGGTAAACCCGACAGATGCCCGTAATTAAAACACAAAGAAAATCTTAGAAAAACACACTGCTCTGTAGGTAACAAAAATTACAAAGACTGAACGCAACGGTAACGAGACTTAACCGCTAGACTAGACCCACCGAACCAGAATATTTTTTATGTCTATGGCTAGATCTGTTACTATCTGTTCAATCCTTCTTCCCCGCGCTACCTTCAGGAATGATTTAACTTCCTTCACACTTGTCACTCACGTTCTCTAAGATCATCGGAGAACCTGATGCTAAACATGCCAGTACACTCAACAAAATTCTATGATTGCTCATTTACTGTGGAAGCTGTTCGACTATGGAATGCTTTACCCACTGACATTAAGCAAGCACCTTCGCTGAACATTTTTAAGGATCGCGTTAAACAGTTTTATCTTTCGCTCTAGCTATCTGATACTATTGTCTACTTAGCTCTTTTTATTCCTATAATAATTATCTGCTATTTACTTAGGAATATATCTATTTATTTTTATTGATATAAGTATAATATGTAAAATATGTAATGTGTATACTTATATGTATTATGTCTATTATGAATATGTATTATGTTTATGCAGTTTTTATGATGTTTATTGTATATTATTGTATAGTATGTACGTTTATGAACAGCTTTTTGGGGAAACCACCGTCCATATATTTTTGCGTTATTCCTTTCCATGCATGGTTGTCTGGAAGAGATCGCTTTAAGCGATAAGACCGCCAATTGTAACACTTCCGTTAAATTTGTACTTTTGTTTATAATTTGTATGTTTCAATAAAGAGTTTATCTATCTATCTATCTATCTATCTATCATGATCAGTTTGAGTGCTCTAATTTCTGTCCTGCCCGGCAAAAATACGCACCGCGACAAAATTTTTTCGACACTATCTCGAGACAAGACTATGGTAGCGCCTATGTGCATGGGCGTACCCAGCTTTAGGCCCAGGGGAGGGCAAATCCGCTTTTCATGCCGGGGCCGGGAGGCATAACTTCAAGACGATTCTTCGGCGGGGGCCCCATCAGCATGTAAATTTGGGTGGAGGGGGATTCTGTAATTTTTTTATGAGAAAAAAATAGCTGAAGGAACGTGTACTAATAAGAAAAGCGCAATCGAAGTGAGCGGGAAATATTTTAAACATTTCCGGGCAGATTTCAGCAAAATAAGTAACTGCAGAAATGAACGCAACTGTAACAGGACGTGTACGCAAAGCGCGAGCGAAGCGAGAAAAATGAGCGTGTTTAAACTGTATAAATAAACACAACTGTAATAGGAGGGACGTGTAATAATAAGAAAAGCGCGAGGGCAAAATGTTTTGAAATAATATAATATGTCCTGACACTTCAGCAAAATAAGTTCATAAAACGACATCGCTAGTGTAGCGAGCGCGAAAAATAGCTCTTGGACTGTAAAAGTGAACGCCACTACAACAGGAGAGACGTGTATCAATAAAACGAGCGAAATCTTTTGGAAATAAGTCTTTACAAATTTTAGCAAAATAAAGTTTCTAGCTAGAATGAACTAAGGAAGAAGTGGCTAATTTTGTAAAGTTGTAATGTTGCCTACTCTAACTCTGCCTTATCAACAAGCAACGATAAGTAGGCATCTAGATTCCAGGGGGGGGAGGGCTGCCCCCCCCCCCCCCCCTCCCCTCCCCTAGTTACGCCCATGCCTATGAGTGTCTCACTCTGTCAACAACGATAAGTTTTCTCCAACTGCACATGCTATGCTAGGCCATCTGAGCGTGGTTAGTACCTACTTCTTGTTTGTACTATATTGTATTGGTAAGCTCATGGACAGGCCCAAAGTATACAATAACTGAAGAAAGTGCTATTTTTGTAACGACTACCTACCTCTGCTGCGTTACTTTCACCAAATGAGCAAACAGAGGAATTCGATGAATGAATAATTGCCCTTTGAATCTAAAACCAGTGGTTTAAAGTTAGATCGTCGCTGTTTAAAATTCGAATAATTTCAATGATCTATGTCTGGCAAAGCCAACTCTGCAGTGCCTTCAAGTTGGTGGAATTTAAAATCTTTTTTTAGCCTACGACGATTACTCACTAGCCATCTAGACCAAGGCAACTAAAAAATTCACGAATCAGACAGACCATACCGCAGACATTTGTAGATAGGTACTATTATCGATTCTGCTCCGTAAATAAATCGACGGACGTGTGGCGAATGCGGTGACGTCATACGCTGCGGTGTCCGGTATAGTCACAATAATAGGACCAACACTTTTATATAACTGGTTCCATTGGTTCATATCAAACTCTAAAATCGCTACTTCACGGGGTGTTGCTCATCCCCTCTTTTTCTTACGTAGTCTACACTCTATATACGGTATTGAATCAAATATCAAATTAACTTAAAATGCATGGCATTTTGTTACTCGAATATAACAACATAACCATTAACCTGTGACGATGTCATCCTCTTTCATCCTCTTCACCTGCGTTCGTAGTTTTCGCATAACATTGGCCGCTCATAATCTACATTCAAATTCAAAATTAGAACATTAGTCGCTTTCTTTTTATTTTCTATACAATTTTGTCATTTTTCATTTAGCCAAAGAGTATGTATATAATTTAGCCGCCGAGGCGCACAGTTCCAATCCTCTACTTAGTTTGTGATTCCGTCCTCGCTTGTGCTTAAACCAAATTTTAATATTATTCTGTACATTCAAGTAACAGTACTAATTCTATTCGAACAGTTATATTCTACTAACGTTTAAGTTGCGAACGAGTTTTATTTTTATATAAAATCATTGATTTTCAGGCTTTATATCATCTAAATTATTGTTACATTTACCAATAAACCTATTTTCCCGAAGCGTACCATTTCATGCAATAGTTCCAGATTTCCCACCACCTACTTACGTGTTCCAGTGAGTGTCCTCCCCTTATTGAGCTACCGGGAAGATGCTTTGGGGGGACCTCCGGGCCAAACCATACGTTTCACCACTGAGTCGACACTGTCTAAGTCGGACTGACAGCGCTTTTTCTCATTATCCTGTACCTCTTTATTTATTTCCCATCAGACATCGGGAAATACTTGCGATGTCCACCATTGAGGGTCAACTCTACAAAAATTCTTTCTTTGACTGCACGGATAGCATGAGCTGTAGAAATAGACATATCTCCCTTTGCCCAAACAAAACGCAACAAAAGGCTTATGACGTGATCTGTGTGATCATTCATTGGTTAAATGCTTTCTCCAGATAAAGATAATTATGTTGATTTCTACTATTTTCTACCCGTGCTAAAAAGCAGAAAGTCTAAAAATTACGTAAAAATTGCAACAGCAGTAGCAAAGCAACAGTAGTTAGCAATGCGACGGCAAGCACTTAGCAATCGGTCGAAAGATGGCCGCCGGTTGCTCGAGCACTTAGCAATCGGTCGAAAGATGGCCGCCGGTTGCTCGAGCACTTAGCAATCGGTCGCAAGATGGCCGCCGGTTGCTCGAATACACATTGGCCTTCCTTGCGGTACAATATAGAAACACTTTTGCCTTACACCTAGTCGAAAATCTAACCGTTGCACGTTGGTAATAAGATTAATCCGTTATAGTAGGTTATAGAAACCGGGCATTAGTCGGTAGTAGTAGTTACAGGTAATAGCCGGCCCTGGTTACTGGCAGTAGGATATCAAACAAAAAAGAATAAGTTATTGGCAGATAACCCCCCCCCCCCTGCCTCTGGGTACGTCCAAGCCTAATCATCGTCATCATTAACAGCCTGAAGACGTCCACTACTGAACATAGGCCTCCCCCAGCGAGCGCCACTTAGAGCGGCTGCTCGCCTCCTGCATCCATCGGTTCCCCGCGGCTTTCACCAGGTTGTCCTAGCCAAGCCTAATATTTCAATTTAAATCGGTGGTTATTAACCTCGTCGATTTAGTGTGCAAATAAACATTTATACTGGCAACAAGTATAAATTTATTTGCACACTTCTCAAAATACTCCAATTCACGCTGATTGCGTTTTCACGTCGGGGAAAACATTTTACTTCAGAACAAATAAATTGAAATTAAATTCATATTTCCGATGAAGCGTTATTATACAGAACTGCTGTACGTGCTGTATTTTATTGGCTCGTACAAATATTAAATAATTATCTGTATTCTGTATTTTATTATGGGGTGGGTTCCAGTTGGACTGAGTTAGCGTTATTTTCGGTTTTTTTCGAACACAAACGTCGTACCGGTAGCAATAAAATAAATCACTGAAAATCAAACTTCTTAGAGCTCCCGCCAAAACTCCAAAAACCGGATTACCACTTTCCTGTCTATTTTGATTTTTTTTTTCTGTGGTCGGCCAGCTATTCAGCCATTTTTTTTCATTTTCATCTTTGGAAAAATAGTATAAATATTTTCGCCCAAATCTATGTCATTTTAAAGAAATAGTGAAAATAAATTATAATAATGGCAGAATTGTGACAACTAGCCACAGAAGCCATAAACCAAGGAGTCAAATCAAATTATAATAATAAAGTCATTTTAAAAATATATTAATTATGTCAATTTAAGTTAATTATAAAAAAAAATAGGTACTTAGTACTTACTCATTTATTTTCATGTTTTATTTTTTTGTCATAATATTTTATCGATAGAGCAATTTATTAAAGCCGTAATATACAGATTAAATTACATATTTCAGGGCTAAAATAAATTATTGCATTCAATGATTATTAAACTGTTTTGTATAATTAATATAATTATACACCGTTCGCACCGTATTGAAACCGTTTATCGTGAAATACACTAGCTGACCCGCCCCGGCTTCTCGCCGATTTATTCGTCTCGCGCTATCCCAGTGTAAGAGAACAGAGAAGGGGGGATAGATGAAGGTAAAGGTAAAGTAGGTAGGTGCTGGCCCACCTGCCTTCTTTCACTTACGTCATCCATTCATTACTTTCCCTTATCTTTTCCTCCCTGCCATCGCAGTACCGAGGAGGAGTAGCTTTGAACTTAATACTTTGGTGGTTATAGATGTCTGTAATTTCTGAACTACAAAATCGACGATCTTGAATTATTTACGAGTCAATATTCAAAGTACTTACCCTCTTACGAACAAAAAAGATTTAATGAAATCGGACCGGTGTTAATGAGTACTCATTAACGCAACTGTGACGATGTCATCCTCCTTCATCATCATGCCAGCTATCCACCTGCTTTCGTAGTTTTCGTACCAAACATTGGCCATTTTTTTTTAATATGTGTGGACATTTTACACAGCGCCATCTAGCCCCAAACTAAGCATAGCTTGTACTATGGGAACCAGATAACTGATATAATACTTAGATACTTTTTTTGTTTGTAAATACATTCATAATGTAGATTCAAATTCCAGCAAATGTAGAACATTAGTCAAATTCTTTATTTTCCATACATTTTTGTCATTCTCCGATTAGCTGCCACTTTAGTTTGGTGTTAGCTGCCAGGCGTACATTACCCCCCTCACCGTTGGTTGTTTAAGATCGAATTTCAATATTACATTTGTTACTGTTCAAATAACATATACTATTTCTACTTACCTACAAGTTTGTAAAAATTCCGTAAAAGTTCGAGTTAGAACATGTTATGTTATTTTACCATTTTCAGTGATTTTCAGGCTTTTAACATTTCCCAAATTGTTGTTACTTTTTAGCAATAAACCGAGTTCAGTTCAGCCTACAACTTTTATTCCCAATAGTTCCTGCACTTCCCATTGTTTCATCGTGTTTCAAGAGTGTCCTTAAATGGGCTAGCGGGATGTATTGGCGGGACCTTCGGGACACAACTCAGTTTTTACCATCATTCTATTGCCTACCTCGTAGTATGAACTCAAATCATGCCAAGTTTCATTTTAATCCATTCCGCAGTTTTGGTGTGATACTCAGCCAAGGTACACACTGCAGACAGACACACAGACAAAAACGAAAAAAAAGATAGCATAAATTTATTATATACATATATTTAGTCTTTGCTTCAATATATTGCTTCAGCATCAATAAAAAAAATCTAAATATCTTCACCTATATCGTACAGAATTGGATCGCACCTGTTACAGTTTTATTATCCCTACATATAATAAATGTGTAATTCTGATGCGCTACGGAACACACACATAATGATGTCAAATCTAATTTATCCCATAGGTTCTATTGTTCAAAAAATATCGTAACCGCGATGCAGGACTACAAGGCTTTTTTCCCTTCTCCATACATTTTCTAATTTATCGTATCTAACGCCATCTAGGGACAATAATTTGTATCTGTTTGTTTGTTTGTTTGTTATTGAACAAATCCCTAGATACTGAACTGATTTTCATGCGGGTTGCACTAATATGCTTAGAAATAACCAGCGCACAACATAGGATATATTAAAATACAAATATCATTAAAAATTTTTGGTCAAAATTATTAAATATCATTACGAAACCGGACGGAATTTTATACAACATGGCCGCTTCATGGTGAATTCTTTTTTGGCTACTGACGGTTAGTTTGTGTCACAGTAAATTTTTTTATATTGTATTATGGCTCCACACATAGTGTATTTAGCCAGTGTTAAGTATAGTAATTTTTCATCGTGTTGTTATTGAATATTTCACATGTTTCACGTAAAGTCCATCTGGAGGCACAGATTAAAGTAAAAAAAACGTGTGTAAGGCCATGAACAAAGAGTAATAGGAGTTAATTTCGGTAGTAAATATGCATTAAACAGTGGAATGAAATTTTACAATTTATTAGATTTGATTAACCATTATTAGTTTTCTATTTTAGCCCTTGCAGGTTGTTTGGGGTTTTTGGAGTAAAATACATATACCATCAAATAATATGTAAGTAGTATGAATCGATTGCATTCAAGATACAAACATGTTAATTATACTTAAGTGCCCGCAGATTAGAGAAATAACCGGCCAAGGGCGAGTTAGGCTCGCGCACGAAGGGTTCCGTATCATTATCTATAAAAACTAGCAAAAAACGTTTGATGTATGAGAGAGAAAAAATACTAAAATACAGAATACAATAAGTATTTAAGGGGTTAAATACTTATTTTATTCTGTATTTTTTGTAATAGCGGCAACAAAAATATATTTATCATCTGTGAAGATTTCAGCTGTCTAACTATCACGGTTCATGAGATACAGCCTGATGGTGACAGACGGACAGACCCTTAGTAATAGGGTTCCGTACCCAAAACGGACTGACGACGTCTGTCAGGCTGTCTGTCCGTCTGTCACCAGGCTGTATCTCATAAACCGTGATAGTTAGAGCTTTACCCTTGGGAGTATAATCTTGACTCTTGCTACGCCTATTTTTGGCATTACATGACGTTTATGTTTGGCCCACAGGTCTGAAGGCCAATGCATACTATTACCACCATAGGCTAATGCAGTGGGCCAATGATATACTCTTACGTTACGTATAAATTATATACTCTTTGAATGATACAGACGTATAATAATACTCTTTGGAATGATACGAAGTAGATTTTTTTCTCTAATCTGTGTACGAAACATGTTATGTAAAATGCCCTGGAGGTCTAGCAAAGATCACAATCACTAACGCTAACGCCTCACGCTAACTCCAAAAATGTATCGAAATGACATTCGCTACGGAAAAGTTAGCGATTTCCGAAACGTCATTTCAGTACATTTTGGAGTTAGCGTTTGGCGTTAGCGTTAGCGGTTGGTATCTTTGCTAGACCCGCAGACTTTGCCTTATTGCAAAAATGTTTTGAAAGCCTAGATTTTAATATATTATAGGTTTTAATTAATCATGAGTTCGATGATACTTATCGAAATATCATCGCAAATTTTTCTATAGTTAAGTAGCCATGAGTGGAGATTTCATCAAAATTGGTCCAGGAATATCAAGGATAATAATTAGCGTACCTACGCCGTTTTGGGAAATATTATAATTAATTATTTCATCCATGATTAAGACATGTCATTTTTACTTCGTGGAAGTGATTATACGAGCAGAAAACTCTGGCTGATAGAAAATCAGTTTTTAAAAATAAAGCCATTACCTAAACCGAAACCTGAAAAGTAATGTAGTCCACGCGTGGCAACGCCGCGGGCAGTAGCTAGTAAGTAATATAGATAGGCCTAAATACTGGTTGCAGTCGACATGCAGCGAGCATCCTAATGAGCTCTGCGTACCTACGTGAGTAAATGCGGGATACTGTATATATCTACAGTTTGAAGGTTCGTTTTATTACATTCCGTTTGCCAACATGTTTAATACTTATTTTACTACCCGATAGAGAGATTTGATTTGATAATAGGTACATTTTAGTTTAGCGCATTATCACAGAATCTAGCATATTGTCATGGGTTCATGCTTCATTCCATGACGATATAATACGAACCAAAATCTTATCGGCGGGATATTGTTTCTACAAGCTTTTTTTTATAACTGAAATAATATTAATCATCCAGGCCGATTTCGGCTACGGCGACCGTTTTCTGTTAGTTTAGGAGCCTTGATGTTTAGTTCTTATATGACTGACATACCCTATTTTTGCGGTGAATGTACGTGCACAGTGAGTACACGTTATTATCATAACTGAAAAGTCCCGCATTTAACCGCAATCTCACCTGATGGAAAGTGACTACGCGGTCTAGGATAGGATAGCTAAACGTTTTTCTAAGCCTGTTCTTGAGATCTGCAGTGGATTTAATGAAGCACAAAATTAATTATCACTATTTCTTTATTTAGCGTTCTACATTTTCTAGGATTCCGACAGAGCCACACTGACAAACTACTAAACAAATTACAAACGATAATAGATTATAGAGCAGTGTTACCACAGCTAATACTCCCCCTTAACACTGCGTTTCTAATTAACAACAAAACAATATAAAATCACTCTATAAGAAAAATAACTCCCCCTTAAATAAAACCCTGACAGACAACTCTAAGCAAATACTAACTCTAACATTGTTCTAAACCTATACTATTCCTATTATTACAAAACAGTTTTTTGCCTAAGGCTTTAGTAAATATGTCTGCCTTTTGTTTCAAAGAAGGAATGTATTTTAACACAATATCTCCTTTGTCTATAACATCCCTTATAAAGTGGTGTTTAATATCAATATGTTTGACTCTACGACTATTTTCTCTATTGTTTGCCATATGGATACAACTCATGTTGTCTTCGTATGTCAAAACATATTGACATTTTACATTAAGATCACAGAGTAAACCTTTTATCCACAATGCTTCACAAACTGATGAACTCACACTTACGTACTCAGCTTCAGCTGTTGACAAGGATACAGTTTTTTGTTTGCGAGTAGCCCATATTATTGTATTACCGTATAATGTAAAACAAAATCCAGATATACTTTTTCTATCCAGACTTTCTGCAGCCCAATCTGAGTCTGTATACCCTATTATACAATTTTCTTCTACAGAATCATTGCTATATTTTAGTCCCATATTACATGTATATTTCAAATACCTTAAAACCCTTTTTAAGTAAGCCCAATGAGTATCGTTTGCACAATCCTGAAACCTGCTAAACAAATTGACAGCAAAACTTAAATCAGGCCTTGTACATGTCACTAAATAGATTAAACAACCAATAAGTTCTCTGTAAGGTTCTTTTGTCAATTTGTTAACGTCAGTTTCTTTACAAATCTTCAACCCTTTTTCTACTGGTGTTGATATACCATTACAGTTTTCCATATTAAAACGGATTAGCAATCTTTCAATATAGGACTTTTGATGCAACATTAATATACCATTATCAAAATCTCTTTCTACTTCAATACCTAAGTATCTTTTAGTTGGACCCAAACATTGTATATCAAATTTTGACTTTAACTTCTGCTGTAAATCATGAATCACATTCATATCTGTATGTAAAATCAAAATATCATCTACATACAGGAACAAATATAAGTCATCCTTCACATACAAACATGTATCATATTGAGAATTATTGAAACCATTTTCAATCATGAAGCTATGAAAAGTGTTATTCCAACATCTAGGGCTTTGTTTCAAGCCATATAGTGACTTGTTTAATTTACATATGTAATTATCACTTTTCATATCTTCTGGTAAATACATATAAATATCTTCTGATAATATACCATGCAAAAATGCTGTTTTGACATCCATTTGTTCAACAAACATCTTTTCTTTGTTTGCGATGACCATTAGAGCTCTGAATGTTATAGTTTTCCTACTGGTGCATATATGTCGTCCCATTCTGTACTTTCGTATCCTTTTGCAACCAGTCTTGCTTTGAAGGTATTATCATTTTTAATTCTGAATACCCATCGACTGTTGATTATATTCATATCTTTTGTTTTTTGTACTAAAGTCCAAGTAGAGTGTTTTTCTAATGAATTTAATTCTTCTTGTATGGCTTCCATCCATTTTTCTTTATCTTTTGACTTCATAGCCTCCTTTTTAGTTTTTGGAACGTCATTTATCATATTTTCGATGTTATAAGCTGAAAACTCACATTCATGGAAATTTTCACAATCATAATCTTCTAGATACGATGGTTTCTTAATATTTCGTCTAGGCCTCATCTGGGATAAGACATCTGATTCTGTTTCCTGATCATTCTGTAATAGTACCTTTGCTTCTTCTGTACTTTTCTCATTTTCTGTTATATTTTCCAATAATTCTGAATCTATTTGTATTTCTTGTTTTCTGACTTCTTTTTCATTCAAAATTATATCTCTAGCTCGAACTATTTTTCTTTCTTCTGGATTCCACAAGCGATATCCATTATCGCAGTAACCAACCATATACAACTTCTTTGACTTTTCCATAAGCTTACCTGCCCGCTTTTCTTTATTTATGTATGTATATGCTTCTGATCCAAAAACTTTGCATTTTTCATAATTAGGCGCCGTACCATAATATATTTCTGCTGGAATGTTCTTGTTTACTGTTGGCAATCTATTAACTATATATGCAGCTGTATAAATAGCTTCACCCCAAAGTTCTTTTTCAAATCCAGAATCTATAATCATTGTCTTTGCTTTTTCTAGTAGAGTACGATTCATTCTTTCTGCTTTTCCATTCTGTTGCGGCGAGTAAGGGATAGTTGTCTCTATCTGTATGCCTTCTTGTTCACAGTAGTTCTGAAAACTTTTATTTATATATTCTGTTCCATTGTCACATCTAAATCTGGATACTTTTGAATTGAATTTTGATTCTACTATCTTTACATATTTCTGGAAATACTTTAGAACTTCAGTTTTGCTATCCAGTAAATATACTGTGACAAAATGACTATAGTCATCCAAAAACGTTAGTATGTATTTCTTATTATCATGTGTGACTGGATTTATAGGACCACAAAGGTCTGAATGAATCAATTCTATAATTCTGGATGTTTTCTTATACTCACTGTTGTGAAAAGGTAACCTTGTTTGTCGACCTTTAATACAGGGTTCACACAGTATTTCTTCATTTGATAATTCACAATTTATTAACTTTCTTTTCTTCAGTTCTAACATTTTTTCTGTAGAAGCATGGCCGAGACGCTTGTGCCATAGTTCATCACTCACGGGAATCGAATATGCTTTTTGAGCTGATACTTCTTGAACTCTGAATTCGATTTCGTATAAATTATTTTTCTTGCAACCTTCTAGTATTATTTTATTCTTTCGGTATATCAAAACTCTGTTATTTGCAAATGTTATTTTATATCCATTCTGCTCGATCCTGTTGATTGACAATAGATTACATCTCAAGTTTGGCACAAACATGACATTTCTCAAAGTGCATTTTTCTGTAGTTATCGAACCTATTTTGGTAGCAAATAAGGATTGATCCTTCTTGGCAATATTTATTCTTATTGGATTCTTTAACTCCAAACATTCTTTAAACAAGGACGAATCATTGATGAGATGATCAGTAGCTCCGGAATCAACATAAAATTTCAGTGACTGACCTGAATTTCTATCTCCAGAACTTAAAAAGCACACGGGCTCTTCTTCTTCTTTCTCTACCACATTTGCTTCTTTCTTAGTAACTTCCTTCTTGTAATTATTATAATTCTGTTTAAATCTGCACTCTGACTTTTTATGACCTTTCTTTCCACAGTTGTAGCAGTCAAATAAAAACTTCTTAGATACTTCTTTTCCGCTGTTCCTGTTTTTATTACTGTAGAATATCTGAGACTGTTCTTCGGAATTATTAAGACCTTTCTTTTTTATTTCTTCTTCTATAAGTCTCCTGCGAAATGAAACTACAGTCTTCAGTTGATATGTCAGCCTACGGTGAACTCAATAGACGTATCTGGAGTTCCATGCGACACGACTTGCGTGCTTTTAGTACTTCACGTATTGAGGCCGCAATTGAGCGGAACCAAGGCTCTAAGGTGTTCGCAAAAGATTCGTCTATTGGGCAAAGCCAAATGACAAAACTGAAGACCGAGAATGGTAGTGTCATTTCATCCAAGCCTGAGATCCTGAGAGAGATTGAGAACTTCTATGGACAGTTATACACATCGACACGTGAGCCCGCTACTAACACAGCTAAGGACACCAGAGCCAAGTTAGTCCGACACTATACCGAAGATATCCCGGACGTCAGCCTGTACGAGATTAGAATGGCCCTCAAACAGCTTAAAAACAACAAGGCGCCAGGTGAGGATGGAATTACGACCGAACTTCTGAGAGCGGGTGGTAGACCGGTACTTATAGTCCTCCAGAAGTTATTCAATTCTGTCATCCTTGAAGGTACAACGCCGGAGGCATGGCACAAGAGCGTGGTGGTGCTCTTCTTCAAAAAAGGTGATAACACCTTATTGAAGAACTATAGGCCCATCTCGCTCTTGAGTCATGTGTATAAGCTGTTTTCGAGGGTCATTACGAATCGTCTCGCACGCAGGTTTGATGAATTCCAGCCTCCCGAACAAGCCGGTTTCCGAAAAGGCTTTAGCACCATAGACCACATCCATACGCTACGCCAGATTATACAGAAGACCGAAGAGTATAATCGGCCGCTATGCCTAGCGTTTGTGGACTATGAGAAAGCCTTCGATTCAATCGAGACTTGGGCGGTGCTGCAGTCCTTACAGCGATGCCAAATTGACTATAGGTATATCGAAGTGTTGAAGTGTTTGTACAGTAAGGCCACTATGTCAGTCCGACTACAAGACCAGAGTACGGAACAGATCCCATTGCAGAGAGGCGTGAGACAGGGAGACGTTATTTCTCCGAAACTGTTCACAAACGCATTGGAGGATGTTTTCAAGCTCTTGGAGTGGAAAAGATGTGGCATCAACATAAATGGCGAGTATATCACTAACCTTCGTTTTGCCGATGATATAGTCATAATGGCGGAGTCGCTCGATGATCTCAGCACCATGCTCAACGACCTCAGTAGAGTCTCCCGACAGGTTGGTCTTAAGATGAACATGGACAAGACGAAAATCATGTCAAATGCCCATGTTCCACCTATACCGGTAATTGTAGGGAACGATACTCTCGAAGTTGTCGACAAATACGTCTATCTAGGGCAGACTGTCCAATTGGGTAGGTCCAACTTCGACAAAGAGGTCGCCCGAAGAATCCAACTCGGCTGGGCAGCGTTCGGGAAGCTTCGACCTATCTTTTCGTCCAAAATACCACAAAGCCTGAAAACAAAAGTTTTCAATCAATGTGTGTTGCCAGTGATGACTTATGGAACTGAGACGTGGTCTCTAACTGTTGGCCTCATTACTAAGCTCAAAGTCGCGCAACGAGCTATGGAGAGAGCAATGCTCGGTGTTTCCCTGCGAGATAGGATCCGAAATGAGGAGATCCGCAGGAGAACTAAAGTGACCGATGTAGCTCTTAGGATTGGCAAGTTGAAATGGCAATGGGCAGGCCACATCGCTCGTAGAACTGACAACCGATGGGGAAAAAAGGTTCTCGAGTGGCGACCACGAACTGGAAGACGCAGCGTAGGCCGGCCCCCCACTAGGTGGACCGACGACCTGGTGAAAGCCGCGGGGAGCCGATGGATGCAGGAGGCGAGCAGCCGCTCTAAGTGGCGCTCCCTGGGGGAGGCCTATGTTCAGCAGTGGACGTCTTCAGGCTGTTAATGATGAATGATGATGATGATGAAGTCTCCTTTTGACAAAATCTAGAGAAATTTCCTGGTTTATTGTTTCTATTGCCGTGACAACGTTGTTGTATGTGGCAGGCATTGAAAGCAACAAATAGCATATTATTTCGCTTTCAGAAGGCTTTGCATCCGACCCTTTCAGCTCACGAACCAACTTGTCAAATTTTATCAAAAACGAGTCCAACGTATCGTTCTCGTTGTATTTTAAGGTCAATAGCCTTTTTCTTAACAGTAATTGAGATGCTATACCTTTTCGTTGAAATGTATTGCACATTTTCTGCACCATTTGATATGCCGTTCTGCAGTCTTTTATTATTTCAAGATGGCTGTCTGCCATGCACTGAATAATTATATTCTTCGCTTTGACATTTTTCTGCCGTTCTTCTTCTGTAAATTTTTCTAGTGTGCCGTATCTTTCTTCCAAGGTTTCTAATAGATTAGATTCTTCTAGTACTCCCCGCACGCGGAATATCCAGTTCTCAAATTCATCTCCCGAAAAGGGCGAGATTCCGTGTTTATTAATTTTACACTCCATTTTTTTTTTGCATAGACTGCGCACATAACCTAA
The DNA here is from genome assembly GCA_963580505.1 of Ennomos erosarius. Taxonomy (NCBI): domain Eukaryota; kingdom Metazoa; phylum Arthropoda; class Insecta; order Lepidoptera; family Geometridae; genus Ennomos; species Ennomos erosarius. The sequence continues at coordinate 14,446,458 of OY756977.1, read as the reverse complement.
ACGTTTTTCTAAGCCTGTTCTTGAGATCTGCAGTGGATTTAATGAAGCACAAAATTAATTATCACTATTTCTTTATTTAGCGTTCTACATTTTCTAGGATTCCGACAGAGCCACACTGACAAACTACTAAACAAATTACAAACGATAATAGATTATAGAGCAGTGTTACCACAGCTAATAATAGCACATGCTTGTCTGGAAGATACCTAGATGCACTCGCGACTTGAAGAGCTCCAGATTGTACTTATCGGAAAGCAAAGACGCTGGTAAACTGTTCCGTTCATTCGGTGCTCGGATTAATATAGGGGAAATTCTGTGATCTAACCGAACCGCTTTTTTACGAATTCAAGGGAGCCATAAAAGGATGGCGTGAGTGTGTATATAGCTGCACGTCTTGTCGTCTAAAAGTGAAATGGAAAGGTGGAATTAGATTGTGTAGTTTCGCAGCAGACTCACCGATGTAACCTGTAGAACACTGATAGACTGGCAACTAGTTGGTGTTCTAAGCTCTGGAGCCTAGTCTGAAGTCGTCGTTATAATGGTGAACGGTGAACCATTGTGTCGTGTAATAAGCTTGGGTTTCAATTAAGCCCAAAGCCTGACGCTGGTATTTAGCAGAACCGTCCGGGAGATGACCGCAGTATTCTATATAACATAACCCACAGAGTACATTGGTAAAGACGGAAAACATAACCTAAACAATATGCATGATGACTACTATTTTACTCCTTCTTCTTCTTCTTTAATGGCTTTCTTTCACTTTTTTGCAATAATTCTGCCAATGTCAAGTGGTAAAATTTGTACGGTAATGTCAAGTCAAAGTCATATTTTGTCAGTCAAAATGCCAACGGTAAAATGGTGGATATTTTACTGAAGGCTCTAAAAAAGGCCGTTGAAGCAAAAACGAAAATGCATGGTTGTATAATCTTAAAACCATTTGCCAACACTCGTGCACGTTCACGAACACTTAACGGATAATAATCCACCCTTATTACACATTATTAAAGATCAAGATACACTAGTTTTGAAAAATAAATTCAAAATTCACAACCCCCATTATCGGATTTTTTTCAAAGACCAATAATAATATTCCTCAAAAATAACCAGTCGGGAAATCAAAAATAAAATATCTCAAAAACTGTCAAAGTTACAAGCATTTTACAAATAGGAATAAAAAGAGATAGCACAAACACGCAGTGACGTCACAAGTTAGTCCTTCATAGTACCTCATTGCTAAGCTGTGGTAACTTTACCTACAATCTCTTTGGCATGTGGCGTCACAAGTCTGCGGATGACGGAATACTCTATTTGGCGAGAAAGAGACAGGCGATGCCTTCTCCAGAAACATTAAAAGCTTATTACTCCGTGATTTATTTACCGATTTTACTTATTATTTTCTATTTTTGCATTGATTAGTAATCTACTTTATAAAAATAATATTAACTTGTTCATTTTAAATAGTAGTCATCATGCCTATTCAATTTGCAGAATCAATGTGCGCCCGCTGTTTCCCGTAGTTTACCTGTTTTTGGAAACTGACATTTCTCCAAGATGGGTTGGTCCCAGTGATTTGACTAACAGAGACAGAGATCATGTAGTTAGCTTTTTTATGTTAACGTTGACGTGACGAGCTAGTCGACCTAGTCGTTCACCGGGGCCGAAATGTGCTATTTCAATATTTTCAATGCGTCATCATCTCCTGTGGTACGAAACTTCTGTGCTGTGTACTTAAATCTAAATGTCGGTGTTGCCACACCACAACGTTGAATATGGCCATACTGCTCGTGGAATGATGAATAGTTATTGATTTCCCAGAATACTAGCCCTCCAAATAGGTCATGACTTCTAGCTCTGATATAATTATTGTCTGGTACCGTACCCTCTAGCAGTGGACGTGTACTATTCCAACGGCTGATTTTGGTGATGTAGGTACCTAACTAGGTATATTCACCACAAATTCCATTTTCGAGAAAAAATAGTTTGACTAACTTCGAGAGTGTTTACGCTATTACATTTCCTGTATGAATTTATTGGGATACCAGAATAGAATTTAATGAGACCTCCCCAGCTCAAAATTTGATCCAGCCTGACATTTTCATTATAAAACTTATCTAAAACAAAGACCGCAGCGCAGAGCGTGTAACGTCATATAATCCCCTTTTGGTTGACTCAGTTGAGTTCGCGCACGCTACTTCTACTTTGTTGTTTATTTTTGGTAAAAAAAAATCCATATAAAATATGCTGCAGACAACGCAGACCGTTCTCAGTATTTAAAGCGGAACGGCCGCGGCCCATGCACTCAGTAAAATATTCTAGAATTTTTACTCTATCGATCAGCGCAGTTTTGCCATTTTCTGAATATACAATCAGACGTCCAAGTGCGAGTCGGACTCGTGCACGAATTGTTCCATACCATTACTTATAATAACCGGCGAAGTGCGAAAGCAGGTTTTACATATTTATTTTATTCTATTTTTAGTACTTCTCTGTTGTTATTGCAGCCACAGAAATGCATCATCTATGAAAATTTCGCCTGTCTATCACGGTTCATAAGACAACCTGGTGGCAAACGGAAAGACAGACAAACAGACAGACAGCGGAGTCTTAGTAATAAGTCCATTTTACCCTTTAGGTACGGAACCCTATAAAGGAACGGATTTAAGGCTTAAAAGTAATAATTGCTGGGGGTAGGCTGCGGCGATGTATGGTACCGACTCTACCTACTTACCTAATTGGTAGCTTCCCGCGCTGGGCGGTATTTGTATCAACAGGTGGAAAAATCTGGCCTTTCGCCAACATGCTCCAACCTTTAACGTACATCTACACTGCAGCTTGAGTTTTTAAGTTCTCACTTATTATCTCTCCAGGACGTAGGCACCCAAAATCCAGGCATAATTGCTGTCAAAAATAAAAAAAGCGAATAAATCGGGTTTACAACTGAGTTAACTTTACGAATTCCAAAAAAGTATTGTGATTTATTCGTTAAAAACTTTTCTATGTCTATTAACCAACTGTGGTTTCCGTAGTCCCACCCTGCATATAAGTAGGTTCATGCAACAGGTATGTATTAGTAGATTAGTTTCAAAGTCCTTTATAAATTTCTCCCCCATAAGATGTAGAGACTGTTAATCTCTTAATCCACTTGCGAGGTTCTTGTACGAGCGCAAGAAATAATTAGCTAGTAGGTAAGTCCCTACTAATAATAATTAGAAATAAGTGTAGTGAACTGCTACCTGTATTCAGTATACAAATATACCGACTATGTACTCAATAAAACTCCGCTGATGTTCAATTTGCTGAACTTTTGAATCCTGCAATATTCAACGTCAAAGGAATTTTCCACTGTTGACTGTAGCAAATAGTTTGCACTATATTTTTGGGATGATATAAAAGAGATAGATACGGTGCTATTAAAACGACTACATGGAAACGCACGACTTCATGAATCTACAGGTGAGTACAGCTATGTTATACTATACATGCGGCATGCGTCAAACATGTTTATCTTGCCACTCAAGACGCTTATTATTAGAGCCTAGAGCTTCTCTTTACCAAATAAAAGTTGTGGTACGTACCTCTTTTGCACTTATTATTATTACGCAGGTACGTGCGTGCACAAGTTTATTGGCCTGACCGATCTGGCTATAACAAAGGCAACTTGTGTCCCTTGGATCCACCATTAAATTAAACTAAATTGTGTTTATTGTAACATGAACGGCATATTTAAAAATAATACATATTACACATTATTGTTATCCAATTAGGTAAAATTATATATAAGAAATTAACACAATGTCAAAAAATTTGTATTTTTTACATAAATCACACTAATATTATAAAGGCGAAAGTTTGTGTGTGTGTGAGTGGGTGGGTGTGTGTCTGCGTGTGTGTGTTTGTTCCCTCTTCACGTCGTAACGGCTCGACGGATTTGGATGAAATTTGGAATACAGATAGTTTATATACTGAATTAACACATAGGATACTTTTTATCCCGGAAAAATAACCCGTTCCCGTAGGAAAACCAAACAAACTTAACATCGTCAATGAATTTTCATTAAGTTAATTTAAATATGTCTACTGTATGCACTGATAGTAAAAATTATAATCCCAGACACTTAAATAGATCCTGTAGGAGGGCATTATCACTTAACTTCGACATTACGCAACCAAAATGGACGAAAGTTACTAAAATCATGCTGATTTTAGTAACTTTCGTCCATTTTGGCAGCACCATATACTAAAAATGTTTTTTCCTCCATCCCAGATAAATATATGGTTCTTGTAGGCTAACATTACCTGTCACGCAACTTCTCTTCTGCTATGATAAAGCTAATTTGGATAATATTTAATAACATGACACCTCTCTACCGTAAGCGGCCCGCGAGGGGCACTTTGTAATGAAGGCAAACACTGCTAAAAAGTGTCGTTTTTTTTTTCGAGGTTGCTCTGTTCGCTGGGCCGCAAGCGGCCCGCGAGGGTCAGTTTGTAGTGAAGGCAACCACTGCTAAAAAGTGTCGTTTTTTTTTTTGAGGTTGATCTGTTCGCTGTGCCGCAAGCGGCCCGCGAGGGGTAGTTTGTAGTAAAGGCAACCACTACAGTGCAGGTAACCTGTGGTTAAAGTTGGCAGTGGTAAAAGCAGATGTAGTCGCGGGTAATCTTATCTTAATAATATATAATCCGAAAGTTATCGCTCTGTTCGCTGGGCCGCAAGCTGCCCGCGTGAGTCAGTTTGTAGTGAAGGTGATCTGAGGTAAGAGTTGGTGTTTATTTTCGTGGTTGCTCTGTTCGCTGGGCCTATTTTTATCAGTAACCCCCTACAATGAAAAGTATGTAAAAATTTCATCAAACTTGATTTAGAATTAGTTACAGAGATATTATAAGGTAAGTACATAACAAAATTCACACACAGAGACAAAGTATCGCATGGATAATATTCGAAGAGAAAGTAAGATAGGCTTAACACATTTTTAGGTACCCATGGTCTTGACAGTGCGCAGTGAATGTGAATACTAAGCAAAAAAACATCTGAATCGCAATCTTATATACCCACCCTCATATTGTTCTACACGTGAAATAGATCACCAGCCCTAGATCAGCAATCCTTCGAAACTTTTCGAGACGAAATCAACACTGTCCATCTCCTTCATTCTAAATGTAGAGGAAAGAGACGGTTAGCGTGAATTTCGAATCGACACCCGGGGAAGGTCGTTTATCATGATTAAGAACAATAGAGGCCCCATGACCGATCCCTGGCTTACCCCCGATCGAGTGTGGTAAGGCTCAGATACGTAAGTACCATGTCTTACAAACTGACGGCGGTCTCTCATATAATTAGAGAAAAATGACCATGAGCGGTCCATGCTTGTGAAACAGTAGTACCGCATCCTCATACTGTTTTTTATCATCAATGGTTATTTGATTTTGATTCCATCAATGTGTGTATTTTTAACGTTAAATAACGCTGGATACCAAAACTGGAAACTATTTTCATTTTTGTTCAAAAATGGAATATACATTTTTATTTGTTTATTTGTGTTTGGTTTATGATGTATTTTTCCATACATGCGTACCTATTGCGTAGTATTACTTACTAGTTAGTTTAGTGGATACTTAGGAGTTAGGTATATATGATGTATATTTACGGTACCGATACAGTCATAAATAGTTCGTTAGTTCCCTTTATGGTCGACTGCATTTTGTTTGGCTAGAGGTTTATCGAAAGGGAACTAACATGATAATAATGTTGGTTCGACAGCCAGCTTCCACTATTGGAGGTTCCAAGCTAACGCAATCAATACGGTGTTCGGTTACTGCTACGTTGTAAATCTGATATTGCAGAACGGCTGTAGGTGGAAATTAAGCTGGCAAGGCATGCAAGGCTGTTACTGCCTACCTGCTGCCTACACTAATATCGTACGTATGTACCTAAAGTACCTATGTCATAACTCGGATCTAACTCTACTAGACTAAAGTCGGAAGAGTAAAGTGACGCCTAAAAATATTTTTATAACATGATAAAACCTTAGTTTTTAAATTTTTACTAACTTACTGGGTAACTTTTTAGTAAAAGTTAAGTAAGCACCTTGAGGCTTGAGAGTTAATTCAATCCAGGTGACCAACATTTACAAAATCACATTCACAAAAATCTTTGCCGGTAATCAATTATTAAGTTTAGGTACATCCCATCTATTGACTTACTAGTCATCGATGGGTCTGCTTTTAAAACAGTATTCATTTCGATAATTTTATTTGTTTCGATATTTTCGATGCGTATGAAAATATTAGCACAAACACCCTCGACACCAATTAAAACATACGTATGAAGGATCTAATTGGATATTTCACTGGATACCGATACAATTATTTTTAACATTTCATCAGAGAAATGTTTGATGGGCAATTAAATGGGAACACTATGCATTCCGATTTCCGGCGCGTGTCAATAAATTGTAAATTATTTTTTTAAAGGGCATCGGGCAACGTATGATAAAATTTTAAGTGCCTTTCTGTATTCTTTTATTTTTATTCTGCGCTTGTTATTTAGATTGGCTATGAATTTGTATAATATTATGTCAAAATAGACAAAAATAAATAGAAACCATCATGTAGGTTAGCCTAATCTGTGCATTTTATTCGTACTTTATACAGTAAGTATGGTCCTATAATTATAGTGCAAGATCCGACAGCACAATTACATACAAATACCTACGTCATCGAGTACCTCAATAGGCTATCTTAGATCGTTAGCTGACACTTAAACATGTAAAAAAATCAGGTCTGCCAATTCCGGTCCTGCCGGGTCATGGAAATCCAACTTCAAGTGCTTTGAATACCAAGTTCCGGTTCCTGGCAGACTTTTTAATCTATTATCAGGAACACCTTGGCTATTAATGGGCATAGGTTTCATCGGGGTACTCGTTGAGGTAGGTAAATGGTGTGAAGGGCACTTCGTAAGGGTCTGCCAGGTACTTCCGGCAGGATATGCGATGGCAGACCAATTTATTTTACGTAATTAATTAATCATTAACTATTGCCAGCATTTTCTATTCGGGTACCTTATGGCGTAATTATTAAAATAAAAATACTTCAAAAGTTTTCTCGGATTTCCGTGACCCGGCAAGATTGGAATTGGCAGACCTGATTTTTTTTACATGTTTATGTGTTGGTTAACGATCTACAGATAGCCTATTGAGGTACTCGATGACAAGAAATTCCTACTGTGGGATCTCGCACTATTATGGCCATGCCATACGGAGAAAATAGTACTTTAAACATTGTATCATTGGAATTTTACTAAAAAATGGCTGATCTGAACCGGAAATCGAACCTGCAATATTATGAGAAAAAGTATCACATGTAAGTACTTATTTTATGATAACGGTCGGAAGGATTAACCATAAGAATTTGTGTATCTAAACCTCATTGATACAATAATATAAAATGTAATGATTGAGAATAATGCTGCCATTATTCTCGCAGAAATAGAATACCAGCTCTCCAGATTTTCATCCTGCCGGGTATTCCTACATCCCACACTGGTATATGGGCAGTACTGTTTCTAACCACTTTTGTGTTTGGCAGTACCTACTCTCTGTAGAAATGGTACGTGTTTTTTATTAGTTATATGCAATTCTTTTGACCACTATCTTGCCTGATGTTAACAATAACCTGGTGGATGAGGAATACTTGCCTAATAGGTACCTGATGTTCACTTCTGACTGGAAAATACCAGCCCTCTCAGCCTCGTGACTTCGGTTGATGGTACTGGTGGGAGTGTAGAAATTACTGGATTAGTCAAAGACGCTTATTCATCGACTCCATACATGGAGTACCATACTTCTATATACTACTAGGTGGTAGAACTTTTCTGCAAAGTTCGTCTAGGTAGGTACCACCGCTTTGCCAGTTATTCTGCCGCCGAGCAGTAGTGTGCAAACACTACTGTGTTCCGGTTTGAAGGGCATTGTAGCTAGTGAAATTACTGGCCAATTGAGAATTTATGACCTGATTACACAGTGTAGTAATCTGATTACTAGACTGTGTAATGTCTCAGGATGACGTGCGCAGTGCAGTGTCACGCGAAACTTTATTATTTTAAAGTTCCGAGTGACACTGCAACTGTTATTGCTTAACATCAGGTGAACTTGTCACGTCATCCATTCTCATAAAAAAAAATACTTCTTCCGACCTCAGATGGCATAGACAAAAGGCTGGAAAACAACTCAGTGGCTTCCTTTATTGATTTGTCTTATCAATATCCATTATCCATCTGGTATAGTTTATCGAGCTTGATTTTTACTGCGTTTACTGCGCATCGTTTTCCAGAAATGCATTTTGCAGAAGCAGATAACTCAAGAACGGTTACATATAAAAATCTTAATGTAAGACATATGTAGGAGTCATGGGGTCCCATCAGGTACAAATGAAAAATAGCCCGAACGTGAAAAATATGTAGTGATCGTGTCGTGAGCGTTATTAGTTAGTGTCCAGTGTATTCATTTGGCCCAATACTTCGATATCCCGCAATAAATGTCGCTTGATAATCATTCGTTAAGCAGAAGTAAAATAATTCGTAAAATTAGCCCGCGTTCTTCCGTTGTATGGGATTAGGCATCTGTACTGTAGGTATTATATTATCTGGGGTAAGATGTAAATTGTTTTTTTTTTTAATTGGATTTTTGAGTTTAAAGCAAAAAGGTATAACTGCTGAGGTAGTAACCGTGAATAACCGCTTTCCAGCCTTCAGCTCACTAGGGTCGAGTACTTTGTATATTTATTTCTTAGATACCCCAAAGCCATCCCTTAGTCAAAAATGATACCCTTTCTGAGCACTATTATTGACCGTATACGAACGATTTCTAGGCCATATCTTGTTCAACCATCAAAATGTGCCAGCAAGCGTCAATATCACGCAATTAGTGTTAAAACCGGGTTACCGTGCTAACCTGCCTGCATCCTTCCGCTGCCCAGGTTTCATTCAATCAGCCCCCCTGCATGATGACATTACACAGCCGGTCGGTGCGAGGACACCACTGGTTTACATCATAATTACATTGCTGGTGTTAACCTTTCGCATTTGGCGTTTTAATTTCGTTACACCACAGAATAATAAATCGTAGTACCATAAGGCTGAGTTGCACCATAATCACAGTTAAAGTTACTGTCAGCTTTTGACATTAGCCCGCCCGGGGAAGCGTGGACGGTTACAGTTAGCAGTTAAAGTAAGCTGGTGCAATCCATCCTAAGTAATTCTCAATAAAAAACTTTTCCAAACTGCCTGCTTATGATGGTGATCGCGTAAAAATGGTCCAATAAAAATATTAGGTAAACTCTATGTACCTAAATAGGGCAAGTTCTGTGGATAAATCAGATTTCTTATTCAAGTGTGACTTGGTAAACCAGATTTATTATATAAAACCCGTATATTCTTTTCATTAACCGGTGCCAAAGACACCCCTCTTAAAAATGAAACTTAGGTAGTAGGTATAGAAAATCTGTGGTACCTAGGTACTGTAACATCCCCCCCCCTATCCCCCTTACTTTCATAACTATATTTGTATATCTTTAATTTAACGAACCTAAATACCTAAGTTTAAAATAACTTATAAATTGCAATTAAATAACCGCTAACAATAATCAATACCGATAGAAACGAACCTAAAATAAACCTAAGCTTGTTGTATGTTCTAGATTTGTTATGGCCAAGTGATCATCTCTTAATAGTGGTAGAACCCGTACGTTGTGATAATGTAGTAATCCAAATCCTTTTAAAGTAATGAGACAATTCCTAACTCACATCAATACGCAATTAATGTAGTAAATTGGAATATCCATTATCCTACTATTCACTGCAATCTAAACCTTTGATGAGCGCTAATCCTATATCTGCTGGAAAGATCGAAAACGTAGATTGCTCCAAAACAACTCACATTAACCTAATTTGGAAATCCTGAAGTACTTCCTATAATTGACCTACAGAACCATTCTTCAAGTGTATATATCAGAATCTCTTAACTAAAACTATCTAAAAAATATAAAATTCCCGTTTGTTACAAAAATGTTATCATTCCTACCGGAAATGCTTACAACCCATTCTACCATTCCCCTTACGCCTGTTTTAACTATATTAGCGAAGTCATGATAAACCTCTTCTGCTTATCATAACGCCGTCTACTGAACCCCATTTCCTAACTATAAATTAATGCAAAACCTAAATCTGGTTTATTAAAGTGGCCATCTACGATGATAGACTAGAATTCGTTACCCTAACTTTCCTACGTTGTATCCTATATTAAAGATTAATAAATAAAAACATAAATAAAACTCAAATTATTTATTAAGAAAGTTATTTCAAACGATTATGAATTTAGAATTTACTTTACCAGAATACTTTTATTGAATTTTAGTACTCAGAGTATATAATTAAATGTTAGAATTATTTTGTAGTTCATAACTAACTTTGAGTTTTAAAAATATATCCGGAAACTTCGATTACTCCTGATTGAGAAGAAGCCCAAAGAAACTCCTCAGGGTTTATCTTTTTTTTAATCTTTTTCTTATATTTGTTTGTTTTACAATATTTGATTTTACAATAATTATAAAGTCGAGTTACGAAGCGATATAATATTTTTGGGAAACCGTAAATTTAGAGTTAATACATCTACCGTCGAGATTAAATACTATTATCTATAAGAAAATACATGACCTTTTAAATAAGTTTCGAAGAATGACAATCAGACATGTCTTGATGAATCGTCCTACAAAGAAGAGCCCATAGGTTATGCATTATGCGCAACCTCGCCGTGTGGAACCTCTGCTCCTCTCTCGAAGATTCGGCCGACATGAAATGGAGATTAATAATGTTGAATAAAAACTCAGGACATTTATTTCGGAGTAATTACACAATGATAATAAGTTGTATGCTGAGCTGAGCCGGGATCTGTTTCTGACATCGTGCAATATCGCTTCAGAGTATAATTAGTATATTTATATAAGTTTCTTATTTTATGTTCCGTGTTATATTGTTCCTTTCGCGATATTGTGTGTCGGAAATAAAGATCATTTCGTTTCATTTCATTTATTCCTAATCATTTCCATACCCGTATTTATTGATATTATAATAATATTATGCATATATTTTGTATACTATAGACATTGAACCGTTTATGAATTCTCAGGCTGACTTTGCTTCTCCTGAACTTTCATAGAAATCATCCATATATCTAAGACGTATTTCAGTATAATGAAATATGCTAAAGTTATGTTAGATCCGTAGAACAAAGTGTATGTATTGTAAGTTGTAAATATATTATTGATATCAATTATCAACAAGACGTTTTTCTACCGAATTTATACAATTAGCTATCCTATCCGTGTTGTAAGGAGTCACTAACAGGTACTGCTTATGCTTGACCCATATAAATACGAAGGACAATAATTACTTTTTGACAAATATTATAAATTTGTTGTAAAATAAAAGTTAAATTTTATTGAAAATTCATTAAAACAATGTCAAATCTAAACTTCACCAAACTGAACTATGCCCATAGATTTGAGATAAATAAATATATTGCATCTTATCTTATAAGATCTTTGCCTATCTCGTCCCTCAACATCATCATCAGCATCATCATCCTGAAGAAGTCATCATCATCATCATCATCGCCACCATCATCATCATCGTCATAATCATTATCATCAACACCATCATCATAATCATCATCATCATCATCCTAAACCCATGTCACTCTGTGCAGCCTTTAGTCTTCCGCTTCCTTCGGCTTCCCACGGCTCTGACCAGGTCAAACCTCATCATCATCACCTCCATCATCCTGAACCCATGCCACTCTGTGCAGCCGTTAGTCTTCCGCTTGCATCGGCTTCCCACGACTCGGACCAGATCATCGGTCCACCTAATGAAAGCATCCTACATTGCAACTTCCAGTTTGTGGTCGCACTAGCTTGATTGAGATAAATACCTATTACATACTAAGGAAGACTCTATTCTAAATTCCAAGTTATTTCGTAATAGACGCATAAAACATTACCTGTTTTGAAACTATAACGATATTCATACACAGTCGCGATACTTTCTAAAACCACTTGAGAAAATAAGATTTCCTCCTCCTTCAAGTTCCTGCTTCGTGAAAAAGCATTGTATCTAAAATAGTATTATTTTTTAATCCACTTTCGTGAGGTTTGCTTCAGTCAATGCGTGAGAATACGATCTCTAATTCTCTTCCGTCTGCTCCACCTGTGGCAACTAAAGGATTACCTACCTACTTATACAGAGTCTGTAAAACAATATTATCCACTAGAATGGATAGCAACATTAAACACGGAATATTCAGCAGTCAAAATTTCCAGTTGGCACTAACTCATAAAAAGATTTCAAAACAAATATTAAGTATTCTACATAATATCTACGATGTTTTACATCACCGCGTGAAATAAAATCTTTCATCTCCTTCGTGTATAACGCTAGGCTTCTGCCGGCTAAGGAAATATGCAGTAAACAGCACTAGCTTCCCTTCTACAATACAATCCCCTGCCATCATCAAACCTTCCGCCGAGAGTGATCCACAATGATCTTGTGCTACAATAAGCATCTACACTCATCATCATCTAAGCTCCTGCCGACTAGGAAATATGAAAAGAATAGCATTGACTTTCCCTTCTGTACATTAAAACCACCTGCCATCATCAGACTATCCACTTAGCGTGATGTCCACAACGATATTGTCCTACAATAAGCATTTTCACTCAACATCATCCTACAAGGAAAGCTCTACGCATTCCGTTCTGTACATTAAAACCTTCTACCATCATCAATCCACCCGCTCGGCGTGTTTCCCACGTCGTTCTTGCCCTACACTAAGCATCTGCACTCAACATCAACCTACCAGGAAAGCGCTTCGCTCAGCAGCAAGCATTTTCCGTCCGTGTATATCTTCAAATACTAAAGAACTACACCTACTAAACAATGAATTAGAAGATTTCACCTTTCAATTTCCACAGACTAAATATAGCGAAGTACTTCCCTTTGAACCTGATGGTCTTAAGTAGTAATAATTCATTATTCCTGTTTGTAAATAGAACTCCTCCGTTCCTTCTTGCTGATTGGTTTTCCTCGCTCGATGAACATCTTTTCTCCTTTTAGTAATCCACTATCTGAAAATAAAAAATCTATAAAATCTGGAAAAAACTATATTTTGCCATCTTTTTTTTTTTCATTTTCTCATCACAACTGACATCTCCCAATCTGAAATCATTTTTAAAAATCTTTGACACATTCTTGACTGCTAGCTCGCGATTTTAGTATGAAATATAATTAAAGAGGTTTTATGCTTTCTAATATTACCTCATTTTACGTTTAAATAACTACTTTCATACCTATCTCTATGTCCTATACCAGTTAGTGCAGTATCAAACGAATATTTGCTTTATTTTTGGATTTTTATTTACTCGTAAAATATTTGATTTAAATATATTTATAATTGAGAAAACTTTCTAATATTTGTGACGTCATGAGACACCCTGGATCGTTACAGTACCTACAGTACTTGGTTGGTTCTGATTTTTTTTTCTCGTATATTTTGGCTCCTACATGTGTATTTAGCCAGTGTCAAGTATTGTAATTTTTATCGTTATTAAAAATATTTCACGTGCAGTCAAGTCCTATCATAGTTATGCTTTAGTAAAGTGGTGGCAACTTTACCAGAAACTTCTATGTAATTTTGGAAGCAACACGAAAAACCACGTTTCACCACTTTATATCACTTGCCCACACTCATGCTAGTAATTCAGCACTTATGTGTTAAACGCCACCAATTTTAAACATTAAAAGAAGAAAAAGCACAAGTTTTGAGAAATAGTACAATGCAACGACGTGAAATATACTGCATTCCCCCGCTCCCTTTTTAAAATACGTATTTCTATTTCTTTACTTACGAAACTATTTTGGCCCAATTCGATTGTTTACTTTTTGTCTAATTAGGTTTAAGCAACGTGACATTCGGCAGTTACGAACAATCAAACGTTCACTTTTCGGTAAGCGGGCGATAGGTATTATAATAGGTGCACCTGCATCACGCATTAGAAAAAATCTTCACTTGCATGCAGTACACTAACCTCTAATACAAGATTAATTATAGAGGTCAGTGGTGCAGAATAATTACTCGGTATGGCGGGCAGTGACACGTAAATATTGGGATATGGATCTACAAAGGGCAATTGCACGTTAGAAGCATTAATGTTTTATTCCGCTTCCAGCTTTTTAATATAAGTATGCATTTCTAATGTACTATAGTCATAACATTTAAAAAAACAAGGCACCCCTTCTTATTATTCCTAGAATTTTGTCCTGCTTACTTGGGGAGGCCTTTCCTTGTCCTTTGTGTCCATTTCACACGGGCTTATGCCGCATCTGCGTCAAGGTTTGAAGGTCTTTTTCGACCGTTGTCAAGCAGGTGGCGACCGCCTTTGATTTTTCATGTCGTGTATCGTGGTCCGACAAGACAAAACATTTTTTTTATATAAAAAAATTCTGTTCGTCATTTATTTAAACGGGAAATGTGCCTTGCGGTTCTCCTTATGTACGTTATAAGTTTTGAGCCCTGAACGCCCAATGATTCGATGACAATATATAATATGTACAAAATGACGCCGAAGCGGCTGCTTGCCTTTGTTTACATTGACTCTGCGCGTTTTTCACCAGGCTGTCGATTGACTTTATGGTGGGAGGTCCAACTAGGGAGGCAGCTGAACAGAAAATGATTGTCGGATCAACTAGGTATTTTATTTGAAAAATGAATAGAAAATGAATAGAAGGGGATCGTTTTGGGTTATCAATTCGGAATAGCCCAGAAATATGAGAGTTAAATTTAAGAAAAAGGAGGCGTACAGTTTTTCACCATCTAAGTATTTATGGCTGACATTTCTTCGATTCGTAGACAGCGGTTCGACTCGACATTTTCCTATAAACCTAGCAGTGAAGGAGTGGGACACTTTACCAGCGTCTTAGTTTCCCGATGGGTAGGTATAATCTGGCGCTCTTCAATTCACGAGTGAATAGGTATCTTCCACAGAATTCCCCCTATTACATAGAAGTCTTTGGTATCTTCTAAGCAAGCATGTGTCGTCAATCATCATAGACCGCATCGTCACTTTCTATCAGTAAAAAAGGCCACCTACCTACTTTTTATTAAAAGCATTTATTACCTTTTTGTTCCCACGGAGCTTTTTATTGTATGTATTTAAAGTATTTATAGAAGATATATCTATCTTCTTCCAGTCTGAGCACAATAATTACAATGTTACGTTACCCGGAGAGGTTCCTAGCACGAAGATTCAGTTTCCATTCACCGTTTAATATAATCTCCGTGGTTTGCGGGATCGTTTATGCATCTTGTTACTCGTCTTCCACAAACCATTTAGGCCAGCCAGGATATTGATCGGATGCAATTATAAAGCATCGGCCGCTTAGATCGTAACTCTATCTCAATCATTACCCAGCACCAAGCACGGTGGCTATTATGAATAGTGCCAAGTATGATGCATTTTGAGCGTTTCGTTTTTTCCGTACCAAGTCAGAAGGTCTTGCAAAGACCCCATTCTATTAACGCCAAACGATGACTGAAAAGGTATGGGAAGGACGAATTAGCTACGACATTACCTGCGGAAATGTTTCCTGCAGGTAATGTCATTCCCATACATTTACAGTTTGCCGTTAACGTTATTAGAAAGGAATCTTTGCTAGACCCCTGGACCCATTGAACATGTGGCTTAAAATATGTATCACAAAACAGGTAAAAAAATGCCCCACGCTTACGCTTGGCAATTTTGTCTATCATGGTGCGAGCGTAATCCTCTTCCCGGTGTGTATCTTGCCGATTAATAGCTAATATTAAAAAAAATAAAATTATTATTTTATTGAAAATTATAATTATTATTTTATAATCTAATCTGGCCATGACTGTACGGAGTATTAGGTAGACTTTTTGCGATATATGCGTTTTTCTACCTACACTTTCTGCGTTAAGTATATTTTACAATGAAGTCGTTGTGATTATGAATCTAATCTAGGCGTTTTAGTGATGTGATTATTTAGTTTTGTGATTTTACCTCTCTGCGATTAAGTAAACCTAACCTACGATGTAGTCACTACGCGAGGTGATCATTTTGCGATCGAGTCAATCTAATACTAAACCCTACCTTTAATATCATCATCATCATCATCATCAGCCTGAAGACGTCCACTGCTGAACATAAGCCTCTCCCAAAAAGCGCCACTTTGAGCGGCTGCTTGCCTCTTGCATCCATCGGCTCCCCACGGTTCTGAACAGGTCGTTGGTCCACTTAGGGGCCAGTCTACGCTGCGTCTTCCAGTTCGTGGTCGCCACTCGAGAACCTTTCTTCCCCAACGGTTGTCAGTATTACCTTTAATATATTACTGTTTTAATCGGAGTTTTGAGTTTAGTCTATATTTTTATCCTAATGCAGATTTTCCAAGATTATCTGTTACCGTGTCTCGTGAACTTGAATATTTAAATCAATACTCTATTTTCAACGAGTTGGACGAGAACGAGGTGAAGATGGTCATAGCTACAAGACAAAAAGTGGTATAGTTTCAAGTCTGGCGTTCCAGTATTACTTTGACATAGATCACCATCATCATCATCATCATCATCGTCATCATCATCAATAACAACACTTTGGCTTCTTATTTGGCTCAACGCATCAGCATTGCAGTTCAACGAGGCAATACTGCCAGCATGTTGAGTATGCTGCCTACCGGTAGTGGGCTGGAGCATTTGGACTGTATATAGGCAATCCTGGCTAGTTTACAATTCAAATGTTATTTGTAGTCGGTAGTGTAGTAGTAGTTCTAATTAGTGTAGTAGTTAGTTTGAGTAAAAAAGGCACACTGCCCGTTAAAAAAAATTGCAACAACAACCTGAACGTCCACTGCTGAACATAGGTCTCATCGTATAAATTAATTTGGAAAGGAAAAATTAATAGAGATTACGCTGAGCAGGCGATACTGCTATAAAAATCATAAATACTCATCGTATAAAGTCTCTGCATCAATTCGCGGAATTTACTTTTATATCTCTTTGCTTTTGTATCTCTTCGAAACTTGATGCTTACGGACTTACCTAGCATTTGACCACGCTCTCACCTGATGGAGAGTGACGATGCGATCGAAGCTGTAGCATGTAAAGTAAAACACTATAATAATATAGCTTTTAAACAAAGAACTTTCAACATCTCTAAGCAAGTGTTTTAAATATGATCCGTCAAGATGTTGTCAAGGTACCTATGAGGTCTGAGTTCGGGACTACTCAAATAATCGAGTTTTTGGGTCAATCCCTAAAGAAATCTAACTAAAGGTGGCTAAGTTCAGCAGATGTTTACTTGCTTCATCAAAATTGTTTTAACCAAAAAGATTCAGATTTAAATACAATTTTTATTATTTGCAATCCATAAACCTTCACTGGTAGGTCCTACCCAAATAGGTGTTTTATCTCTTAAAAAAACTAGCGACCCGATATCGAACACGCATGCATTGTTATACAATTGCCATCTCAATCCATTTCAGAGGTAAATAGGTCCCTTGAGCTAGTACTTTGGCAGAAATAAGGGCAATTTCAAGTTACATAACTGAACCTGTATCATGATTAACAGTTCGTAATTAAGTTCTAAAAAGTAGTTATAGACGGATTTAGATAATGCTACAGCATAGGAAAACCGCCACCCGCCGGACGGATGACCGTCCGGATAATAACGAAATATATTGTTTGATGTGTGGTACTGGTGTAAGAATAGGGGCGTATTTACTCTAAACCCAAATAGGACCATGGCCCGGTGCAGCAGGCTGCGATGACTTACAAACAACTATGTGAGGCTTTCTTTTTAAATAATTTCTAAGCAGAAATTTAAAAACAACATCCTTCAACCAAAACTTTCTTTGGTTGTAATGTAAGTTTGATAGAAAAAACAAAATCTCAAAATCAATCCGAGCTTATAATGACGCCACTTCCATATACTCACAGGTATCTTACCATGGGCGTCATTACCTGCCTGTCTTCCATTCATCTATTTTGTCCCTTATATTTATTCCTCGCCTTTCTCTCTTCCCTTGGACAGAGTTAGGGTGGAAACTAATTAAACCGTGCCAGGGCACAGTATCCGGTCATGCAGTGATGCAGGCCATGCAGTTAGTCATTAATGAAGTACCTTTCCTTTCGAAACTTCGGCTATGTTGTAATGAGTTTTATCCCCTATGATGTAAAATACCTTCGTATTTATTTATCACTTGTTTTTCTTTTCCAGGAAATATTTCAAAACCCCACCTTTGTTTTGGATAAGAGCGAAACGTTCGACGTTGTACCAGGAAAGCTAGGTAAGCTCTTCTATTGTTTCAGTAAGTTGTAAACTCATACACGGAATGCAACACCTCAAACAACGCTCTCAGAAACTATAAGGAGGGATTTTAAAGTTGGGACAAACCCTGGGACGTTTTCAGAGAAATAAAAAACGGTATGGATGCCATCCAAAATATCATATTCCAAGTATAATATTTACTCAAATACTTCAGCGTATGGTAAAGTATGGAGAAAAAGAATTGTTTACGCGTAAATTTTGCCATAGTAGGTATGTATTACATATTAAAAATAAAAAGCTTTCGCGCTTAAAAGAAATAATTAATTGAGTAGTCATCTTGTCGTCCGTGGATACTGCTGCGCTCTTTGCCAAAATAGTTGAGCCTTCATAGGCAGAGTGCCGGTGCTATGCCTTAATGAGGCTAGTAAGTAACGCTTGGAAAATGGCCTGTCCATGTGAAGAAACTCCCAAAAGCCCCCGTTCGCAGAGACAATGGGACGAGCTCTTGTGTAAGATCATACAAGCATCTCTATTACGTAACAGTAACATCCCTGATAGGGCTCGCCTCCTTGCCACTAGCGAACGTGAGTCAGGTTACTGGCTACATGCTGTTCCTTCGCCCAATATTGGAACCCTTCTAGATAATTCAAGCTTTTCTTCTGCAGTGGGCCTACGTCTGAGCATCTCCAGGACAGAACCGCATCTCTGTCACTGCGGGGGCGGGGTAGACCGATTGGGTCACCATGGCTTAACTTGCCGCCGCAGCGCCGGACGGCTGTCGTGCCATGCCGCCTTAAATAACGTCATCCGTCTGGCCCTTGCCACCTTCAACGTGCCGGCTATCTTAGAGCCGAACGGTATTTCACGTGACGATGGTAAGAAGCCTGATGGTATGAAGTTAATCCCGTGGAGCCGTGGAAGGCCGCTGGTGTGGGATGCTACCTGCGTTGACACGCTAGCGCCTTCCCACGTTAACAACTCAGCTCGGGCGGCATGTGCAGCGGCTGAAGCTGCAGAAGACCTCAAACGGAGGAAGTATGAATCTTTAGGCGATGGATACATATTTGCTCCGTTTGGGGTTGAAACAATGTGTCCCCACAGGCGCGGCTCCTTGTCAAGGAGCTGTCCAGATGGCTGGTCGACCCAACACGTGAGGGCTGGTGCATACCTCGGCCAACGAATCAGCTTGGCAATTTCAACGAGGAAATGTCGCCAGCTTTTTGGGCACGCTCCCCGCAGAAAGCAACCTAAATTTTGTGTTTTATTTATAGTATTTTTTGCGGCATAGCTTTTTTTTGATAGGGTTTTTGTTTTTAGTTAGGAGTAAATATTTATTAAGTTAGTTTTAAAGTTATTTATGTTGTTTAGTTTAGTGTATATATATTGTTAATTAAGTTTTTGTAATTAATATCAAATTTGCCTCAGATAAATTGAGTAGGTAATGAATTTCATCATGAATATCTCTGTTGCCGTGTGGGTTACGAATAGGACCTTCCTATCTCTTTCCGTATGCCGTAGAAAGTGGCGCTATGTGGGAAGGCCTAATATGTTCAGCAGTGGACGAGTTCGTTGATGATGATGATGATGATGATGATCTTAGTAGTTTTTGGACCGATTTATTAAGCTGTTTCGATAGATCGCACCGGATCGAACCGGAAGACACAGCGTAGGCCACCTTAAGCGGCTCCCACCCCACTAGGTAGACCGACGATCTGGTAAAAGCCGCTAGGAGCCGATGGATACAGGAGGCTAGCAGCCGCTTAAGGTGGTGCTCTCTGGGGTAGGCCTATGTTCAGCAGTGGATGTCTTCAGGCTATTGATGATGATGATGATGATGATGACCAGGTTGTTGGTTTATCTAGTGGGGGTCAGCCTACGTTGCGTCTTACGGTATGTGGTCACCACTGGATCACCTTTCTTCCCCATTGGTTATGTGAGCGATGTGGCCATTTCAACTTACTAATTGGTTGTCACAAGGGCGTCTGGAAGAGATCGCTCTGCCAGACCGCTAATTGTAACACTTTTGTTAAGTTTGTTTGTTTTAAAGATTTTATCTATCTACTTAATTCTACAAATTATATCGGTCTTATTTCTCCAGTGAGCATTTGTACAGTCTTCTCATCAGACTACGCTCTTTCCTTTGTGTATCCCTTCAGTATACTTTTAATTACAGATATTAAAATAGAAATTACCTTTTAATATAGCTAGCGCCACCTATGATTGATTTACAATATTATAAAAATGGCCACAGCGCCACCTGTGTGTTGCTATAAACAAAGTTATGCGACCACTCACACTATTTTGTAAGTTGTGAAAAACGTATCAAAGAAGTGTAAAAATATTCTGAGCGAGGGCGCTTACATAAATAATAGAAATAAACTAACGATCTAATAAAAAAAATTAGTTATGACTATGTAAATTTAACAAAACTGTTGTTCTCAAAAAAATCTGACCGAATAATGGCAAAATATAAATAAGTAGGTGTTGAAATTTTTTGATACACGTACGTCAGCAACTCTTATTACGTATTAAACGTATTAAAAATTATGAAAATTGTGCGCATCTCCAAAACGTAACCAAATGCATGCAGTATATTTATTTATTTATTTCGATAATCCAATATAGGTAACACCCACAGCGCATTAATTGAAACAAACGACGCTTCACACAGAGCAATGAAATAAATGAACTCTAGAGGGGAAGCGTTTTTGTTTTGTGGTTAAACCTATGACCTGCGTAGGGATGCGACAGCCCTTCAGTACCCCTAGTACGAGTTTCGATACTTTACTAAAACTTGGTCCTTATACGTTTTCTCCCTTTTGTCCCATACATTTCTCTGCAGCGCCCCTAGCGGACACGTTGGTGAACTAAAAATGGCAGTACAAATTTTAAATGGATTCGCGCGTATTCACGTATTGGAAAACTCTTACTAGGGGTACTGGTCCCTACCGTAGATACGTTTAGATTAATATTGCTTTGGACACCTTTCTAAATTCATTAACTTGGCTTTGTTCCAGGAGACAAGTGGCTGGTGTCATGTTTAGGAGTCATGTATCTGTGCAAGGGCTTGTTCTACAGGGTGGTGCCAGCTGATCAACGGATGGACACGGAATATGCCGGAGTTTTTAGGTAGGCATAATGTTTTTTTATCGTACGGTACTTTTTCACACAAAACACCATCAAAACACCCAATAATAGCACAACTCTTCGCTAGGATTGGAGTGCGGCTACCAGAAATTTTTCCGAGAGGTTACGATATGCGTAAAGGATCACTCCAAGGGCAAACAGCATTCTCCCCAGTTTGTATTATAATTTTGGTACCTTCAGTGACCTCCAAGCCGCTAGTGGCGGTTATTGCACACCCTTTCTATGATAAGCATCCGAAGTGGTAAATGGAGGAGGCCTTTGGACTATGTTCAGCAGTGGACGACTTCCGGTTGTTGATGTATGCCGGAAATAGTTCAATGCGTGGCTATGAAAGAGTGCATGGTTGGCGCTATAATAATATAGGTATTCTCAGTGATTTCCTTAACGGAACATTCTAGTTAATAACAAGATTTGAACCCACGACCTGCAAATCGGAAGTATGTCTTTCATTACACTGCTGGTTATAACTATTGTGCCTACAAACAGTCCAAATACTCCAGCCGACTACCATTACATTACATTACATTACTAGGAAAATGTATATTTTTTTATTATAGCGTCACCACACCAGCATGCTGGCAGCATTGTTCCTACTAACTATTACCAACTGTTTCTATTTGAGTTTTGGCGGGAACGCGGAAGAGTTCACGTCGTTGTATTGTATTAATTTTCAAAACTTTTGCTTTTTCCAGTGTTAATGTTTAAAATTGGTGGCGTTTTACGCATTAAGTGCGAGCATTACGAGCATTACGAGCATGCATGCATTTTCGTGTTGCTTCCAAAACTCCATAGAAGCTTCTAATAAAGTTGCCACCACTTTGCTGGAGCATGACTTAGAGTGGACTATGACTACCTGACTTAGACTGGACTATGACTATGACTAGGACATGACTTTGCGTGAAATATTTTATAACACGATGAAAATATAATACTTGGCACTGGCTAAATACACGATGTGTGGAGCCAAAATATAAAAAAAAACTGTTTCTGTTTAATATATACTGACATAATAATAAATAAATATGTGTGGATATTTCACACAGCGCCATCTAGCCCCAAACTAAGCATAGCTTGTAGGTACTATGGGAACCAGATAACTGATACAATACTATGTAATATATAATGGGGCGAATTCTCGGGTATAATGTAGGTAATATTTCATTCAGATTTCGAATTTGGTGGTGTGGACAGTGGATGGAGGTGCTCGTGGATGACCGTCTTCCGACTGTGAACGGCAAGCTCGCCTTCCTGCAGACCAGCTCCTCAGAACAACTCTGGCCAGCTCTATTGGAGAAAGCTTACGCGAAGTAAGTGGCCTTACTAAGTATAGCATTGATTTATAAGTGCCTAATTTCCATAAAATAGCTCTAGATCAGGTAACTTCTAGGCAGGCATGCACCATCGTAGCACTGCGTTATCACAAGGTAGATTTTACGAATAATATTAATAAGGAGATAGGTAGCTTAGCACACATTAATTTATTTTTCAATTAATTAATTTTTTTGTTGTTGCTCTGTCGTTATTAAGCGGCAATAAATCATATTATTAGTGGTTGCGCTTTTTATATTAAACTTTATCAAAATATAACAGAAATAATTAAAACTGACCTCAAGCTGCGCGACTATAACGAGGACACCTCCTGTTTGGAAATAGTCAGGCAATAAGAGCCATGGCAGCACAAGCAATAAATATTCTTCAGTTTGGAAATTGGAAATTTTGCAAAGTGGTTATCGCGTCGACAGTACGTTAGATTAAAAAGGATGCAAAGACGTCCTAAAAAAGGTTTTTCAACACATTTAAATAATAAATAAATAAATAATAATAAAAATAAGAAAGAAAAAAGACATTTATTAAGGTAATGAAACAAACTTTTTAAATAAACTATCTTTAAGAGTGGTAAAGTCGAGTACCTCGGGTATACACGTCCGTGGTCGCAATAAACAATCTTTGACGTTTCTAATCTAATTAGGAAAAGGGCTAAATATAGGCGCGATCTTACATGTATAGTTTCATTTTATCTTTAGTATTAAAGTGAGACAAACGTATTGAGCAAAAGGGCTTCGTTTCGGTCATTCAGCTTAGTGAAACTCCTCGGTGGAATTCTTATCGCACGGTGCTATACCGATTGTACCTAGATAGGCACTCTCACCAAAGTACCGGTTCAATCGGTTCCTCGGTCCTATTTTACCGCACGTTCCGTTGTATGATGCGTTATGTTTAACTTTCGATCAATAATTATGTGTACAGGCTTTATAAATGCATTTTTAGGCTGCTCACCTCCTGCATCCCTCGGCTCCCCGCGGCTTTTACCAGATCGTGGGTCCACCGAGTTGGGGGCTGGCGTACGCTGACGCTGCGGCTTCCGGTGGCCCCACTCAAAGAACCTTTCTTCCCCATCGGTTGTCAGTTCTGATATATTACTTCCGGGCAATTAAAAAGATTGCAACAACTTTATCGGATTACCTTCTATTGACTTAAGTCACTGTAAATTTAAATATCTTATCTTTTGGGCACAGAATAAAATATAGGTTTGGCTCCACCATTCACTAGCCAAAAACTAACAAGTCATTTTGCGGGAAAAAAAATTTACCGACACGTACTTAGTTATACCCCGAATTATTCCGTTGTATGGGATGAGTATATTATCTGGGGAGTATATTATACTAAGCTTTTTAATGACATTTCAGATTACACGGTTCCTATGAAGCCCTGAAGTACGGCAGCCTCGTGGATGGTCTTGCGGACCTAACTGGTGGCATCACAGAAATGCTTCCGATGCCAGATCTTCCTGATATTATTGCACTAAAAAATCTACTTGATACCACCAGCATAGTAACTGCGCACTATTACCCGGCTGTGAGTTTTTACTTTTCTTCGGCATATAATGTAAATTCCATATTATACTGTCCAATCCATGCATATTGCTGATATTGAGACTGTCAAATCCATTCGTATTGACTCCATTCCCGGCATCCTGCGATCTCGTCATTCTGAGTTCTTGGTATTATAAGCTGGAGCAAAAAGGCTAAAAAAACTTGTAAGCCATGCAGTTTAAAGACGTAAATAGAGCTTTCTAAGAAATTTCATTGTTTTCAGGAAAATGAAGAAAGACAGAAAGCTTTAGAACTAGAGATGAACTACAGAGTGTGTGAAATCAAACAGGTAAGACTTATTCAAAATGATCTAGGATTGCACAAATGGGAATACCTAAGTACTTGTAAGGCCCAGATACGTGACTTCTAGTCGCTGACTATAAATCCAGAGCTTTATATTCTTTGCTTCTAGTTAAACAACTGCAAACTGATTAATTTAGTTGAATATGAATTATGAACCAATTGACTTTAGTGGATTTAAAAAAAATAAGAAAAAAAGTGTGGTCCCAGCGGTATGACTCACCCCATATCTTCCCGTAGATGCCGAAAGAGCGCTAAGGCAATATTAAGATTACAAGCGGTCAAGCCGCCTGAAAAGCGTGGTGAATATCAAACCCTTCCCATAAACGTCCAAAGTGGCCTATTATGAGGGAGGCCTGTCGGCAGTGAAGGTCTTGCGCCTGTTGACTGCACTGCACATCTTTTTCTTTTAGGCAGAAATTGTCTGCATTTCTTTCACGGTAGCATTATGCTGCACAACCGTATACTTAGCTTATGTCATGATATGGAATAAATTTGAACTCATGATCCACTGTCATGATATAAATTAAAGTTTTATGCTCATGAACAGATACTTTGTCAAAAAGAAAGGTAAATAAAAGAAAGCTCACGGATAGGGTCAACGGCTTCACATCAGGCCTTTGGTTTCAAGGACCGTCCTGGCGGTGGACTCGCCGAGCTGCCTGCCCTACCTAAACCTAGATAGCTAGCCTGCCTGGGGTCGTCGATTGGTGATGAAATTTTAATTAGCAACGTAACACTACATATTTATGATTTTTATAGCAGTATCGCCTGCTCAGCGTAATCTACAGATTAATTTGTAAGGGAAAAATTAGAATCACGAGCGGTTGGTTGTTTGAACCCCGTAAGTTGGTTGTAAAGGTGAAGGAAAAATTCGGACATGAGACCACTTGTCACGGTAGCTTAAGTAAAGCATATCCCGGCTTGAGGGTTGGATGGATGCGGGTTCAATCCCCGCTCGTGATTCTAATTTTTCCTTTACAAATTAATCTGTACCGCTACATGTCCGCTAGCACAGAGTGCACGCGTCGATTAATCGTGAGGAAAGTTGAAAAATAATAGTTTACACATCTTACGAGGCGTATGTTCAGCAGTAGATGTCTTCAGGCTGTTGTTGATGATAATAATGATGAGCTTAATTTATATAAATCAAGGATTAATTTAAAAAATACGTGAATGGGCAGTGTTTCCATGGTAGATAACGATATTCCTGTAATCCCACCTTAGGCTTCATCTACACTTACCATCAGGTGAGATGTTGCCAAACGCAAACCCATCAATACTAAAAAAAAAATCATTTAAATGAAATAAATAACAAAATAATAAATATGTGTGGAGATTTCACATAGCGCCATCTAGCCCCAAACTAAGCAAAGCTTGTACTATGGGAACCAGATAACTGATATAATACTTAAGATACTTTTTTGTTTTGTAAAATACATACATAGAATACAATATCAAACGCAGAACAAACATCTATGTTCATCACACAAATATTTGTCATAGGTAGGAATCGAACCCACAGCCCTCAGTTCAGAAGGCAGGGCTACTACCAACTGAGCTATCGGGCCCGTCAAAAATAATGATGCTGAGATAACGAAAGAACGTTTTCGATGCATAGCCCAACAATTTTTTTTTATAACTTCTAGGTAGAAACGCAAGACGGACCAGTCCATCTAGTCAGACTGCGGAGGCCTCTCGCTAAGGGAGACATTGGAGTCACACATGTCGTCTTAGACAATACCGCGTGAGTGACTTTATTGCATTTTTATTATGTCTCTATTTTTATTCACTGATTTTACTTTACCTCCGATAGGCATGTATTTGACCACTGTCCTACCTGATGCCAAGGGACGGCGCCGTTGACTCTTCAACTAAAAGAATACACAATAAATTAATTGTATAAGTACCTAAATAATACATGGCGCGCGTACTAGACTATTTATCATCGACGCAGTGTTGCCATGGCCTATTTGGTTTTTACAGGATCATTCTATCAAAAACCTGCCGGAATCGAAGCCCTGCACGTCTTTTAGATTACCTCGTCTCCAATCCACCACTACATGATCATACAACTGGCAACATATCGGAATGCATATCGACAACAAACTACCAATGCCATTCATCTAAAAAGAAATCTACAAATATATTAAGAGTTTTTTTTTTACTTCTTCATTTGTATTTCGTTTATTTTATATAATAGGTAAAGCAAACAGTACCTACCCAATTTACAGACAAAATATAACGGCCCGTATAATATTTTTGCAATTAAAGATGTACTTAAACATTAAAAATACCTTTTGTTTAGGTGGATGACGATACCACCCCGTGAACGGGACCGACTGATCTCTTCCGTCAAAGGTTTCTGGGTGCTCTTCAGTGACTTCCAACGTTTGTTTCCTCGAGTGGAGATGGTGCACCTGGACGTAGAAACCAGCAAGGCGGAGACAACCCTGGCCCAGCGCACCAAGTGGCACATGCGAATGTACCAGAGCAGCTGGAAGAGAGGCGTGTCTGCCGGAGGCTGCAGGAACTACGTTCGTGAGTATAGGTATTGTTGTACGATAGGTCAGGTATAGGGATGTTCAATAATCGTCATCATCATCACAATCACCCTGTGACGTCCACTGCTGAACATTACACCACTCTGAGTGGCTGCTCACCTCTTACATCCATAGGGCTCCACGGAAAATGTTTTTATTGTTTTTAAGGTTCCGTACCCAAGGGTAAAATGGTATTAATCACCTATATACTAAAGGTAATGTATTCCTCAAAATGAAATAAGTATTTTTCGTGATTAAGTTAGTTATTTAGAATTTTAGATACATTTATCATGTGAGAAATAAATCTGATGCCATAGGGAATACACTCTGAATCAGATCACAGTTTTTTTTCCTTTAAAGATAATCAGCGTTGGCCACTCTTTTTATTCGTTTATCGATACGTTTAATAGTTTGTAATTCTTATAGAGAGGCCGTAAAATGTACCTACGCAATATATTAAAAAGCTTCTACGCCAGGGCGTATCGGATTACGTCGTGTCCGAAGCTTTTAAAATCCGCTTTTCATGCTAAGTGGATCTGAGTGACTAAATTGGTGAACTTTTTGAAAATGTTCCCCCCGCGGCTCTCACCAGGTCGTCGTTCCACCTAGTGGAAGGCCAGCCTACGCTGCGTCTTCCAGATCGTGGTCGCCACTCGAGAACCTTTCTTCCCCATCGGTTGTCAGTTCTACGAGCGATGTGGCCTGCCCATTGCCATTTCAACTTGCTAATCCTAAGTGCTACATCGGTCACTTTAGTTCTCCTGCGGATCTCCTCATTTCGGATCTTATCTCGCAGGGAAACACCGAGCATTGCTCTCTCCATAGCTCGTTGCGCGACTTTGAGCTTAGTAATGAGGCCAACAGTTAGAGACCACGTCTCAGTTCCATAAGTCATCACTGGCAACACACATTAATTGAAAACTTTTGTTTTCAGGTTTTGAAGGTTTTTTTCTAATTAGTTATAATTTTCACTACACGCAGATGGCACCATTTGCATTGTAAATTCGCGCATATTAGACCATTTTTTCTTCTTCTTATGTTATGGCTCCACACATCAGTTTATTTAGCTAGAGTCAAGTATTGCAATATAATTTGTCATCGTGTTATACAATTATACTCGTAGTCAAGTCATAGTCTAGTCTAAGTTATGCTCTAGTAGAGAGGTGGTAACTGTAGCTACTAGATTTTCAGATTAGATTAGAAACGTCAAAGATTGTTTGTTGCTACTCTCCCACTAATAAACAAAATTTGATTCAGTATCTGTGGTACTGTTTTCTCGCAAATGTGTTGAAAAACGTTGTATGATACACGGGCGGATATTGGTTTTTACAAACTTGTGACTATGGTACCTAAGCCTTTGTCTACTCGTTAGTAAAAACCAAATTACCGCCCTAATACCATAAATAGCTATTTCTGATGCCATAACATAAATATTGCAGGTCTGATGGCTGCCACTTTTAAATACTAAGTACATATTGTTCCAGATTTCTTCCACATGAACCCACAAGTGCAGATAGTACTAAACGAGCCCGACACTATGATTGTATCCCTGAACCAGCACAGCATCATGGAGCCAAAGGTCATTGGCTTCAGCATCTACAAGACTCCTAACATTCATACAGAGAGGGCAACACCAACGTTCTTTAGAAGCACTAAGAGCACCGTCAACTCGCAGTACACTAACAGTCGGCAAGTCAGTCACAGGTATGACGAAGAATCATCACCTGACGAGCAAGCTTGTCTAGCTGCTTCACTTTCCTCTATCCACTCTTTCCGTGTTTGTGAAACAGTAATTTTTGCATTGTTTTTTATTACCATGAACACTCTTTTTGGGACATGAGACATTCATTCCCTTTATGATCAGACTGCCTAAAAAACAAAAAGTCTACGAGGGCAGATTGACTAAAAATACAGTAGATCCATCCACCTAATAACACGTCTCTCAATTAAGGACAAAAGCGGTCATAAATACGCTCGTAATCCCGGAGAATACCGGTTTGATTCTCGTGATAATAAAAGGTATGGTCTGTATCTGGGATGTGGATAAAGGTCCCACCAAACAACACTACTACAACTGCTAGTATTACAACTACTGCAACTGGGACAAGGTGGTTGTTAATTAGTGAATGGCGCGATCACTTACATAATGTAGTTCAATTGGCTGCATTATAGTACTTACCTACCTATATCCTACTTATCGCTCTTCAATAAAATTAATACATATTGTATAAGTGTAAACTATTTTAATATCTGTGGTGTAAGTAATTTACGCTATTAGACTCAGATTAAATGCTCCGCTAACTTCATATTTAAGCAACATTTTTTTTTGCTGAAGCGAAAGTGTACTTCCCATTAAAATAAACATTGCAAATGCGACTACTTTTGAATGACGAAAATGTCCACAAGATATGTTATTCTTTTATTTATGCAGCACAATTGTATTCTATTGCGAATTTTAATATAAATCGACGGGGTGCCAGTGTTTTATTGACATTAGAAAACGTGAATTCACTCTGGGCCGTTTTTACCCCGGGGGTGCAATACCCCCTGCATTCTCAGCTATACAATAGTGCATAAGCACATCCCTACAGCGCCGCCTACTCCCTTGCGAAATTATTAGTATCAGTTATTTCCATTTACTGGGAATGGAAGCTCAATTATCTTGATTTATTTACGAAGCTACAGAAACTCTTGCGTTAGATTTGCTGGCGTGACGCTTCCTCTGCTTTACGATAAACTACGTTACATATTATTATAAATTTATGTTTTTGTTATTATTTTATTAGTTTGTTTTTGTTCAGCATAGCGATTCAGGAGACCTCAGCGCTGAGGCTCAGCGCTGAGGCCTCGATTCAGCCAACTTTTATTTGAAAATAGAACGGAAATAGCGTCATCGTTTCTGCAAAAGGCATGAGCTAGGGGAGAGCTTTCTGTTCTATTTTCAAATAAAAGTTGGTTGAATCGAGGCCTCAGCGCTGAGGTCTCCTGAATCGCTATGCTGTTGTCTCATGTTTGCTTCTTTGTAGGTGTAAATAAATTATACCAGCTTCATTATTTAAATTTATTTTTAAATTAATAGGTAACTTAAGAACTGGCATAAGAATTTATATTAGGACGGCTACACTAACAACTGGTTTACATTATCCACTTAGCCAACGATAGCTTGTGTTGATATTTCCAGGTGCGAACTGGAAGCAGGTGCATACTTGATAATGCCTACGACGTTCGAGCCTCGGGAAGAAGCGAGCTTCACGCTAAGAATATTCTCGAACAAACTGAACAAGATGAAAGTTCTCGACGACCTGCCGCAAATGACCAAAGCCGCCCTCCTCAAGGCTCCTCCGCCTGGAACAAAGAACGTCGGTTTCAAGCAATACGAGACTTTATTCTCACAGTTGGCAGATGAACACAAGACTATCAATATATTCGAGCTGCAAGAGCTGCTCGATGCATGCTTGCCAAATGATTACATTAAAAGCTGTGCGTCGATTGATACGTGCAGGCAGATCGTACTGTCATTAGATGTATCCTTTTCAAACACCTCACCCTTTGTTTTTTAATATGGAAAAATAAGTGAAGCAGAAAGTAACTTAAAATGTTAAAGATCATAGATCTATATATCAGGATATGCCCGAAGGAACATTTTATTTACTCAAAATGGTGTGGGGAAAAGTCAGCGCCATCTCTTAGATTACTCAGGAACTACGATGAGAACGGCCCTATCGCTGCCATTATGCCCGTCAATGTTTATGTTTACAATGATTATCCCAAATATAAATTCGATTATTTTCGTACAAAACGGAGTGAAATATTGAAAATATTGACTTACTTGTGGTAAGAAACTTTGTATTTCTTTTTATTGCACTTTAGAGTGTAGTTTGTGCAACCCTTCACAACACAACTTGGCATATTTTCTTTGAGACACACGACCGATATCTTCTCACTTCCAACACAGACTGGGCGCTAGTGGATGTCAATCTGTGAAATTGACACCCTCTTTGAAGCGACGGTTTAATCTGTCATTAGGCCTGTCCTTATATATATGTCTATGTTAAAGATAGACGTTATATGCCAGTCATCTTCAACATGATGAAGTCTAAATTGTTGTGTCTTAAATCTCAGTTCCTTCAAATGTTACCAGTTCTGCATTCTCTAGAGATCTAATATTGCATTAAGTTTCAGTTTTCGATGAAGAGAAACATTATAACCATAACATGGTGGTAGGACATTTTCTGGTGCTCGTCTGAATATCTAAGTACCTTCAAGCCCAGATAATATAATACCTTCACCAAGATCTCAATAGTGCAGGAGTCCAAGCGCATCGTCAAAAATCTAGATTCTAGCAAAAAAAAACTAAAAAAACAATAGGCATGATGACTAAATTTTTTTTTGGATAAATTAATTTGATTCCTCAAAAGATAAACATTTGTAAACAAAAATTTAATATTTCAAAAAATGACCAAGTAACAAGCATTTTAAAAACCGGAATAGAAAGAGATAGTTCAAACGGCCAGTGACGTCAGAAGAAGGTCATTACTAAGCTGTGGTAGCTTTTCATACCATCTCTTTGGCATTTGACGTTACGAGTAAATTTTTCATAGTGGCGGGGGCTCTGTTTCGCGAGAAAGAGACAGGAGATGCCTCCTGTAGAAACTTTAAAAGCTTATTACTCCGTGATTTATTTACCGCTTTTGCTTATTTTTACAATTATTGCATTCATTTTTAATCTTCTTTACGATAGTCATATTCACTTGTTTATTTTTAATAGTAGTCATCAAGAAGGTCTAACCACAGATCTAGAATATGTTCGATGCTCCCAAAATTCTCTGGAACAAATGCTAACTTATCATCGCCCAGCCACCATCTCTTATATTCGACTTACTCGTTTCTTAACTAACCTCATCAGAAAAAAGGCACCGGTCGCATATGCCTCTCAGACTTCAGAGACCTGATATGCAGCTTGAAACACTGGCAGCTTCTCTTCAAACGTCATGCTATGGAGAAAATGGGAGTCCTCCGAGCAGAGAGATTGAAGGACGCTCTCAGAGACGTAGGGTTCGTGGTGCCAGAGCGAGTGATGATGCTTTTAGTGCTTAGGTATATGAGGAAAGACGGAATGCTGAGGTTTGGTGACTATGTTTCGGCAGTTCTACACTTGCATAGGGCTTTTGGTGAGTACCTAATTTTAAAATACAATATTTGTTATTATTATAAGGGCCGAATGGAACCGGGCCGAAGGGAACTGAGCCTTTCTCAGAGCTATAAGCACCTACCTCTTGATTGTCTATAACAAGTGTAGACAGGGAAATATTCATAGTACCTCAACTATACCTACCTACCTACGTTACATAGTTGATAGGTATATATTTATGACACGGTACAGACATGCCACAGACTATACCTAAGCTAAGAATGTCTGTGACAGATACCGACAAATTGGCTGATTCAGATACCCACTTTCAGAATGAAATTCAAATATCAACCTAATTACCAAACGCAAAAGCAGCGTTTCATGTAGGTTGATTGAGTATAGGTATAGGACTATAGAGTATAGACACAGAGCAAAAAATCAGCTTGAAAGCGTCATATTTTTAAAATCTCTGTGACTATGTAATGGTACACAGCTGATAGCTTCCTCACTAATGCTGCGTAATTATAGCGAGTGCTATGCTTGATAATTACCTAACACTTATCCGTGATCGCTGGTACTACAGTAGTCATCACGACACGAGATATGAAAGCTTTATATTTCTATGTGCTAAATACGCAAAACAAACGGATTCTATCGTTTCGGAGACATGGACGTACCAATGATACGTGCATCATTGAAGATCGACTAAGATACCATTTGAGATTAGCTTTGCTTGTGCTTTTCATTAAATATTTTCTATCGGTTACAAAAAAACATATTTTTTATTAAAAGTATTGATGAATCTTGATTAGACGATGAAATCATTTTTTGTCTAAGTAATATGTTAATAAAACTAAATTAAACATCCAATCCACTTTTTTGACAAAGTGGTATAAGTAGGTACTTGAACATTTTGCCAAACAAAACACGACTTTTCTTTATAACCTTTTCGTATTAGGAGTAATAAAACGACTTATTATGAATTAGTCACTTTGCAACGTACACTAGCCGTGTATTGGTATTGATTTCAGTTCGCGTTTATTTGCGGTTAGTAAAAGAAGTTATGTATGAGTGTACTATGAGGAGAACAGTTTACCAACCGCAAATAGTCGATATTTGTACTCTTAATAATAGGTAAATCCATAAAAGATCGTTTTTACAAACTTAAAATTACCCATTTTGCGGTTGGTAAACTTTTCTTTTCTATACTACACCCATACTTCATTTCTCTTACTAACCTCAAATAAACGTGAGCTAGAGTCGGTTATACCCTGTTACACCTAATAAATTACTGACACTAGGCAGCTACTTGCTAATTTGTATGTGCTTGCGCAATATGAATAGACGGAGTTGTCTATCATCTCTTCTCTTTCGCACTACAGAGATGCTCGTCTTATATTTTCCTAAATTTAAATCACCAATAACTTTATAAGCTATCACATTTGTTCTCGTTAAAACATGCGTGCAAATACCTGTTTCCACTTTACCTTACTAATATAAATTTAATTAAAAAAAGGTAGCCAAATGTAGAACTAAAAAATATCTAGGAATTTTTCCTGCATCACGGAGGAACAGAATTTCCTATGAGTCGAAAGTAGCAGGAATTTTTTCTATACATAATTGGGAGGTCCACAGCTACAACGCAAGTCGGTGCTGGCGGGATCCGATTTATAAATCCTGCCACGAAGTTGGCGGTAGCCATTAGTACACGTGCATTACTCTAGCATGGTGACTGTGGTGGTAGTTTCACATGGCTCTAGTCGACTAGGACCATGAGAAATGGTAAAATTATACGAGTTAACTATTGGCTTGTGCCAGTATGATAACCGGAACATCACGTTTGTAGCTAATTTGATCTTCTTTTCCTGTTCCCTTATAAAATTTACAAGAGAAACAGCAGCCGTGCATGCAGCCAACCTGTAGCTATTACGGTAAAATGAAAACACTTGTCTGGTAAAGTTTGCCTTTAATAAAAATTAATTTTTTTTATCTTTTTTCAGTTTCAACGTCAACGGTCTTATAAGTCTAGGTAGTAATGAAAGAATTAGCAGGGTTGAAATATTGGTCTATATATAACCATCCATCGATGTGCACAGTTGGTACCAATGAATAGTTCTGTGAACGGTAGACCTCGCGCAAATATTTTTGCAACAACTATGCATATTTACATCAACACAGATCGACAGCCGGAAACCGTTCACTACTGAACATAAGCTCACCCATAAAATGCCACTTAGAACGTTTATCGTTATACGAGTAGTTTGCCATAATCACCACCCTTGGCACGTGCCTTTGTTATTGTAGAAAGTTTTAACATACCGAGAAGAATCCTGCTGATAATTCCCTGTATAATCCCTTAGCCGACTTTCGCGGTACCCATGAAAATAAGAGATAGGGTGGTCCACCGCCCGGACACGGAGCCCGGCATGATGTTATATTTACGTACCGAGCTCAGACTTTACAGTCTTATATCTCGACCACCTCTTACCGATTTTTCTCATATTCCGAATGGTCGTTTAGAATGGAGTTTCCAATGTTTCTGCTAAATATTATCAAAATTGAAACCTCTTTTTAGGGTAAAATCTCAAGGTGTACAGTTACCCAGTTTTGGCCTAGTGAAAATCAATTTATAAGGTCAGTACCACAAACTAAGAGGATACAAGGTCAGTACCGGGTCAGCACTGGGTCAGCATTGACTTCCTCGAACTTTGGAGTCAGTAATATAACCTGTGTGTTTCTGGCTTCAGCTATCTACATTTTAAATTTCATCGTAATAGATTCAGTAGTTACAGAGGCTAGTGGTAGGTAATAATAAGCATTCAGACGCACAAACTTTTATTTATGATATTAGTAGGATTAGTTAGGATACAAGTTACCTATGTGCCAAACGATGTAAGTACCTAATAATTATGTAGGTACCAACACCTAGCTCTTATAATGTAGGTTGGTACTAACTATTAGTGGGCAAATTAGCATAAAAATATACCTATGCCATAATATGGGAACGACCAGTCTTACGGTAGGTAATAACTATGTATGGTAATATGTATATGTGATGAGTATATATGTACCTATACTATATATGTACTTACGAATAGTTAGTAGGTATTTACAAAAATTGTATTAGATAATAGTTTTACTCAAACCGGAGCAGTCCACGATGGCAATTAAAAAATTAGGTAAATTATAGCCTAAATAAAAAAACTTTCGTTACTCATCACTTACCTTTGAGTAGCTTAAAGCTGGAACTTCTGAGCAGCATCAAATTTTGGCCAAAGTTACGGTACAACATAGATTAGCTCTCTAACTCCCAGCGACCCGATATTGTACACATATGCGTTGTTAATCAATTGTCATCTTAATGCTGGGATTCCAGAGGTTAAAGCGATACCGATAATAATAATCTGTTTAGCGAAAGCGAACTCGCTGTGCTGTGGGTAAATACCGCGTGGAATTCTCTCGGGTGGGTACTCACAGCGGTAGCGAATAACGTGCCGGTTTGAATAGGCGTTAAGTATATACCTAGAACACATTTTTGTGTGCCTACTAGATACACATCTAAATGTTGCTAAGCGTTGACCTTAAAATCACACCTGATAAGTAATTATGGGACGCGCGATAGTTAAATAGTGACATTATTATTAGGTTGGGCCGGCTTTGCGGCAGAAGTTCGCAGACTGTGGTAGGTACCTGCTCACACATGCTTATACTTACTTATATGTGTTAAGCTTAGGTAGCACGCATGTCAAGTAATAGCCTAAAGGACAGGACTTTTTTGTATGGACTTTGGGTGTTTATCCTAATCAGTGTACAATTAATTAGAAATTATTATTAGAAAGATTAATTATGCAGGATTAATGATATTCTTATAAAAAAAATTATAGACTCCTCCGATTTTTTTATATTTGGCTTTAAACTAAACTATTTATTGCTTGCAATACTGGAGCTAACAAACTGCATGTTTTATATTATCTGTACCAACAGTTTACTTGTGGTTTTATCACAAAGTAACAATTGTTTTTTCTGTAACCTATGGGTTTAATCCACTAATTAGCAAAAAAAACCAGTCTTATCATTTCGTGACATACTATTATTCGGATTATAAAACAATATCGGAGATTTTGAAAAATCCAAAATTATTGCGGATTAAGTTTATGTTTAACCCTGTATCTTATGCCACTATTATCATTATGATTATATTTAACACTTACTTATAACCCTCTCCTTTATAGCAGTTTTAGTTATTCCGTGGTAGCTCTATCATCTGCGCGGTAATGGTTTTGATTCCCTTCCAGGCGACAAATACTTTTGTAATAAATATTGTTATGTTGTGACTGGTTTTTTAGTAGAGATTCTATCTGCCCAAGTACAAGCTTTGCTTCGTCAAATCGTGAAATTCGCGATATAAATTAGGATGTCACCATTTGACCACCAGATTAAGAAAAGCATGTATGCGTTATGGCATCCATATAGATAGCTTAAGCCATTCAACTTCTTTTATTCTTCTTTTCATAAATGCTAAGTAATTCATCGTCATCATAATCATCACATGTTCAGCAGTGCCTGAAGACGTCTATAAAACATAGGCCTCCCCATAGGGCGCCATTTCCAGCGACGGCGTGCCTTCAGCATCCATCGGCTCCTCGCGTTTGTCGTCGGTCCACCTATTGGGGGGCCTACGCTGCGTCTTCCGGTTCGTGGTCGCCACTCGAGAACCTTTCTTCCTCATCGGTCGTCAGTTCTACAAGCGATGCGGCCTGCCCATTGCCATTTCAACTTCGGCACTCGAGAATTTTTCTTTGTTAGTTATAAGAGCTATAGGTATTGCTGGCTTTGTTAAATACTTAACAATAATCGTGCTTCTATTCTTTGCAGAAGCGTTCTACTCCAACGAGAGCTTGCATTCAAACACGATACAGGTGAATTTAACAGAGGTTAGTATTAGATTTTGCTAATGTAACTTTAAATACCCATTCTTACCTTCAGGTACTTATAATCATCAATAGGTAGGTAGGTAATCTTAGGACTTAGGACGCCCGACAATCGATGGAGCAATAGCATTTTAAAATACTGTCTTGAAGTACACTGGTTTATGTACTTTGGCAAAGACCAGCAGTTGACTAATAAAAAACTGATTATGATGCAATTTGTTGGTATAGGCACAGATTTCATAATAGTCGTATTGGTCATCCGGGCTTGTATACCTACAGTCCTAATGTTTCTTGCAATGGCTAGTGTAACTAGTTGCATTATTGGTACCCAGTTGTTATTATTGTACTGTAGTGAAAATTATAATGGCTCTTAGAACGTAAAAGATCTCTACTTACATTGCCCCAATTCGTAGTGCTCAACATTGCAGTGGTTCCTAAATATTCATGATGTACCTAAGGAGTTAGGTAGGTACCTAAGTACCTATTTAGTGTTAACTACAATACCTGCACGCAATCAGATGATGAAATTCTGTCATTTATACTACCCTATCGTTGCATGATAGTCAGTTTCCTGTCGTGCCTACTCCTTAGCTTAGACCTTAGCTTTTACTTTCACAGAGAACACTTTGAATTCAAATCCTACTTCCCAAATCGATATCTTAAAAAAACATTGTCTCAAAAATAAAACAACAAAAATTTGTCGCGCGTCCATTTTATTATATGCTTGCTTACAATACGTGTATACGAAAATTATGTAGGTACTATTTCTTGGCGATCGAGTTTACTCGTTTAACATGATTAAACAATAATAATACTAAAATTTATAATTTAATACTTCCAATATTATTGTGACACATTATATTAATTTTAGCACAGTAGTTATGTACAAGGCATACGCTGTGGTGCCGCACGAAATATTTCCTTAATTTATTAGTAACATTTTACCAGACATGACTTTTTGTCAACTTATCTTACCTACATTACTTCCACCTATGTATATATGATAATAATAAAACTGAATTCTATTAGTTACTTACTACCAGATAAATACGCATATTTTAAGAGTTAGAAGCACGGCCATCCCACAAAATGGAAATTTGCAATTAAATAATAGGCACGAAGGCCACTGTCGAAATTGCTGGCATAATATGATTAAAGTTTACTAATTATTTAATTAAATTACATTATATAGAAATACTGCAATGCCATATAGGGAAATTAAAAATTTTATAAATTAATACCTTAATCAATGGCCACATTAGGTTCTGAAATTTCTTATAGACCTATGTATAATTATTATTATTGACTATTTCATTTTACACCGTCATAAAATCTATTTTCAATACAGAAAGCATATCAATAAAAATAATTAAAAATAATAATAAAATAAATTGTCCATGTTCCTAATATTTCATTTCGATTAATAATTAAATGAAGACTAAGATTGGTATAACCTAATTATAATGATGATTTATTTAGATTTGTGAGAATAATGCTAATAAACCAAATCAAAAACAGATATTTGATTCATTTTTAGTCCAAGGATCGAAGGTATCTAAAAACTCTTTCTGTTTCCAGTGGCTACACAGTGCGTTCATGTGTTGACAAGAGAAGAAAACAAATAAGCCTTACGTCTACACAACCACTACGTGTCGGCGTTTCGACAATATGTTACAGTTTCGGAAGCTCCGGATTTAAACCCCGGACATTACTATCGTCTCGCTGGGCACTTACACTACCTTACCTAGTTTATCATCTTAAATACAGTTTTGTGTTTATTACTATGCAAATATTAACGTACAGTTACCGCTCTACGTATATACAATGTTACACTAAACACAGCAAGATATCTATCTATCCAAAGTCGTGATAAATATGAAATGAGTTTAGTTATTAGATGTCGAAACTTGATTTATTGATTAAATCTAAACTTAGCTCTCAAGCTGTTAGACATTATTGGAACGAGCGAGCGCAAAGCGTCTCCGCTCGGTTTCAGCTTGAGCTATATGATTTTGTATGTATGTCTGGTTGTTCTACTCTAAAGGGTAGGATTTCTCAACCGATTCTCGTGAAATTTTGTGAACTTGCAGATTCGATAATTATGTGGAATTTCTTTGTTTTAATAAATTAGTGTTGAAAACTTAGTTTTGAGCTATGCAAAGGCACTCGCGATTTTTGCAGCTCACTGACGTAGTAATATTATATTACAGCTCCGGATGGACAGATATCTTAACTTGCTTACTTATTTCCGACAGTGAATATGGCATGTAGGATTACTTGAATCTAATCAAAATTTTGAACCAATGCAAGCGAAACCCACCATTTCATCTCAATCTGCCCGCGTGTACTGTGATTTCATTAGTTATACCATAATTCTTGCTGTCCACATGCTATATTCCAGAGCCGAATCTATCTATAGTACCTATTAATAAGTAGGTAATATTCCAATAGATACCTTTTACATTATGGATATGCTCCGATCAGCCCGCCTGGCATGTGCACCGCGAAAAAACTTGTCATGAGTGAGACACGCTCAGGCGCTACCTAGCTAGCGTTATCACGGTCACTGACGAGCAAAATTGTCGCGGTGCGCATGTAGGGTGGTCTGGTTCATTCTTTATAACACGATTATACCTACATTCAATGTTACAAAATGTAATAAATAAATACAATTTTAACATCCTATATTAAACCTAAATTAAATGTTACGCTTTTAAATATACGAGCATAATTGTGTCTATCAATATTTTGAATCTAATAAATGTTATCCTTAACCGGTTACGCATAAATTTATGCATTTAACGTTTATAAATATAAAACGCAAAATAACTTGAACCTATATTACCTATAACTGTGACTAGGTGTAATATAAGAAACAAGCTCAATACGATATTATTCTGTTATGAAATAATCTGTTAAGCCAAGTCTGTAAATCATGTTTTAAGATCTCGCTTTAAATGAACGTAATTAAGTGAATACGTACTCATTTAATAGTTATAGTGATAAATATGTTTGTAAATAGAATAAATGCTAGATGTTATAAATCCACCGAGTTGGTAATTTAGTAAATAATTTTTTCCTGAGCTATGGTATACCTATTAGTCAACAAGCAGGTCAAAATAACAGGACATTTCAGAATATTTCAAAGTATTAATATTTTGGTTGCAATTGCCAAGATAAATCATATAGCCACTTATAAGCACATTGTTGGCCCTTTAAACATTGAAACTGGATAGACACTTAATTTTGGAACTTTATTAATTACCAGAATTGGTCTTCAGATGAATAAGACTTTTTCATCGTGATGAATTTATTCTGAAATTTTTTTTCACAGGGACTTTCTCTACTAAGTCTCATGCCCGTCTGTACTAAAGTTTGACGGCTTCTAAGTTCACACTTATCGCTCTATGACGTACCTACTGACGCAGACGGACTTAAGTATAACTTACAAAGTGAACTCTTAACGTCTTCTGCGGATTTCGCACCAATGTCTGAAGCACTATTGATAAAAGTTAAGAAATTACATAATAGGTAATGTGACAAAGTTCTGTTATTTCGAGCTTAATGGTTACTTTTGAGTGAATAATGTGCATGTTACATAATTTATATTTTAAGTTAAACTTGATAAGTACTTTACGTTGTTTGGTTGTCTATGTTTAGTGACAGCGAAAGTATTGTTTCTTTCCACTGACCTTATAAAGCGTATTTGTATTATAGACGTCAGTGTTTCTTTCCTATGTTCGTTTTACCACGCAGGGCGATAATTCTCTATGGAAACGCAGATTCCACACGATATGAAACCAAGTCGTTATCGTGTCTTGTTCAAATCGTGTTACAGCGTTAGGAGTACCTTTACTTTACATAAAGTTATTTTTATTTTGAAAAAATATATTGACGTAAATGGTGGTAGCTTTTGATGTGGTTGATGTTTCGGAACGCATCTCTGTAAAACATGTAATTTTTGACAGTTCAAATCGCGCCAATTCCAAATTCATTTCGCACGGTTTTATTTTCGTTTCATAGAGAATGGGGTTTTGCAGATTTCTTAAGTAATACAGGGAATTCGCGTGGTTTCGAAGTAAGGAATCTATACAGAATAATGGCCCTGATCGAGTTGCAAAATGTCCGGTGTGACCGATTGATTATAATC
Source organism: Ennomos erosarius (assembly GCA_963580505.1). NCBI lineage: Eukaryota > Metazoa > Arthropoda > Insecta > Lepidoptera > Geometridae > Ennomos > Ennomos erosarius. Next base: position 14,404,999 of record OY756977.1, on the reverse strand, counting down.
ATAATCATTTGTATCAAATTGATTTACAAAGTAGCAAAACAGTACATATTTTATAAACAATGTATTAAATCAAATATAAGACTAATTCCAACTCAAAAGTTATAAAAATTGAATAAATACTTATTATAATATTAAAAACTATTATTTTTGTGACTATCAATGGACGTCACGATATTTTTCAGTTTTTTTTTACATTTGTATGACAATTTACGTTGATTCGAATTATGTTTATATTATATGCAGGGGGCGTATCGGTCGTAACGTTCTATCAATACCATAAGTTTAGTATAATATGTATAGTGCATAAGAAATAGATGAATATTAGGTATGTAAATAAAATATTTAGGGGTAAAACCTTAAGATTACAATTTTGAAAACATATTTTTATAAAATATATTCCCTTTCGTTAAGACTAAAAACAAACAAAGGTAAATTTAAAAAATAAATAACATAAATTTTCTAATAAGCTCATTATTAAAATGTAACACATGGTGAAACAATATGTTTCATAACAAATTAAATATTAAAGGGACATTTAGAGAATTGACCTTTTGGTCCAATTAGACAGTTTGGCACCAATACTTACATGGTCACAATGATTATTAATAGTTATAATGATAAAGAGCTTAATCCTAGACATTTACAAATATTCACATATACGCAAACATTCTTGCCTACTTAATTATTTACAATGAACTAAGTACCTACTTATTTAATGAAGCCCAGACTACATGTCAGGGCTCTTAACCTAATCCTAGCCCGCGGTTAAACCGTTGGCACCTACGTACTACTTTCAAGCAGATACATTCACAATAACAGGGAACAATCGTCCCGAGCATAAATAAAAACACTGAATGCTGCCTTATTATTACATTCAACAATTTTGTACAACGAGCAGGGCAAGTATCCGAAAATCGCAGCGTTACGGCCCCACCCGCGAGACCTGTGCGAGACTATGTGAAGATGAATTTTGATTGGAGTATTTAAGTAAATCATAGACAGCGTAAGTATCGAGCGAACGAAAATATGACATTCGCAGTCAGATTGTATAATTTGCTGTGTCACATACCAACTACCCATTAAATAACCCTCCTTTTTACAGAGCCGTCTTGCTTACGCGCGACGGGTCAACGATATGCCTTTTAATAAATAAAAGGTCCGAAACCACTTTAACTACTAAGGCACTTAGTAAGTAGTTGTAAGTAGCAGACCATGTATTGTTTAGAAAATTAGTGATAAAAACCGTATTAAAGTAGCGGCTATTGACCCGTCCAAAACCAAATACATTACGGCTAGCCGTGATGAGAACGCAAAGTGTCAATACAAGTGGACTTTCATTCAGCCGTATAATACAACCCGGCTATCGTCAAAACAACTGCTAGCTGGTACGTAATTTGGCGAATTATGCAATCCGACTGGGACATAAACAAACTAGACCATTCAGATACGTTAAAAATTGTAAACAGCGAGGAACAGATGCGCTCACTCAATGCAACAATCTCACGATAACTTAATAATTCTTATTTTATAACTGTACCTAATTATTTTCGTATCTATACTGTGCGAGGTATTTCCCAATATCTGTTTTTCTTTTCTATTACACTAAAATGGAGAATTACAAGTACTATACAAGTTCAATACATACATACATTATTCGGGTGGCAACTTACCAATGTCGGATTTTGTATAAGTAATCTGTCCTCAATCACACACTTTGCTCTTCAAAATATTGACTTCACGTTGTTCAAATTCAAAACACAACAAAAAATTTACATTGTACTCACAGACATCTAATACTATTACACACACACAGGAGGGGGTGGGGGGGTTACTATTAACAGGTTTGCATTTCGGATACGATACGACTTCCACAACAGCCTGTATAGTTTGTCTTTAAAGTGGCACATCTTCATACTTTTATTAATGCAAAACAAATAGGGGTACTCGCGGATCTCTTGATATTATAAGCACCGACATCCTGTGCGAAGTTACGCTGCGCTTTTACTGTCGGCACAGTGCATAACAATGGATTTATGAATGATAAATTGGTAACAGTGCGCGAGACACGCAAACTACGTACTTATACACTGATATCTGTTACGTTAAAAGTAATGAATCAAAAAAGCTAATTACAACCTACCCAAAATTCGATGCTCCGATACCTAACAAAGTTACGAACTTAAAAGCTGAAATTCAGTTAGTGAAAATTCCCACCCACAGGCCATCCGGGAAGTTCTTGTGTTCTTGTATTGCTTGAGTGACTCTGACAGAATAAGGGTAATTACGCGTTGCTATTAGCTTCCTCGATTGAATGGAGCTTAGAGGTAGACGCACAGATTGGTGAAAAACAATTGACTAGGTATATAGGCGGCGCGCCAATACAAAAAAATAAGCAGAATAATTGTTGTAGTAAACATGACACAATGTTGTAGGAAACTTAGCCGCTATGAAATTGGCCTTGCGCGTGTATAATTATTTAGTTACAGTTGTATGATAAACTAATATTTCTCTTTCATCCAACCAAGTTGAGAGCAGCAAAGGTTTGCAACAACACTTTGTATTAATGTTACCAGCAATGTGACAGCATACAATTTATGGGGAGACAAAACTATTATATCATAAGTATGTAGAAGCAAAAAAACCCTCATTAAAGGTTATATCATGTAACTGTCAAATTTTAGAAACGATCATCCTTTCACGCTCTCGCGTTCCCAATCACACACGCAAACATACGCGGTTACTACAAAAAGCATTATTTACAAGGGCTAACTAGTAAATCGAAGTCTACTATTACTTTTTTTTTATTTAGGTCTAAGACTCTCGGCCGCCCGTCAGCCGGAGACGCAATACACAAGCAGCAAGCGATGCACTACGCATTACGCAATTACAAACAGACTAAGACCAAGCTAATAAATAAACTGCGCTTATTGATATAACATTTATACACAAACAGCGTCTTTCTTCATCGAGTGCGGCGAACTTTTTAACCCTGTTTACCCCGTAGAGTGAACACGGTCAAAATCGCCTCAACAGCTGTGTGCTTTCTAATGAATGAGGTAGCAAATGTTATATATGTCACTAAAAGTTGTTCAATATCTACAATAACAACTTATCTTACATCATTAATAAAATTAGAGCATAATTTATTTACGTGTTCTATACACATTGGTTAAATGCGCGTACATAATAGTTAATAATTATCTTAGATTACAGGAGGAGTAAGCTGCAGATTATACTTAGGTAAAGAAATTAATGTTAGATTGAAGACAATGGCCGGCCGAGAGCTTAGTGAAATCTAGGTTTATTTAGAGCGTTCGTTGAGCTGGGTCTCTTGGTCGGTTGGGGCGGTGTCAGGCGCCGCGGTGGCAGCCTGATGCAGCTCATACAACTGCACCAGTTGACCCTCGTTCATGTAGTCCAGCATCTCCGACCCCAGTGGCACACCCACGCCTTTCTTCTTAGCCTGCTGCATCGGCTTCATCTGCTTCGCCAGGTTTATAGCGTAATCCTGAGGCAAAATCACAATTATTGCAATGTGCCTTACCATGGGAGAAAACAAAGCAACCTTCCAGGCATCCTAGATCGCATTGTAACTTTTACCATGAGGGCGGTTATTCTCCATCGATTCCTTATTTCGAAACCGCGCGAATTCCTTGTCTTACATAAGATATCTGGAAAAGTCTATTCTCTATGAAACGAAAACAAAACCACGTGAAATGATTTGGAATCGGCGCGATTTGAACTGTCAAAAATAATATGTTTTACCGAAACGCGTTCCGAAACATCAACACATCAAAAGATATGACCACTTATGTCAATATATTTTATTCAAAATAAAGACAACCTTAATGTAAAGTGAAGGTATATCTGACGCTGTCCAGGGCGGTTATTCTCTATGGAAACACAGACTCCACACGATACGAAACCACGTCGTTATCGTGTCTTGTTCAAATCGTGTCACAGCGTTAGATATACCTTCACTTTACATTAAAGTTATCTTTATTTTGAATAAAATATATTGACATAAGTGGTCATATTTTTTGATGTGTTGATGTTTCGGAACGCATTTCGGTAAAACATACGATTTTTGGCAGTTCAAATCGCGCCAATTCCAAATTCATTTCGCGCGGTTTTGTTTTCGTTTCATAGAGAATACAGTTTCGCAGATTTCTTATGTAAGACAAGGAATTCGCGTGGTTTCGAAGTAAGGAATCGATACGGAATAATGGCCCAGGTGAGATAGTGGTCAAGCGCAAGCCTATTAATAAAGACTAAACTATTCATTGATTGATTAGCAAGTATTGTATCAGTTATCTGGTTCCCATAGTACAAACTATGCTTAGTTTGGAGCTAGATGGCGATGTGTGAATTGTCCACACATATTTATTTATTTATTTTTTATTTATTGTAAGTAGGTACCTACTGAGAATAAATCATAAAATAATAGGCGAAATTCGTTTTAGGAGTCCCACATCAAATCTGGCTATCGTTGTAAAGTTATTTTGCCACAGTAGAGTAGCCATAAAAATTAACTTAAAATTTTTAAATTTAATTTAAATTTCATATAGGTAAAATCGGTTAAGTTTAGGTTTACGGATTTTGTAGAGCGTCCTTTCTTGCATTTGTATAAGACTGACAACTGACAACGCATTGCAGGCAACAAGGATACCAAGATAGAGAGATAGGGAATGATCTATAAACCGTAGTCATAGTCGATCTTATCCATCGTGGTATGGCATACAACTCAAACACCGATCTAATATTAGAAAACAAAAAGTTTATGTTTCGCAATTTCGCCGCGAATTTAAAATTAATAATTTGCTTTCATTGATTAAAACGCATCAGCTGACATTATTCAAAAAAGATATATATAAAATGTATAGCTACATTAAATAGTGTAAGGAATCACAATTATGTTCATTTAATATATAAAGTTCTTAGTAATGGAAAAACTTCTTTCAAATAGCTTCTTAAATAGCCTACGCACATATCTTAATCCTTAAAAAATACAGCAACTACCACGCGATTGTAAAAGTTCTAAAAATAATAATATGTTTACAATAAATTAATTCCATTTTATCTTGATAATGAAAAAGCTAGTTTAGGTTGTTTAAACTGCGTTAGGCAAAAAAGTATTTTTTTTAAATAAATAAGTACTTATTATGTTTGATCGCGAGTTCGTATGATCAATGCCATGTGATGAATTGATTAACGTATGGTCCGAGTCTTATTCATAATCAACGTGAACAATGAACACCCCCTCTGGGTCTAGGCTGAAAACCAGCGCTGGTTGTCATTCGACAACCAGCACATGCTGAGCCGACGCCCATTCAATACTTGTTTTGTGTTTGTTTCTTATTTTTAGTTCATATTATGTAACATTAATATAACATGTTCTGTACCATAGTTTAAGCAAGTATTGAATAAATGTTATTCTATTCTATTCTAACATGCGCTTCCCAAAAAATCGAGCGTATTAGAGTTCTCAATTCAGCTGATAATCGCGCAAAATAATACACGCAAACAAAAATAAACCTTTAAAAAAATCGTTTTTGAACAAAATGTAAAATTTGGGAACTAGCGTAGAAATAATAGCAATTATAATAGTAGGAATATTCATCAAATAATTAAGAATACATGGATGAAGACAATCCCAAGAAGTTTCGTATCCGCAAACATTATTTTCTGCCGATTTTTACGGGGGACAAGGTAAACACGCATAGCACACGCGCAAATCGCACATGTAAACGCAAGCTATACATCATCTTAAAATACGCACATAGTTATAATTATATAATACAGCGTAGTCACGCAGTGTTTACACGCACACTATGTTAGCGCCATATGACCAGCAGAGGGGTACACCTTGCCAATGCCGTCTCAAGGCCAAGAAGTCGCAGACTTTTACCATGATGATGTCAAAGGCGCAAACAACACAGGTGGGTAATAGAAAGGCTAGTCAACTATTTCGCATTCTTGGTGACGCGAATCCACTGAGTCTACTAGTAGCACTAGAAAATGTCTTATCAACATGCAATGATATCGTCACGATATTTCCTTTCACTGAAAACTCGGTCGAGATTCAATCCTACTGATCGCAAAACAACGCCACCAGCAAATGAGATAAGAAATAAATTAAAACAATTAAATAAACTAACGCATGGTACTAACTAAAAAAGGGGAATTAAAACTTTGTATACCCGATTTATGATTTATAACACCATGGCTTGGTTAGCGTAATCAACAGACAAATTTTTAATGTAAAGGAAAAATTTGGATCGGCTACGTTTAAGTATATTTCCACAAAACGCAGAAAACTAAATTAGCTTTAGCACGGGCATGACTACTTACATATTCGTGACGGTACATCACGGCTGAGGATAGAGCGACTGATTCACAATCTATGACGGCTAAGATGTAACTTTTAACTGGGCAGTGAGCGCGGACAATACGTCGTAAGGGCGACTGTCAACTATATTCTACAGCTGTTTACTGCTCGTGGTGTGCTCCGCCGTATAGCTGTCGTGACTAGACTTGACTAAAAAGCTAGATTGCTTTTTACGCGTGCGCTAAAACTATGGTGCCAAATACATTCGTATGAAACGAGCACCGATAATTTAGTAAAAGGTACATTACACCTACAGTGGTCTATTGAGAACTAATTCTGGTTTGTTCCAAAACTTTACGCAATCAACATCAGAAACTTCACATGATACATAAATATTTCTAAGAGCATTCACCATAGGTATGCTCTTATAGGTAACTGGGACAAGAAAATGGCGATAGAAAAGTAAAATACACCTTTTTGTTTAATTTGAGTTTTTGTTTACGAAAAGTTCCAATAACATAGAACTAAATTAATAAACAAATATTTGTCATCATTTTAAAATATGTTCCTGAAAAATAGTCTTGAATAGATTTTCTGAAACTTCTTGAAGGAAATCCGAATGAATTTCTAATAAAGTAATTAACGCTGACGCTTTAAATGTAGCAATGGTGACAGATATAATGATGACAATCGCATAGAATATCGCCCATTATTATTTAAACTATCAAATAAACATATAACACAAAAATGAGCCTGAATACATTTTTATTATATGTCTTATTAGGGGCAGATGCACTTTGTACTATGAGAGTCAATCAACACACCGGTACTTTTAATCTATCAAGGTTTTCTATACAGGGTGTCCCAAAACTCAACGATAACCTGGTACCGGGCGAGAGGCCAAGGTATACCAGTTATGAAAAAAATAAGAAAAAAAATCTATGTCACACAAGTGTAGTCAAGCGATGATAGACATTTTTCGAAAATGTTAAAAATTTGACACCCTTTGTCGCATTTTTAGTTACTGTGATCGCAATTTTCACAATTTTACAGTGATTTTTTTAATAATGTTATCTCAAATAACAGTGCTATTAATGGTATCCACAAATGAAAGTAATAATCATTGTTAACTAATAGTACAACACTTGCCAATAAAACTGCTATTTCGTATTTTTTGCGAAAGGAACTCATGGAAAATTTAATCAAAATAAAACGGTAAATTATCGTAACACTTTATTATCCTCCTAACATTAAAGCAGATGCTCAAATTGTTTCCCTCCAGCACGAATATAAGCTCTGCATCGCCTCAGAAATGACCTGTTCACCAGTCTTGCAAATCTCCTCGCATTGATTTCTTCTGATGCTGCATCAATTTATTTTACTTAGTTAACAATGATTATTACTTTCATTTGGTTACGATTAATAGCACTGTTATTTGATATAACATTATTAAAAAAATCAGTGTGAAATTGTGAAAATTCCGATCACAGTACCTAAAAATGCGACCAAGGGTGTCAAATTTTTAACTTTTCCGAGAAATGTCTATCATCGCTTGACTAAGTGACAGATTTTTTTTCTTATTTTTTCATAACTGGTATACCTTGGCCTCTCGCCCGGTACCAGATTATCGTTGAGTTTTGGGACACCCTGTATAAAGATAGAAATGGAGATTAGTAGGTAAGTAATGAGATACGTACAGTCCACTCTTTAAGAAAGGTTGCAGCCTCATCTGGTCTGCAACCCTTGTGGCGCTTGAACTCATCCCGAGTATAGTTGTTCCCCATGATGCGCAGTTCTGGGGGCAGGCCTCGGTGGACGCGCAGGATCAGTTTATATAGCCTCCTTACACGAGACACGTGATCCGGTCCAAACATCCTGGAACAAGCACTAATGTTAATAAAATAGAATATGCAACCTTCATTCTAAAGACAGCCTTCTTTGTTTCCAGTTTGTGGACTTAAAACATGTGCTTAAAAAACAGGGAGGTAAGGCCAGAGATAGTTACTACTGATTTTTTTTATTGAAAACAATATGAAAGTTTAAGTGGTTCTAAAAAACAACTAACTTTTCATTACTAGGTATAATTATAATTGGCTTTCCTGTGGTTTTGCCATTCTCCACAGTTTCTATCCACTCTTGTCAAGTTTTTCCTGCTTTTTATGTTGTCAGACGTACAGACATTCTGTAAGTTGAGTGGTCTAACAAGTCATGGGATGTACATTATACGCTTTTAGCTTTTAAAACATAGTATATTATTATGCAGGTAGTAGGTATAGGCCTTTATCAGAGCCAAATGGTGTTTTTTTTATTTATTTTTTTACCTTGGACAGACAAACAAACTGATGGCTCGGCATTATATTGATACTCAACAGAAATCCAAGGTCAAAGATATTGAGGCTAATTCTACTAGATCTTATAAATAATATTAGATTTATACATGAAACAATGTCCCCGCATATGAAACAGGTGCACAGTTATTTTATTGTTTTATCATCATATCATTATCATGTCATGCATGCATATAGCAGGCTTGAATCGCAGCTCTAAGATAAGAGGCAGTGCTGCAAAACAAACGTCTTTTTATATTGCTGTTTGATAATAACAACATTTTGGGATTTACTAGTTACAATACTATTACATGTAAAGTTTTGTGTATAGTTTACGTTACACCCGCAGACATCTAATACTATACCACCCTTTCCACAAACTCCCCAAAAAATGCCGCAATCGATGTACTTTTAAAATAATTGAGAAAATGTGAGAAAATATGCAATGTGTGGTATAAATCCGTACGGGGTAAAAGGCAGTATGGTAACAGTATTCGTAGAGCATTTCTAGTATTCATTGGTAGATTTTATTCAGAACTTTCCTGTAAAATAATGAAACGGCGCAAGGAAACTACATGTTACGAAACCAATAGAACTTCACAACATAACATAACCTCTTCTATAACAATATTAATAGTCTAAAAAATATTACCTGTATACTTTATTGATTAGATAGTTTAATAAGTTAGTTAATTCATTGTTTTTCATGAGAAATGCGGTTCTACGAATTACGAACTATAACCCTATTTTCTAACTACTTAGATTAGAATAGATTTATAGCAAAGTTCTCTGTGATTGTGATAGGTTTTTTTTTATACTCTTTGTTTTTTAATTAGACAGCCCCCCCCCCCTATTCCGATTCACGCTGTAATCGCTATCATCCATCGCTCACAACGCTCACGTTGATTATGCAGCGTTCCGATTCAGATATTGCGCTCACGACTTTGACCACTGTCAATGACTCTGAACAACCAATCACGGACGGCGATATCGCAAAATGGCGTCGGTCATGACGATTACAAGAGATTTCGTTGTCGCGCTCACGGCCATTCGGTACGCGTTTTAGAGCGATAATATCGATTTTAGCGTGTCTCGGAATACGGCCTAGTAATCTGGGGGTCTGGGGGTCTAGCAAAGCTCCCTCACGCTAACGCTAACTCTGGAGTTCTGGCGGGAACGCGGAATAGTTCACGTCGTTGCATTGTATTATTTTTCAAAACTTTTGCTTTTTCCAGTGTTAATGTTTAAAATTGGTGGCGTTTTACGCATTAAGTGCTGAATTACGAGCATGAGTTAGGGCAAGTGATATAATGTGGTGAAACGTGATTTTTCGTGTTGCTCACAAAACTCCATAGAAGCTTCTAGTAAAGTTGCCACCACTTTGCTGGAGCATGACTTAGACTGGACTATGACTGCCTGACTTAGACTGGACTATGACTACGACGACTAGGACATGACTTTGCGTGAAATATTTTATAACACGATGAAAATATTATACTTGACACTGGCTAAATACACTATGTGTGGAGCCAAATTATAAGAAAAAAAAACGCTAACTCCAAAATGTACTAGGATGACATTTCGGAAATCGCTAATTTTTCCGCAGCGAATGCCATTTCAATACATTTTTGGAGTTAGCGTGAGGCGATAGCGTTAGCGTTAGGGACTTTGCTAGACCCCCTGATGTTACCACTTTCTCATGTAAAATAAATAGTGATGTGGTAAGTAAGAGTGATTAGTTCACTGAACCATTCTGTTTAGAGATCTATTTTATGGTTTTTTTATTTTTCCAGCCACTTCTTAAAATTGTAACGCAGTACGTGATTTGTGATTAAAATTGTTTTCGTTTAAAAACAATATATGTATTAAAACTAAAACGAGAGTAACAGTATATTGTCTCTAACGTACGTGTGTAAAGCGACGGCGATAACATTTTCTAATACCACGGTGGTCCTCTTACTAAATCAATTTATATTTCAATTAAGGTTTTCTAGATATTTTTTAATATAGTTCCGTCCGATCCTTTGAACTATAAAGAGCCATCACTACGATTTAAAAGCTGGCAACATTATTTCGACATTATGGTCTGTCAGTTTACGCCGTCTATACTTTTATCCTAACTTATAGTCAAGTTCTCACGCTGTCACGAGTGTCAGAGTGTTACGCCGTCACGCACGGGAACGCGGCGCAGACAATTTCACTTCAGGGGGTCTAGCAAAGATACACACGCTCGTTTTTCCGCACACGCTACGGAAATAGCCGTAGCGTGACCAAAATGGTAGCAAAATGGCATAGGTCACGCCAGACGTCTAATCCGCAGCGCCGTACGGAAAACGCTCGATTGTCTATGGACTAAGCGTGAGCTCTAAATAAAAAAGTAAAAACTGAACAATAATGGCGGCGATAATTTGAAATTAGGGAGTATTCTGTGTGATTTGATATAATATAGCTCTAAAAGTTTAATGGTATAATAAAAAACTGCTTTTTTTATTATTTTCATAATATTGTACTAAATGCTGATTGCAAGCAAAGTTGTAAAATGGAAATAAGAAGTTTTATATGATATTACGGATATCACACATGGATCTATTAATAAGCATGCATTTGCTATTGCATTGCTATTTATTTTTACGAAAGTAAAGCAAACTTGGTAGAATAACTTTTATTTTATTGTATTTAGATGGATAAGGGGATTCACATTTTTACCACTGATAGAGTGGCAACAGGCCCACAACCAGAGCATAATAACATTAATAACTTAATTAGAAAAAAGCCCGAACGTGAAATAAATGTAGTGATCATGTCGTGGACGTTACTAGTTAGTATCCAGTGTATTCATTTGGCCCAATACTTCGCCAATACGCAATAAATGTCGCTTGGTAATCTTGCGTTATGCAGAAATAAAATAATTCGTAAAATAGCCCGCGTTATTCCGTTGTATGGGATGAGGCATCTGTACTGTAGGTATTATATTATCTGGGGCAATAGCCATGTTTTACCTTATCTCAACAACTTTAACACATAATTGATGTAGATTTGCTTCACGAAATCACAAAATCCAACAAGTTATCGATCGACAGGTTCGAGTAGCGAACGTTAACATGACATGCATGAGTTCGGGCGGACGCGCAGGGAGCGTGAACGACTACGACAAAATTAGCGATAGCGTTTGTCAAAACTTAGGCCTCAACACATCACGCTACCGCCGTGGGCGTTATCCACGATGATGTTTGCGACCGAGTTAGCGTGACCCGATGTCGCTTATCCGCAGGGACTGTCATCTCCATACATTTTGGCGTTAGCGTTAAGCATAAACGCCAATGGAAAGGAATCTTTGCTAGACCCCCTGGTCTTTGAAGAAAATCCGACAATGGTGGTTGTGAATTTTGAATTTATTTTTTAAAACTAGTGTATCTTGAACTTTAATGTATAATAAGGGTGGATTATTATCCGTTGAGTGTTCGTGAACGTGCACGAGTGTTGGCAAATGGTTTCAAGATCATAAAACCATGCATTTTCGTTTTTGCTTCAACGGCCTTTTTAGAGCCTTCAGTAAAATATCCTCCATTGTCCTCCATGTCAAGTCAAAATATGACTTTGACTTGACATAACCGTACAAATTTTACTCACTTGACATTGGCAGAATTATTGCAAACAAGCGATAAAAAGCCATTAAAGAAAAAAAAATCACTTCGGCTTTGGAGAAACTCCGACAATCTGTAATCTGAATTTTAATGTGTAATAAGGGTGGATTATTGTCCGTTAAGTGTTCAAGAACGTGCACGAGTGTTGGAAAATAGTTTAAAGATTATAGTAACCCGAAGAGTCGAAGGAAAATCAGAATCATCATTTTATACGTAAAAGTTTACTGGCTATTTTTATGTTAAACATCGAAGTTTCGAAGTAAATATGCATTTCACATTAAGAATATACGTTTTTTCCATCGTATGATTACCATACGATTGTAATTACTGAAAGATTTAATGCTTTAATTGATATTTTTGGAATGGGCGATTTTACGCCTCTAGAATAGTGATGTACCTACACTGTCCATTACATTTTGTCGATATTGGTAAATCTTCATACATTTGCACAAAATTACTTTGGTTTTGGGAAGAGCAAAAGTAGAAAATCTCATTCCCTAAAAGTGGCTGAATGGATTTAGTGCAAACAGAATGAAAAAGTAGGTGCAAATCTGGCAATTAAAAAATAGGCACCTAACCTACTTTTATAAAATACAGTAGGTAGGCCAGTGTTGTCTGGCTTCAATATGAGTTATGAAATTTATAATAAACTAGCTGGCTCGCCCCGGTTTCACGCGGGTTTATTAGTTTTATGCCCTTACCCTGTTTATGGGTAAGAGAGATCCAAAAGTGAAAAATATAGGGGAAAAGGATGAATAGATGGAACGACTGCGCCTGCCTCCCTTCGACCCTAAAATAAATTTAGGGGCTTCAATACAACAAACGTGATTTTTTGCTCGTTTTTATATATAGTACGGAACCTTTTTTACAAATTTAACCATTATTTTAATGAATAGTATAAGAAAAGGCGAATGTAAAATAAAAACTAACTATTATGGAACAATGTTATTTGAACAGCCTGAAGACTGCTGATCATAGGACTCCCCCAGGGAGCGCCACTTAGAGCGGCTGCTCGCCTCCTGCATCCATCGGCTCCCCGCGGCTTTCATCAGGTCTTTGGTCCACCTAGTGGGCGACCGGCCTACGCTGCTTCTTCCAGTTCGTGCTCGCCACTCGAGAACCTTTCTTCCCCATCGGTTGTCAGTTCTACGAGCGATGTGGCCTGCTTATTGCCATTTCCACTTGCTAATCCTAAGAGCTACATCGGTCACTTTAGTTCTTCCGCGGATCTCCTCATTTCGGATCTTATCTCGCAGGGAAACACTGAGCATTGTTCTCTCCATAGCTCGTTGCGCGACTTTGAGCTTAGTAATGAGGCCAACAGTTAGAGACCACGTCTCAGTTCCATAAGTCATCACTGGCAACACACATATGAAAATGTTACTTACAAACGTTATTTCATATAATGTGTTTCAATATACTTTTACTAGTATGGGTCATCATCATCATCATCATCATCATTAACAGCCCGAAGACGTCCACTGCTGAACATAGGCTTTCCCCATAGAGCGCCACCTTGAGCGGCCACTCGCCTCCTGCATCCATCAGCTCTCCGTGGTTTTCACCAGATCGTCGGTCCACCGAGTGGGGGCCAGCCTAAGCTGCGTCTTCTCGTTCTACGAATATCGAATTTTCTTTTTTATTGTATTAAAACTAAAAAGTATTGAAATTCTGCAGCACTGTTTGGTTAGGTTTATTATATATCGATATATTGTGTAACAGGGGTCACTTCCCTACTCACGCATACTAATGCATATTTAAATACTCACACCAACAGAAAATGGACAGGCATTTTGTGAATGTCCGTCGTCCTTGTCACGCTGCAGTAAGCAAGTAAGGGATAATGAAAAAAATCCAACAATGGCAGATGTAATATTTGTTTTTTAATTTGACTAAGCCAGCCTTTGACCACACTTGTTTAATCTCACCTGATGGGAAGCGACGATGTGGTCTAAGATGTAGCACTCTGGTAGTAAATTTTGAATTTTTTACCAAAACCTGCGAATTTTTGAATTTTAATGTGTAATAAGGTTTGATTATTATTCGTTAAGTGTTCATGGACGTGCACGAGTGTAGGCAAATGGTTCCAAGTTTATAAAACCATGCATTGACGTTTTCTCTTCAACGGCTTTTTAAAAACTTCAGTAAAATATCCACCATTTTACTGATGGAGTTTTGACCTGACAAAATATGACTTTGACTTGACATAACCGTACAAATGTTACTCACTTGACATTGGCAGAATTATTGCTAAAAAGCGATAGAAATCCATTAACGGAGAAGAAGGGATAATTATCATTATTATGTTCCGATACTAGTAAGTACTCGATATTTTCATTTTGATACCAAGTACTTTTAGCATTGAAAGAACGTAAATAGTTGTAAAGTATTGAATCAGCGGGTCTAGCAAAGATCCCTTTCCATTAGCGTTGACGCCAAACGATAACTCAAACCCCCTATTCCGATTCGCTGTAATCGCTATCATCGCTCACAACGCGCACGTTTGTAGGGACACACGTGTTTACATTATTGAGATGACGACGCCGGTGCCGACCTATTTAAAGAGCGCGGGATCAGAATAATTAGGCAGTCGGAGTTCTAATTTAGCTGTGAAAGTAGTTTCAGTTCTCAGGCATTCGCGGGAGTTGAATTCGATAGTTCCTCCATATCCGCCTTTGAGACGCGTGTCCGCACATACCCCGGGTTGATTTATTTTATTTTTGATTGTGTTCAGTTCATGGGACAATATACTTGGTGAAAAGTAATGACATTTTCATTTATTCAAATTTCCGGTAGGCTAGGTAAAGATTAGAATACGCAGACAAGTGATGACTTTTATATACACGATAACGTGAAACGTTGGTTATTCAGCGTTCCGATTCTGATATTGCGGTCACGACTTTGAGCGCTGTCAATGACTCTGAACAACCAATCACGGACGGCGATTTCGCAAGATGGCGTCGGTTATGACGTTTACAAGAGATTTCGCTGTCGCGCTCACGGCCATTCGGTACGCCTTTTTAGCGCGATAATATCGATATTATCGATTTTAGTGTGTCTCGGAATAATGCAGCCGCAGCTAATGTCAAAGCTAATATAATTTCAATACATTTTAGAGTTAGCATTTGGCGTTACCAATGGAAAGGGTACTTAGCTAGACCCCCAGCCAGCAATGTTCTCAAACGATAACGCCAAATGCTAACTCCAAATTGTATTGGAATGACATTTAGGAAATCGCGTACTTTTCCGCAGCTAATGTCATTTCAATACATATTAGCGTAAGCCATTAGCTCCATGGGTTAAGTATATTTAGTTGAATTTAGGAAGCCGGAACGCTTCGTACTTATGAGCGGGGCACGCACACACCACAGGCACACACTCGCATCTTATGCAGCCGGTCGCCATGACAACCTAGTTTTTTAAAATAGCACAAAATATTGCCAAATCTAAAGAAAGGTATCCTAAAGCAATTATTTTGAGTGGCCTGTTAACTCAATAGATATTATCCCTGCCTTCTGAACACTACTAATACTAATAGGGGTCTATTGATTATTCTTATTATTATTTTTTTATGGCAATTGTTTAGACCACATAGATCAAGTAAATACACAGATTAGGGAAAAAAACTACTATAATAAATACAAGGAACTTTAGTATAGTATACATGGAAGTATAAGGAGATCCAAAATCTGACAATGCGGCGTTGCCGCTCCGCATCCTTCGTGTAAATATACTATCTTGTACCTCTGTCTAATACACGAATCGTCGCATAGAGTATGCGAGAAAGCGACTGTAGGAACGGCAACCTCGCCTTACCTACCACCGCGTGTCATGTTTTGACAGTTTGGTGTGTCAAGTAATTAAATGCGAGAGCATAAAACGTGAAAATATAGTGATTATATTGTTATTAGGGCTAAATATTGTGTCAATAGTGAAATTGTGTCGTGTTGTGCTGTGTTTTGTGCATCAACAGTAACCCGAGGAGTCGAAGGAAAACCAGAATCATCATTTTATACGTTAAAGTTTACTGGCTATTTTTATGTTAAACATCGAAGTTTCGAAGTAAATATGCATTTCCTATTAAGAATATACGTTTTTTCCATCGTATAATTACCATGCGATTGCAATTACTGAAAGATTTAATGCTTTAGTTGATATTTTTGGGATGGGTGATTTTACGCCTCTCGAATAGTGATGTACCTACACTGTCCATTACATTTTGTCGATATTCGTAAATCTTCATACATTTGCACAAAATTACTTTGGTTTTGGGGGGAATAAAAGGTAGAAAATTTCTTTCCCTAAAAGTGGCTGAATGGATTTAGATCAAAGTGCAAACAAAATGAAAAAGTAGGTGCAAATCTGGCAATTAAAAAATAGGCACCTAACCTACTTTTATAAAATACAGTAGGTATGCCAGTGTCGTCTGGCTTCAATATGAGTTATGAAATTTATAATAAACTAGCTGACCCGCCCCGGTTTCTCACGGGTTTATTAGTTTTATGCCCTTACCCTGTTTATGGGTAAGAGAGAAGCAAAAGTGAAAAATATAGGAGAAAAGGATGAATAGATGGGACGGCGAAGGGAGACAGGCGCAGCCATCCCATCCATTCATCTTTTTTCCCTATATTTTCTCTAAAATAAATATAGGGGCTTCAATACAATAAACGTGATTTTTTGCTCGTTTTTATACTAGATAATGGTACGGAACTCTTTTTACAAATTTAACCATCATTTTAATGAATAGAATAAGAAAAGGCGAATGTAAAATAAAAACTAACTATTATGGAACAATGTTATTTGAACAGCCTGAAGACGTCCACTGCTGATCATAGGCCTCCCCCAGGGAGCGCCACTTAGAGCGGCTGCTCGCTTCCTGCATCCATCGGCTCCCCGCGGCTTTCAGCAGGTCGTCGCTCCACCTAGTGGGGGGCCGGCCTACGCTGCGTCTTCCAGTTCGTGGTCGCCACTCGAGAACCTTTCTTCCCCATCGGTTGTCAGTTCTACGAGCAATGTGGCCTACCCATTGCCATTTCAACTTGTTAATCCTAAGAGCTACATCGGTCACTTTAGTTCTTCTGCGGATCTCCTCATTTCGGATCTTATCTCGCAGGGAAACACCAAGCATTGCTCTCTCCATAGCTCGTTGCGCGACTTTGAGCTTACTAATGAGGCCAACAGTTAGAGACCACGTCTCAGTTCCATAAGTCATCACTGGCAACACACATATAAAAATGTTACTTACAAACGTTATTTCATATAATGTGTTTCAATATACTTTTACTAGGATGGGTCATCATCATCATCATCATCATTAACAGCCTGAAGACATCAACTGGTGAACATAGCCCTTCCCCATAGAATTCCACCTTGAGCGGCCACTCGCCTCCTGCATCCATCAGCTCCCCGTGGTTTTCACCAGATCGTCGGTCCACCAAGTGGGGGCCGGCCTAAGCTGCGTCTTCTGGTTCTACAAATATCTAATTATCTTAATTGTATTAAATCTAAAAAGTATCGAAATTCTGCAGCACTGTTTGGTTAGGTTTATTATATATCGATATATTGTGTAATAGGGGTCACTTCCCTACTCACGCATACTAATGCATATTTAAATACTCACACCAACAGAAAATGGACAGGCATTTTGTGACTGCCGCCGTCCATATGATTCTATGTTGATGGTATACATAGAAGTATAATATACTATATACTTAAAACTTCCTTGAGTAAATATTATATAATGAATGACAGACAAGTCAGCAATGACAAGGTCGTGGAACAGAAAAGAAAAGGTTTCAAATTTCGGTTAAGGTTACCATCTAGGTTTAGATCCACAGAGTACATTTCTCAAAATCAAGCGCCATGGACGTGGTGGTCGACCCTGATGCTGGCTGCGGCGGGGCTGAGGTGCTGCCACAATTGCTGTTGGTGTTGCAAAAACTGGAGATGAGGATGTGGGTGATATGGAAGATGAGGTTGAAGATGTAGGGGATGTGGACGCAGGTGGAACTAATGGAGGTGGCATATGTGGAGATGGTGTGCATGGTGATAGTATCGGTAGTGTTGAGGGTGCAGAGGATGAGGGTGGTGTAGATGCAGCAGAGGGCGTGTCAGTTGTTGCAACACATGTAGGAGATGCAGTGGTAGTCAAATCAAATCAAAATCAAATCAAATTTCTTTATTATCGGACAAATAAATCCATTGGTTAGTGAGGTTTACTTACTTCTAATGTTAGTAATCTATAGTATATTCTTATAATAATTTTTGGTAGTGAAGTTGAACTACCTGTGTTTAGAAATGAATTTATAGTAAGTATCTTGATACTCTCGTAGCGATCGAACGTGCATTATTGCGGGTGGATTTATTTTTTACCATGGAAGTTTGAGAACACCCAGTTTCAAGTAAGACTCTCACAACTTGTAGGGTATTATGGTCCCAGTCTCCCCATTTCGGGAAAACATACCAATTCAAGATCACCTTGTATAAATGGAGATGTTAACTTTATAATCCACCAGCACAATTTTTCTGCCGATTTCTACAGGGTACGGGGTAAACACGTATAACACACGCGCAAACTGCGCCGTAAACGGACGCCGCACACCATCTTAAAACACGCACACCGTTATATAAACTAGCGTAGTTACGCAGTGTCTACACTAAACGCACATTATGATATTGAGGATGACCAAGTAGGGCCATTTGACCGGCAGAGGGGAACGCCTTGCCAAGGCGCTCAAAGCTCGTCTCAGAAAACTATGCTCCAAACCTCCTAACGAGCCGCGAGCCGCGAATGTAAACCAGCGGTGAGGAATAGCAAAAGTATCTACCTGTCCCAGAGTCTCGAGCCGATTTTAATGAAAACGAAAACTTTCTCATTAGAGTTTTGAAAAATCAATATAGGTACCTACTTAGTCCTAGAACCGGGTAGTAGGTAATGACATGCAGCAAACACAGCTTATAGTAGGTACTAGAATTAGATACTACTTAGGTAATGTATAAATAAATTGGATGGCCTGCAATTTGCGGGTTGGAGGATGAAACACCTTGGGTAGTAACATATTGTAATCTGTAGTAATCAGTAGTCTGTCGGATTTTGTGATTTGAAGTTTCGAACATGCCGGTTTCCTCACGATTTTTTTCCTTCACCGTTGTAAAAGTGAGTTGCTTGAAAAGTCATTGGTGCAGAGTTGAATGGGATTTGAACCTGGGTATGCCACTGATTTGAATCTCGCACTTACTACCACTGAGCCACACGCACACTTTAGTACAAATACTATTATTTATTCTCATTTTAGTCACTAATATAAATAACTATGCAAGTTCTTATGACCTATACCTAGGTACACTTAATACTTTAGGGGCTATATGTATAGGCTGATTGTTTTTTTTTATATTTTAATATGTAATACAATTTTAAATAAATTAGTTACTCAAAAAAAAAAATTTTAATAATGGCTTATCTGTAAGTAGGTAGGTACAGTGTTCGCAAGAACATTTTTATTGCTTTTTTATTTTTGTTTTTGAGTTGCAAAAATATTGATCATTTGGTAATTACTTATAGTAGGCACTTAAGTTATTTTATTTTATTATTTGCGAATACTTATATTACTATAAGATATATAAATACTTATAAGAAAACTGGAACCGGTCTAATTCTTTACATTGAAGACATTTTGTATTTTTTAGGACAGCTTCTTATTATCGGTGCTGAAGCCAAAACTATAGGTTTTCGTTTTTGTATGTCTATTTTCTTGTCTGAGTATATCACGCCGAACCTACTAAATAGATCCAAATTAAACTTGGCATGATTTGACCTCATACTACAAGGTAGACTATAATAATATTTAGTATACCACCTATTAAAGGAATAGGCGAATGTCATGTCGTACCAAGAACTAAAAAAGCTCGCAGAAAATCGTGAAGAATGGAAGGAACTCTTGTTTCTTGAGTGAAAACTCTTAAATGAAGAATACGTAACACCTACAACCACCTATTTTACTTTATACGTAAGTATCAGTAACCATTTCAGTCCGCCCACTAGGTGGTCCGATGACCTGTCATAACGACGGATGTTGGAGGCAACGAGCCGTTCAAGGTAGCGCTCTATTAGGGAGATGTTCAGCAGGAGACGTCTTCACTTTGTTGATTATGAAGAAATGTTTATATGAAAAAAATCTTGTTACATAACATTAATACACTGGTAGGTAGTAAGATTTATTTAATTCCTGCATTATTGTACTTAGGTAGGTATATTTTGTGACAATAAGATTTGTAGATAAATATGGCACCAATAAAATGGCTTAAATTTCGCGAATGTATTAGGGTACTATGGGTACTTATTCAAAGGTATATAGGTAGCTAGGTAGTAGTATTTATTTTCTTTTTGCATTTAATCTCACCGACCACCACAAGCTCCTGAGCGCACCCCACATTACCTTACAGGCTTACACCTTACACACCCACGGAAGAACAAGTTTCGTTAACTTACGTAGACGGGATTCAAAGTAACTACAGGTCTACCAGAATCTGATGAAAAATAGGGAAAATAAAATTTGTAGTAGGCAGTACCGGATATGAAAGGATTAGTATGTCTTGATACTTTTTCGCTTCCGGCCAGTGGCTGTCAACTTGCCTACCTGTCACCTTAGTAGGGATTGTCTGATATAACAGAGGACAGCATCAACATAGAATTATATGGACGGCGGACATTCACAAAATGCCTGTCCATTTTCTGTTGGTGTGATTATTTAAATATGCATTAGTATGCGTGAGTAGGAAAGTGACCCCTATTACACAATATATCGATATATAATAAACCTAACCAAACAGTGCTGCAGAATTTCGATACTTTTTAGTTTTAATACAATAAATAAAATTAGATATTCGTAGAACCAGAAGACGCAGCTTAGGCCGGCCCCCACTTGGTGGACCGACGATGTGGTGAAAACCACGGGGAGCTGATGGATGCAGGAGGCGAGTGGCCGCTCAAGGTGGCACTCTATGGGGAAGGCCTATGTTCAGCAGTTGACGTCTTCGGGCTGTTAATAATGATGATGATGATGACCCATCCTAGTAAAAGTATATTGAAACACATGAAATAACGTTTGTAAGTAACATTTTTATGTGTGTTGCCAGTGATGACTTAAGAAACTGAGACGTGGTCTCTAACTGTTGGCCTCATTACTAAGCTCAAAGTCGCGCAACGAGCTATGGAGAGAGCAATGCTCGGTGTTTCCCTGCGAGATAAGATCCGAAATGAGGAGATCCGCACAAGAACTAAAGTGACGGATGTAGCTCATAGGATTAACAAGTTGAAATGGCAATGGACAGGCCACATCGCTCGTAGAACTGACAACCGATGGGGAAGAAAGGTTCTTGAGTGGCAACCACAAACTGGAAGACGCAGCGTAGGCCGGCCCCCCACTAGGTAGACCGACGACCTGGTGAAAGCCGCGGGGAGCCGATGGATGCAGGAGGCGAGCAGCCGCTCTAAGTGGCGCCTATGTTCAGCAGTGGACGTCTTCAGGCTGTTAATGAGGCATGAAAATCCATTTTCTTTTTTTTTAATTTTGTTTCATGATATTCTGAGGGACCTATAGTAATTAAAACAACAAGTAATGTATAATGATTAAAACGTTATTCTTTGGTAAGTACTGTAGGTACCACAGAGCTATGAATAATATGACGGCGCGCAGGCGAAGCCAATTTTTTTTATCTTGCTCTGTGGTAGGTACCTACAGGTTTGGTTGTACTTAGGTTCGGTTATTTATATTTTAAACGTATGTAATACGGTAGGCATTATGTTATTAAAAAGTAATAAAACCTTCATTGACTTAACAATCAACTTTTTAATGGTTAAACTAGCTGCGCTCCGCGGTTTCACCCGCTGTTAAAAGTGCAATGAATAGTCTATTTGCAATAAAACACGTGTTATTTTATTATTAGTGTCTGTTAATAAAGTAGGTATATACTTAGGTAAGCTATCTCCTATCTCTATTCCAAATTCTATCCGAATCTGACAGGCTTAGAGCGTTTTTTTTGGCTACTGTTTCCGCCAAATGATTCACTTTGCCACTACACTACCCTCTGCTATTTTTATAGGTCTGTGCTTTGGCCAGCCATGTACAAGTAGGTAGGTATACCCCAGGGTACCTAGCACAGAGCAAAAAAAAACCGCTTCCCTACATAGAGGCGCCTTTTCGACACTTCTCATACAATTCAAGCGTGTCAGGTATTACAATGAAACCTCTATGGTTTACCTGCGCAGATGACATATAGCAATTGTCTTGTCATTAGTGCCACTGCTGTCAGCAAAACGTGCTGTGGGTTGAGTCGATATATTTTTATCGATAGTTTGATATGAGTTAAGTACGCGGTAAGGTACCTCTTACCTGATTGTATCATTAGGTACACTTTAGTACCTACCTATATCTTTTGTGCCTTTTATGCGTATTTCTATGTGTAATAGTGTTATTTTATTCTATTATACTCTATTCTGGGTCGACAATGGCCAGCCAATAAACATACCGGTATAAATCTAAAATAAATAAATAAATATAAATAAATAAGTATAGAGGTAGTTTATCGTCAGTTTATGGTTATAAAGAAGCAAATCCGATAGGCGTCCAAAGTGAGGTTTTATGAGGGAGGCAGTGTTTAGCACGTCTGCCGGCTGATGATGTGTGATAGTATAATTATATCTATAAACTAAAGTTTGAAATAGAAGAAACATAACAAGTTATAAAACGAAAAAATATATTAAAACTCCAAATATATAGGTAACACGTTTTGCTGATGATTCATTTGTTGCGTCATGTTTCTTTTTGATAGAATTCATCTGAAAATACAATTATCAGATGAATTTTTAGGAAAAATAATAATAATATTGAGTATCATTGAGGTGTTGTCGGTAAACACTTATTTAATAGAAGGAGATCCTTAGTTTGGCAGTAAATAAAGGTAATTTTTCAGCTCACCATGCGATGTATATTTTAATTTACAGCTATTTACAAAATAAAAAGCAAGTGAATTTTTTCATGCAATATCGACTAAGACGTAGATTCTTACGTAGAATCAACGAGATCAGTTGTCCTTAGCAACCAAGAGCAATGGTTTTCTATGAGGCTACCATGGATGAAATAAAAAAAAGAAGGATTGAGTTTTGATTGACATCGAACTGAAGCCCAAAATGGCGGACATATTACATATGTGTGTCAGCTGAAAGTAGGGCGACCGGCTGCATATGATGTGAGCGTGTGCGTGTTCCGCTCGTACGTACGAAGCGTTCCGGCTTCCTAAGGGAGCTTCAGTTTCGGATCAAACGGGATTCCCTCCTTCTTTTTTTAATAGCTCCATGGAGGCTACATGAAAACTCTTTCATGGGCGAGCACGCCACATCATTATAATGTCCTCATCAAATAATAAATGCGGATAAGAGAAATTATAGTCATCATCATCAGCCCGTAGATGTCCACAGCTGAACATAAGCCTCCCCCAGAAAGCGCCACTTTGAACGGCTGCTCGCCTCCTGCATCCACCGGCTCCCCGCGGTTTCCACCAGGTCATCGGTCCACCTAGTACCTCGTTAAAAATAGGATAGAGTTTCAATGTGGGAATAGCGTCAAAATATAAACGTATATGGTTAGACATTTTCATAAAACATTCAGCTTCAAAATGCTGAGAGCAAACCGTATCATGTTTTTGAGGAAACCAATTGCACTGTCTAGTTGCGAATATCTATTTATCTTTTATATTAGGATCTGTAGGAAACCTAATAAACATAAAAGATATTAAAAGTTTAATTAGTAGAAGTCAATTTAACCACAAAATAAATTGAAAACATTTAAAACTTATTGTAACCAATTTCCGCATGGCATATGAGAAACTATCGATGTATCGATAATTATAAGGTTAACCAACGCATTTCATCACTATCGGTACTTCTGCCATAGGGTAAGTTCGCCGGTTTTGCGACCACTTCCTATATCCGACCATTTAATGTACATTTGATGAAAAAATACAAAAAATAAAAAGCTTGCGGTGAACACATCTCTAAAATATATTATGCCTAAACAATTATGTCCAAATAGGTTCAGTTTTGTAACAAATATTATACGAGAAATCCTCAATTCTATTTTAAAGCTTTGAAGCTTAAAAGCACATACATTTTAACTGCCAGTTTTCGACCACGTTTATCCACCATCTGGTATAAAAACTACAGATACCCAAAATCACTCGTGGTCGAAAACTAATCCAGCTGCAGAAAAATGCTATTCGACCGCAAAAGCAAACTATATCAAAAACATTATAAATACGTATTTATTTACATATAAAAGTACATAAATAGTCGATTACTTTGTAAGTTTAACTAATTAAACCAGACACGATTAAAAAAAAACGATTAATGCTGGTGGTCGCAAAATAGGCGTGACCAACTGATCGAACCATCATTGAATATTTCTCGCCCAGGGTGTAATGTGGGCTGCCTTTATTACAAAAAAGTAGCGTATTTAGTTTGTAAACATAACTATGTTTATAAACTACGTTAGCCAATATTTTTTTTGTTATAGCTGAATTTTTCAGCCATATCCTTAAATAATTTATGGCGGTCTCAGTAAGAAAAAAGGTCATGCTTTTTTTATATGAGTAAGTGCCTCAAAGCTGGAGAAATCATGAAAATACAAGACAGAGGATCTAAAGAAGCCTTTCTGATCATTGTTTCTATCATTTATTTACCACAGGCAGTCAGGCACCTACGTCTTTCAATTTATAATGGTAGGAAACTAGCGAAAAAGTGGTCGTAAACATAATTTAGTGATCGAAAACTAGCAAAATAGTTACTATTAGCCTTTGGTTTAGATATTTATAAAAAGGTGGGTTATTTTAAAAAATGATTGATAATCTGATAAAAAATATAGAGTATAATATTTGAAACGTAGCTTAGTAGCATCAAGTCAAAAAATGATACTGATACATTTTATTATGCAACCTAAACTTGACAACTCCACTAAGTGGTCGGAAACTAGCGAAATTACCCTATAATGTCAAACTGACACAGTACCTTGTACCGAAGTTCGGCAGCAATAATATGATTGATTTCGTCTCTATATATAGGCGAAGTGTCATTTGTTTCATAGCTCTGTGGTACCTAGGGACATCCGTTCGTGTTATGTCTTATCATTACCATTTACTAACGTAGGTAGGTACTTACGTATGTAACAACTGAATAATAAATTGCTACAAAACTAATTGTATTTATAAATAAAAATATTGAATAACAATACTGTATGATGTAGGTATTGTCACTCCTACATCGAGTTCGAGTGAGTATCCCTCGTGGGTTTCTAAGCTTCAACTCAAAGGCACCCGCCTATAGGGAGGCGTTTAATGTGTTACATTAGAACGCCTGTTGATCTCACTGAGTTCGTGCCGCAGTGCCTACGCTACGCTAAATGCGAGAACAAGTTTCAAGAGCTCCGAGACACTATTGTCCCGACATCGGCGGCACTCAGCCCCCCAGTCAACCCACCCACCCACCGCCTTCACGGCGCCAACTCACCGCCCACTACCTGTAGAATACTCTTGGATATTTTCTTTCAACCATTACATCATATGATTAGCTATCTCCAGCTAGCAACTACCCAGGGGTCAGCGGCTCGGTGGGTACCTATCTCAGACAGATTATGTAAAATAACCCGCCAAGTATAAAAGAGCTCTCACACAAAGGGTTCCATTGACCATAAGTATTACGAGCAAAAACATAACGTTTGACGGGTATGGGAGACCCCTTAAATATTTGTTTTATTTTGTTTAGTATTTGTTCAAGCGGCAACAGAAATATATCATCTGTTGATATTTCATCATTTTTTTTACAAGGAGTTAAAATCACTTTGACTATCTTGGACAACAGTTGCATGCAATAGTACATTGTTACCCTTGGTATGAAAGTAGCTTATTTAGTCCCGAGCGAGACTGGGTTAGGCGCCCGAGCGTAGCCACAGAATATTAGATAATATCTATAAGTAATTATGACGTAGCGAAGGCGCTATTAGTTCGTGGGACGAAATAAGTCAAATAAGTCTTTAACCTGAAAACACTGCTTTCTACACAGAATTTGCCCTAAGTACTTATATACAATGGCGTTTCGTTACGAATACCGGGAAAAGTAAGAATAAAGTGGTATCTACAGGCACCTACTTATAAGTTCCTGTCCACCGCCTGTCTGTCTGTTTGAATCTTTAGCAGCCCAGTGTTTTGTTTAGAAAATTGTAATTCAGTGATTTTACTCATGTTTGCACAATGCTCAATGATAGTTAAATAATAACAGAGACCACAAGTAGGTAGTAATTCGAAAATATAAATCTATACTTATTACCTGTAACAGGTCCAATTCAGTGCATATATTGAGTAAATTTAAAAAAATGTTTGGTGCGCACATTTATCGGTGCTGAAAGCAAAACTATAATTGTTTTCTTTTTTACTCTATATCAATCAATAATCCATTGATAAAGCAATAAATCATCTATAACCACTGACCTCTATTATATACCTACTTACTTATAATCGAGATCAGTATCTAAAACCCACCAATCAATCATGAATCAAGCTCAATTACCTACAGGCAGACGCTTTTGTATGCAGGATATCAAGTAAGTTGAGTACAAAAAAGGTACAATACAATATAAAGACTAAATGATACGTCAATGCGACCCAATCATAAAAAGACGAGCCGTATTACAGGTTCATGTCTTTCTTTTCTGCACTAATCTTCCAATCCAAGCCACTTAGCTGCCATGAAGAACGCCTCCCGCCCGGCTCCCATCGAACAAAGAAGACGGATACAAACATTGGCGGCAATCAAACGATATGTCTATGCTTTGTCGCAAACTACGACTCATGACGGAATAATAAAGAAACGCAGCGCTTTAAATCCTAGCAAGCAACAGGTTAAAAGATCCCGACTGCGTGTTGAGCGAACCGGCCCGAGTTGGGCGCTAGGTAGAAAGCGTACAGCAAAGGTAGTCGCACTTTAAACTATCTTTCATTCTAATTCAGAAAAACTGAAATAATTTAAGAATATACATAAATGACATATAATTAATAACTCACCGCTTATTTACAGCCAAATCAGCCAATCGGTCACTCGAATTTCACCGGTTAGATTATAACAAGTCATGGGAGAGTTAAGGACAAGGCACGACCCAGCCGCCCGGAGCCTGCCTCGAGACTAAGGATAATCTCCGGGTGCACATGCAGCCGCAGCTTCCGCCCGGGCCGGGAGCTCTATGGATACCAGGTATACATAACAAGAGATTGCATTTCCTTAATACGTCTGCGTAAATCGATACAGCAAGCCGAGCGGCAGGTACACGGGCCGCGAGCAAGCGCCGAAGCAATCCTCTAGCTAACAGTTAACATCGGAGCGGTGCATCATGCGTCATCTTACTTCAACACGGTTTGAATGCAATGCTTCTGTTCGGATCTCTCATGTTGCCATTAATCAATACCCTGGAACTAGGACGCCTGTGATTGCTATCTCATCTCATACATTCTCACTCGGTCAGTCTGATAACAGCGACCGATGTGAATACCTACGTATAAAACTTTGGATCATTAAATTCAGTTATAACGCCTCTTGTGACATCGCCATCAGGTAAGAATTTATCTACAACGACTTAAATAGATATCTGATTTTTGCTCGGTCAGAGAAAACAGGCTGCACGTTGGTAGCAGAGTACTATTATAATATCTGTGGTAGTAGATACATACCAGCCACCATTTTCAGGCCTTTCCCGGGAACAAATAGTACTTGCATTTTCACCGAATTTTACCACAAGATCTTATACTTATTATTAATTTAATCATCGACATCTTGACAACCTGTCCCGAGGCACCTAGTAATTAATATAATATAATTATATATATTATATGGAGGCGCATAAGCTTAGATAAACTAAGAGTGAAGAAAACCTGAATGTGCAAGCAAACTTAAGTTGTTTTATTTCAGCGCACCTTTGTGTACTTGTGACAATATGCTCCCTGAATCTATCATCAACCGTTTCATGTACCTGTTGTTGACGTACAATAAGAAGGCCGAAGGCATCAACCCTGCCAATATAACTGTCGTGATCCTGGTTACAACGCAGTTCTACTTCCTGGTGGGAATCTCCGACGCATTCGTGCTCTACATCTGCCCGGTCAGACGCTAAGCCGCTCATCGGCGACCCAACGGCCAGGTACTCCAAGATCGAACAGCAATATGTACATCATTTATACGCTTCACGTTAGGTTCCACACCATCTCGATGGACTTGCTGCTGATGGCCACCGCTCGGTCAGCTCACGCAGGTGGAACCGTATACCTGGCTATTGATTGGAGGAGGAGGCGGAATACCCAACCTAAATAATACTGTTCGTTAACCGTAACAGCCAAAATGTTTGCTTCTACGTGTCTCTCCTAAACCCGGCCGCTGCAGATTAGCTGAAGTTTCTAAATGTCGGCTTAATATAGTGTTAATCCTGTCCAGATTTTGTGAAATAACTTTTTACTTTGTTCCACCACAATCATTATGTATTGTTTCTTAAGAGTTAGGTACTTCATTTATATACCTAGGACTAAACCTCATCGTTTTACGTGGTTACAAGTCTTATTTAGGATAATCGGAACAGCTTCCGCCTATGAAAATCTTTAATGTTATTTACATTTGAGGTATTTATCTTAATTCTAGTAAGGATATTTTGTATTTACATGATTATACAATCCATTTGGCATCGAGCGACTGAGCTCCTTATACCCAATAAACACTAACCTCCTATTTTTATTACTTAGGTAATGACACAAATGTGTACATCTTATGAATCATCGTATGATTTTACTAAAACCCAAATATTGTCCATTAAACCTTTTTTTAATACCTTGCGTACCTACCTAGAGTCAGTGTTTGTAATTAACTGCGGTAAATTAATAAATGCGATCAATGTGTGTATGATAAGTTGTTTCATTTCTAAGTTTGTATTGTTCTTTTTATACTATTTAAGTAGGTAGGGGTAGGTAATACGAGTTTTGGTTTTGGAGCGATCAAGATTCAAGTGAATCGCACAGCAACTGCGTGGGCGGCCAGCTTATAAATTAATTCTTAACATAAGCGTAAACTCAAAATTGGTAGAGTAGTGGTATAACAGAGAAGATAAAGTAGAACCATACTTACCTACTCCAAGCTTACCTTTGGCACGGGTAGTTTTTCTATATCATCTTGTTCTTCTTATACATTTATAATCAATTGCTATTCGTTCTTCTTTTCAAATCCATATCATTTTCGAACCACACAACACGAGAATAGGTTTAGAATTACCACCAGGGCCTGAAGTACGCTATTTAAATTTTGTCATAATGGACCGTGACTAGATTGCAGCCTGAACCTCGTAAGTTGTTAATTGATGCTACCCTGGTACTTCATTACCATGAGGTACCTGTTATTTAACTTTATATAGTAGGGATAAGTGAATTTAAGAGTTGCCGCCTATCACACCCGGTAAATATGGGGTTGTATTTACCCCCTACCAGCAGGGGATATACCTTAGCAAGGACATTACATTGGCGAAAATCTAATCTATCTTAATAATAAATTTGAAAATAAAACCGTAGAACATAAGCCGTTCATTGAAAATAATGATGTGAGTTAGCCCCAAAAGGTTTCCGGTAAATTAAATTAACCCTGTATGTTAGAATGAGTACCTACCTGTATACTAGTAACACTACTGGGAACGTACCGTCTGTCTTTCTTTCTAAAGATTAAATTGGCAACACAATAAAACACTATAGATACCTAAATAATTTACTTTAACATAGACACGAGCTCAACAATTGTTGCAGAAGTACTTTAACGTAAAGGTTTGCTTGTTATCGCTGCAGTTGTGTTATTTACAGAATGAAATAAACGTACACCTACATAACTACTCTATTGGGCTAAATGATTTAAAAATAAAATAAAAAAGGAATGTAATCAAACCGTAAAATTCCACCTAAAGTTAAGTACTGTTAGCTTTCTAATAAAAACGTACCGCAAATGGTAATAGTCAAGAAATAATAGTATAGTTAGTGTCAATAATACTTTACGAGTCCTATATACATCACTCATTTTTAAGAATTTTACTATTTTTTTCTGTATCAATTATAAAACTTGCAATTGTACTTTTGCATGTAGGTTCTGACTATTCGATTTTATAAAAAAAAGATAACACTTAAGATAAAACAATGGCATATGGGAAAATCACACAATTGCAGCGCTAACACAGCTGACTACACCGAAAACAGCACAATAGACAAACATATTTAACGGCGATAGCTAACTTTTTAGATATTTAGGTAGATTCAGCTTCAGTGTTTGAATCTATCGTAGGTAAACCATAAAAACATATTCACCATTATGTTATATTGTGCTAGTCTGGTGTAATACATAACATAACAATATAGAGCCTCAACAATACATACTCCACATCAATAAAGAGTGTATACAAATATCTCTTACAAATAAACATGAATTTTATCTTGTTCGCCGATTAGGAAGTACATATTTGTTAATATTGTTTCACTAGTCCCTTTCATCGCCACTCCATCAGCGTTTAGGTAATATTGATAAGGTTGAATCGGGTTGTTACGCTTTTGGACCGCAAGCCCGCGGGTTCAAATGTTTATAAAAATCAGTAATGCCTAGCAAACAAGTGTAGTTTTCTTTTTTGCAGAACGCCATAGACAATTTGCTGTTAATTATGTTGAATAATGAAGAAACAGAATGCATCATAATACATATTACGGTTGCCAAAATAAACAGCCGTTTGGGAAAACATTGGCTATACTATTTTAATTTCCTTATAAATCTGTTACAGCATCGTAATCAAATGCATTTCAAATTGCTACATGTTGTGCTGATTAATAAAGTACACGCAAGAAAACAAACTTTTTAATCATGTACTCTCGCTCGCTAGCACGAAGTAATTTTACTTATTTTTCAAGAATTAGGCCTTCGTTCTCTATATTCGAGTAAAGTTCCGAGTTGGCTAGCCACCACGTAATGTCACTTTTAACTGCAGTAACGAATTTCAGAATGTCCGAGTAGCGCTAGCCGACCCGTAAACCAGGCTGCTACTTACAGGACACATCAGCTGCCGATTAGTACGGTTAACCGACGGCTATAGCAAAACTTGTTGCAATCTCGCATGTGTTTGTAATTTATTATTATAGTTTGCATGCCACAAATACTGAGATCTACGGAACTGTAAACTACCAACCCTGTTGATTACTCTACTGCTATAAAAACATCGACTATTCCTGTTTCTATTTCGAGATCAGATAGTTATGAATATAGAAATCATTGTATTTAATTAGTAAAACAGTCCGCTCAGAACCGTGGAAAGCCGATGGATACTGGAGGCTAGCAGCCGCTCAAAGTGATGCTCTTTGGAGGAGGCCTATGTTCAGCAGTGGACGTCTTCAGGCTGATGATTATGATGATGATGACTACTAAAAAGTTTTTGTCAATTATAATATGTTAAATACTTATATAATATTATGATATTTTTGTTTTGTGTTGTTTTAATTATTATTATTGCGTCAAGATAAAACCATATTTAAGGTACCTATAGGTATTACTTATTACATTCCTCATTACGTTAATTTAATTAGTTGATACCCTTTTTTGTAAAGGTAAATCCTTACCTACTTACTGTTTTTAGGTAGGGAATAAATACTCTTTGAAGGGCATCTACCGCACCGCAGCATATAGCTGGCACATAAACATGTCAAAAAAATAAAAAACGAACCCAAAATGGCGTCACTGACAGCAGTCAGGGTGACTATTGAACGAACGAAATGAACAGTTGACGTTGTTACAGATCACCCTAAATTTTTACCCACTGAGTAGCTGATCGAAACTCTGTTTTCGTTCGTGAAACTGGGAAGAACTACTCGACGCCTTTACGTCCCGATCAGTATTACTCACTGGCCAGCCAACTCGGAACTTTACTCGGATATAGAGAACGAAGCCCTTACTCAAACATCGGAAACTTGACACATTGTAACGAAATTACACATCATTTTTCATTTTTCCATTGACAAAACATCGGGAATAATAATTATGAACGTTACGACTGTTATAACGTGTGTACATGGTATGTAACAAATTTTCTTAATAAATTATAGGTATGGCTTAAAATGTTATTCAGTTGTAAAACGTGGGTTAGGAAACATAATAGAAATCAACACTTTACAAATTTAAAAAAAACACAATACATGTAGGTTATTACTGTAACTGTGAATACCTAGTGCGTGAGAAAATTAATATCTAAACCCAATATTCGTTGTAAAAAGGTTTCAACAACGGTTAATTTTATATTTCACTAGTTCACATTAGGACCTATTGTAAAACTGGTGTAGATGTGGTGAAAATATGGGGCTTATTACAGACCTTGGCTATAACTATTCAGGCAAAATTAGGAATTCACATGGAGTTTTTCACACTCATCCACCGTGACTGCGCGATCGGAAATCCTGTAGGTTATACCTATATATGTTTATATTATTTTCAATTAACGTTTTATTTGATCGCAGTGCCCGCGCTGACTTTATGGATATTCTGTACCGAGCTCGATTGTCATCTCGAGAACAAATAAAATAAAAATTTGAATATAATCACCGAATTGCAACCGCGGCGGATGTAAGTGAAAATCTCACGCGCGTGAGTTCTTAGTTAGTGTGGATTTTTGATCCATAAAATCTAGGTAATGAATAAAACTCTTGACTTTTCAGCATTGGTTTGTTAGCATTTTCAACTATACAGTGGTTACCTTAACTACGGATCAAAAAACCACCCTTAACCCCGGTTTCAGGCACGTAACTTTAAAATACTGAACGCTTATTGGTTGCCTGTTGATCATTGGCTATCGTGCTATCGTCAACCAAGTTATAACATGAGTTTAACAAACTAAGTTCTTATTTATTATTTAGCTATGTATTTATTAAAATAATTTTTTATTAAAAACAAGTAAAGACGGAAGTAAAGAGTTGGCGTGTTAACAATATACGCTATCTAAGTATTTACAAACAATATTTATTGTAGTACTTGGTGTATACAGTAATAAAAAAATTGCGCAATAATTTATAATCAGTTAGAGCAACGATCGACTTGAGATGAGGATAAGTTTGTGGATATACTTTTACCGAAACGCTGCATAACAGTGGAATAGCTATTCAGTGTTTTCTCTTCTTTCGTTTTTGCTCATTTCATATTTAATAGAAAGAAACAAAACACTAAACATCTGTTCCTCCGCTAAACAACGTTTATTAGGAGAGTCATAATTTATATCTACATAATATAGTATATTATGTTAAAATGTTCAAATTACCTATTTATAACCTCAAGGAGGTTTATTTAAATCACAGAGAATTGAAACAAATGACGCTTTGCACCTCGCGTTTTTTTCTCTGTGTATTAAATCGACATATTTTATGATTGGGAATGGGAAGAACTAATTTCTGCATTTCACAGCGAGGCAATATCATTGTTATAAGAAAAAATAGTAGGTACTATGAAGAAGTAAGGAAGTCCCCGATTTTAGTGCAAGTTTCTAGATTGTTGTAATCACAGAGCAAGAAAAGGTTCGTAGGTGCGAAAGCGCCGTATTTTTCAGATCTCTGTGTTAGTAATAATATACCTATAATAGTAATCTATGAATTTTATATAAATATATTATACACAGCATGGAGCTAATAAAAAAAAAAAAGAAGGAGGGAATCCCGTCTGATCCGAAACTGAAGCACCCTTAGGAAGCACGCACACACTCACATCATAGGCAGCCGGTCGCCCTACTTTCATCTGACACACATATGTAATATGTCCGCCATTTTAAGCTTCAGTTCGATGTCAATCAAAACTCAATCCTTCTTTTTTTATTTCATCCATGATATACAGGTATAGAATAATCAGCTTATAATTTGTATGTAAACAAAAAGTGTGACATAAGAACGAAACTAAAGAATTTTGAAAGAGATAATTAGTAATAATAAATAAACACCTGCATTGAAAATATGTTTATATCACATACATCTATTACTATAGATGTCTGTGGTTTATATGCACAGCATTCAATTATCGGAAATTCTTTCGCTTGATAGTATATTTAAGTCAAGTATATCAACATAAATTAATTATCGCAAATGCATATAAAGAACATAGTCGCTTTAGAAAAGAGCACACATACAATTCACGCTTATATTTTTTTTTAATAAAGGTTTGTAAATAAAGTGAGTTTTTCGTGTCAACAATATTTTATCGCCATTAACTTAAGTCGTAAATTGATTTATTACAATTGTTAGTAATATTGTTGACAAGACAGTAATGCACTAAAGTTTGTAAGCTCCTAAGTTCGTACTTAACCCTCTATGATGTACGTCGTACGTTTGGGGAACCACCGTCCATATATTTTTGTGTTATTCCATTCCATGCAAGGTTGTCTGGAATAGACAGCTTTGAGCGATAAGACCGGCAATTGTAACACTTACTCTTTGCTTATAATTTGTGTGTTTTATTAGAGTTTACCAATCTACGTCCTAGAGATAAGTGCGAGCTGTCAAACTTTAGTGCAGGCGAGGATTACTGTTATTTCACATGATGCAATTTGATCATCATATTTTGTTTACTTACAGAATTAGAATCAGAATAATTTATTGGATAATTGATACAATAATATTTGGCTAGGTCTAATTGCACAATAAAGTAAGATCAATTTACCCACATCGGGCATTCAATAATATTGGGAACATAACAATATAAAAGCTAGTCCGACCACTGAAGTCTGATTATAGTATTTTTTGGGCCATCTGTGGGCTTCCTGTAGTTGGTACCCGAAAAAACCAAAACGCCTATTTTATTGGTGAATTGGTTATTTATTGCCTTGAGCAATACAAATCATTATAATATTTGATGTACCTATGTATACTTTGGAGCTGAATGTAAAAAAGTTCGTTTCTGACAGCTTCGCACGCACTTAAGTTAGGCAGCACCTAAAGCATTTATCTCTCTAGGGCGTACGGAAATACATTGCAGTAGGTACAACGTCATGGGTAGAGAGATAAGAGTAAACTTAGGAGCTATCACTTCACTGCAGGGCATTCGTATTTTACCCCCCAGCGCAAATAGTAGAACATTATAAGTTAACGTGTGTATCTGCCATTGGCACAAATATTTCAACTCTTTAAAATTTAAGTTTTCTTGTTCAAAGAAATTATCGATCAACAATCAACTACGTATCTAACCCCCGGTAACCACTGGTATGTTTGTTAAAGTTAAACTCTTGTCAATTTTGAAATGCTGAACGCTGATAGGTTGAAAAAGCCGATGACAGACAGGCAACCAATGAGCGTACAGAATTTCAATCTTAACAAGAGTTTAACCTTAAACGTACCAGAAACCGGGGGTCAGATAGTTCTGTAGGACTTAAAATAAAGAGATAAAATCTTTAATTTAGATTTTGAATTAATATCACTGAACAACATAGCAGTAAACCCTGAAATGTAGCATAACAAGCCGTTATAAAATTCAAATAAATAAAACAAAGTACTTAGAACGAATCCTTTAAGTCTCATGAAATAAGATTTAAATTTTAGTATCAAAACAGTTCCACCATAAAAGTAAACAGGCCTGAAAGCCACACGTAACTTTTTTCAACATAAATAAACAGTCGAGTTTAACGATAAACTGAATTGAATCACCATAGAAACCACCAGCTAATTCATTTTATTGAAACAGCAACGTTGATTCAACCAAGTCGATCGATGCGTTACAACCGGTACATATACACACTTTATTGATGCTTCTTACAAATGCCATAGCCCTATAGTTGTCTCTCGCGCTCTAAAATTTGTCTTGTATAAACGGATGCGTGAGGCAATGGTTGACGGAGGCACGTTTGGATGGGTCAAGCATTAACATACGCTCGAGCAAGTCTTTGAGCTGGTTGATTTTCTTAGCCTCCGGTTGAGGCAATCTATGGTGAGGCGGTGCTAATTGACTTTGAAGGTCCCGCGTCGGTTTTATGCTGGATATTATCACAACTTTCTCCTGGAACGAAAACGGTATAGTAAACTTTTGGAACCCGAAAATAGCAAAAAATTAAATCATTTTCGATGTTTTCAAGAGTGGAAAGTTATTTCCGTGACTTCGGCTATAGATACACGCATAGATGTTTCGACCGGCTGTTGCCATTTTACTCGGTGTGATGCGTATGCGCCTGAATAAAGTACGACGTCGCTCTTGCTTGGAGTATTGTATCTTATTGCTTTTATGATTGCCGCAATATTTAAAGCATCGAAGTGGGACTAAAAAGTTATATATTATTATTTATTATCTATCAAAATGTATAT
Organism: Ennomos erosarius; assembly: GCA_963580505.1. Taxonomy (NCBI): domain Eukaryota; kingdom Metazoa; phylum Arthropoda; class Insecta; order Lepidoptera; family Geometridae; genus Ennomos; species Ennomos erosarius. Next base: position 14,368,286 of record OY756977.1, on the reverse strand, counting down.
TTCTGACGTAGTACTGTTTCGCTTAAAAGGTCTTTAAACAAAACAGGGCATTTTACTGTTTTCAATTAGCAACACTGAAGACAATAGATAAATCTGTGAAATAATATTATACTTGCAAGAAAAAAAATTAAACGCTGGAATATCATAATGAGTATAACGTACACACAAATACCAAATCGAGAACTTACCCGTTCTGTAATCCTGTCCAATTCGTGATACATAAAATTGCAATTTGCATCGAAATGCTGCTCCTTAAACTGTCCCTTTTTTATCATCTTATTCGGTATTTTTCCTTTCAAATCCATGAAGTATTTCAACATTTCGTTGTTAGATTTGCCGCTGAACATGATTTTTCCAGTGGACAGTTCGTACACAGTGCAAGCCGTCGACCACATATCTATTCCGTAATCGTAAGGTACTCCTAAGATAATTTCTGGCGACCGGTAGAACCGGGACACTAAATAAGGTGTGATATCGTTGTCAGAAACGTGTGACGCGGATCCAAAGTCGCACAGCTTTAACATTAGTTTGCTTTCGTTCACTAATATATTGTCGGGTTTCACGTCTGAAAAATAATGTTATTAAGTTAATTAACCACTTGTTACAGCTACCGGCGGTAAACAATACACATCGAGGCAATCAGCTTGCTAGGGCGTCGTCACTGACGTCGTCACAGGGATCTCCCTGTGAGTGACAGAGACGACGCCCGCGATGTGTGTTATTGGATGTTGTTCTCGGCTAAAGGTCGATGTGCAGTTATTTGCTGCCGGTACCATTACATACAATAAATGTCATTCGACATTAGCCTCCTTAAAATATTAAAGGAGCATCGATGACGTCACTACAAAAAGGAAGAACATGCGATATACAACTTAGGCTGAGATAGAACGGGACAGACCATATTGATCTTGCATCCCTTACGCGTAACGAAATTTCGTGGCTGTCACAAAGTTGACTTTGTGATAAAATGAGCTGACAAGTGATCGGTTGGCGAATAGATTTTTTTTTAAAACTATTGCTATCTAAAAGGGAAACTTCTACTACAGAGTAAGTGTATTCCCTAACATTGTATCAATCAAAAACGGCGCAAACCGCATTAATCTAACCTGCGTGCAATATTCCAGTTTTCTTCAGGAGTTTTAACGCGAGCAATATCTGTTGCGTGTAGCTTCTGACAGCTTTGATATGGATGCCGCTATTCTTGCCATACTTCTTTAGCACTTCCCGGAGGTTCATTGAAAGCGGTTCTAGCACCATGCAAAGGTGCCGCTTGTGGAAGAAATGGCGGTACAGTCGAAGGCAATGGTACTTGTCGTCTGGATCGGCGTCGTTCAGCCGTTTAAGTATTTCTAGCTCGCGTAGACCGGTTTTGTGCCTGTAAAATTATTTGATCACGTAAAAGCAGCTTTTTGTAGATGTACTGTAGGTCTAACACGAATCTTTACGCGTCAGTAAGTATAACGTTAACGCACGTCAGTTGTATGGCATTTGATCAGCGCCCCATACAACTGACTTACGTTAACGTTACATTTACCTACTTTCGTAGATTTGTGCTAAGCCTACGGTACATCAAAGCGCGGTAAAGATCAAAAAGTTACAATACATTGTATTACAAACAACACAAAATGCGGTGCGATAATCTGGTATAGTACAGATGTTTGCAGTTCTGTATTTTTCATCGGAAAGGTTCCGATTCAATAACTACATTTTTATACATTCAGCATAGAGGAGATGGAAAGCGTAGGTTTCGAATTGGAACCTTTCTGAGGAAATCAAGATACAGTACCTCTAGTACGAGTTTTCCAATACGTGAATACGCGCGAATCCATTTAAAATTAGTACTGCCATTTTTAGTTCACCAACGTGTCCGCTAGGGGCGCTGCCTCTGCAGCTCCCATACATTTCTCTAAATGTATGGGAGAAAAGGGAGACAACGTAAACGAATCAAGTTTTAGTAAACTATCGAAACTCGTACTAGGCGTACATAACTATAGACAGTACAGTAAAGTGCAGATAAACAGTTATGTGCAGAAACTACAGTAAAGTATCGTGCATTACAGTACCTTAAAGTACAATATTAAACAAAGTAAAATGCGTTAAGTATACGTAGGTACTAACAGTTTGCGAAAATACCTACATTAAAGCTCAGCTTAATGCAACATGTAAGCAGTGTAATTCACTTCAGTTAAATAAAAATCAATTATATCAAAACAGAACATTAAAGGTACAGTATAATATTGTAAAGGTAGGTATAGTATTCTAAATGAAACATTGTAGCACATGAATATAAAAAAATTACATCATCATCAATACCCTGAAGACGTCCACAGCTGAACATAGGCCTCACCCAGAGAGCGCCACCTTCAGCAGCTGCTCATCTCCTGCATCAATCGTAAAAAATAATGAGGCAGTTTTTAAGGCTAGAGTGAACCGGTATCTTTTATCTCCATCGTCCGCTTTCAGGTGAGTCCGTGATCAAATGTTAACCTTAGTTGATAAAAAAAATGCACATGAAAGTAGATTAAAGCATAGTTACATGATCTCGTTGTTCCTGATGATCTTGACGGCCACGTCATGGTTGCCGCGTGCCTGGTCCCTCGCCCTCACTACGTTAGAGAACACGCCTTGTCCCGTGTACCCGTACACGTTGTACCGAGTGTCCAGTATCTCACCGATGCGTACTCTGGACAAACGTAATCAAAACCATAGATAGGATGTCGAAAAAATTCTAGGTCTGTGGTCAAACCTAACCTCGGTATTATTCAGTTTGTTGGTAACATTCGCCTAAATCAGAAAAACGTTCTCCATAGATCCATAGTTTTAAAGAATGTAATGTAAGAAAGGAGTTTCTCATTAAACCATTATAATAATAATAATAATATGTTTATTTCCAAAAAACGTTAATCAGTTTATGTAAAAGGTACACAAGAAATTCAAAAATAACTAATCGGCTCAACATGAATTTGCTACGACTCAAACTAAACGAAAGCCTGCGTCTTGAGACTCTGAGATACGAAATACCTGAGACGAGGTTTAAGCAATTACAGTGCCATAGGTACCTTACTTAGTCTAAATACGAGAGTGACTGGTTATTGAGGAAAATAACATACTTAATTTAGAAGAAAAGAGTAACAAATTGCAAATAATATATAATGGATCTATGGAGAACAAGAAATCCCATTTGATATCTTCAAGTCTTTGAAAATAGATGCAATGAGAAAATAGAATCTCGCTAGATCCATCATGGGTCTGGCCCATGGGGCTACTGAAAATGAACCGTCGATTTACAGTCGAATATCAGTCGATGTGATTAAAGCTAATTTACCTGTTGTTAATTACCGAAACGTGGAGTTGTTTCATATTAGACTGAATGTTTCAACTAACATTTTATTCATCATCATCATTAATAGCCCAAAAATATTGTGGGCGAACATGGGCCTCCCCCACAGCTCTGTGGGGGAGGCTGCTTTGGCCAGCTACTTGCATCCATCGGCTCCCGGCAGTTTTTACCAGATCGTTGATCCACCTAGTGAGGGGCCGGCCGCACGGACTACGCTCACTTTAGCTCTCCTGCGGATCTCCTCATTTCAAGTATCTCTAAGCGACGGTGACCAGGTGAAAAACCTGCTTGTTTGCTACTGAGGCAAAACAGCGAAGCGATAATTTTGGCACATATTACTAGCTTAAAAGTGGGGCTATTTGCGTAACTTTTATAAACAAATCCTTCGAAAAAATTAATAAAGTTAAAATGAACCGCAGGGAAAAATCATGTCTCTTAAAATTAGCTATAACACACCATACTGGTATTGATAAGGTTCAGTTGAGTTGGTTGGATAGATATCATTTTGTTCTATTGGTTATAGGCTAAGCATTTGACCACACTCTTGGCTGATGTTAAGCAATAACTTGTGGTCTCTAGAAAGGAATCTGGAAGCCTTTAGTATTAATATGTACCTGTAGTAGCCTTCAGCATCATCCCAGTTGTCAGTGAGAGATGGATTTTCCATCATGTGCCGTTTGCTTGGCCGCCCACCACCAACCACGGGGGTCTAGGAAAAACAAAGGGGGTTGAATATTTTAGTATGAAGCCTGAGTATAAGGAATATCCCTCTTGTTGATACAAAAAGCATTAACGTTATTCTGCCCCTAAATGTAACGATTTCGATGATTTTTAAATGTTGTATATGTCACCGTCTGTTTATAAATAAAACGAAAATAAAACCGGTTATTTAAACTGTGGATTTATTGCAAACTGACACTTTGTCTTACAATATAACAGATGATTTTTCGATTATTTATAAACAGTCGGTGCCCAGCGGTGTGATATAAAAAACGGGTTTAGTAGAGTTTAATTGTGAACAATGCACCAATTTTTGCTGTAATTTATTGTTTTTTAGTCACTAGTGGCCAGTAGGTTACGATGACGAGCGAAGCGAAGAGGAGTGTTAGGTTAGTTTTGACCACACTAGAAGTACCTACACAATTACGAAAAAAGGAAGTGATGCCGATTAATTATATATAACCGAAATATAACCCGTTTTCTTGTTAAGATACATTGCCCGTTTGCAATAAAACGACAGTTCATAAATAACCGCGTTTATTTATTACAAAAAGACGGTGACATATACACAGTGAAAAACTATGCTTCTACATCTCCTTTTTGAGTTTTCGCAATATTTTCGTAGTTATAGCCACCTCATTGCGTCAAAATTACAACAACCAAAACAACGACCATACGAATAAAACAAAAAGTTGTGTTAAGATTTATAGCATGAAAACAATTTTCCCCCGAAACGCTATAACGTAGGGAATTTGACTTACGGGTACTAGTCTCTATCACACTTGCAGATAGCAGATATACGGCAATAACATTTTCAAATACCGTATTATTTCGATGACCGACGATCCTCTAAAGAGTACAGAGCAGGAGAACAAATTACGGTGACGCACTTATGATATCGGTGAAAGTAATAATAATACTCGTGCTAGAAATAGGCGCCCAGCGCAAACACTGATAACTAGACTATGGACATATGGACTATGGACGCTTGAATTGAATGAAAAATGTATAAGAGGCATTTCTATCGGGGACGCGAGCGTATGTAACTATGTACAAACATTGTGAACTTACATCAATTGCTTCGAAGTTGTCTTGATCAGCAAACATGTCCCATTCGCCTGTATTCTTGGTCTTTTTGACCTCATCTTCTTTACCGTCTTTTGAATTTTTACTTTCAGTCTTAGCAATCTTCACGTTGCTTGCGGTCTTAGACTCTTTATGGTTGGACGTGGTAGCGTGAGAATCTATTAAGGTTTTTGTTTTCGACGGTTCTGTCGAAGGCTTTGATTTCGGCAGTTCTGTAGATTTTGATTTTGACGAGTCTAGAGCTGGCTTTGATTTTAGATCCGTTGGCTGATCTGTGGGTTTTGATTCTGGTTCTACCGATGCAGTGTTGCTAGTAGGGGAAGTTGCGACCGCAGTTTGTTCCTGTTGCGTTGTGTTATTCGTATCACCGCCGAGACGCTGAAACGTGTACACTTGTGAAGTATATGGAACTAGCAATAGTATTAGTAATCTTTAGAAAATAGCAAGTGGCACTGACAACCGGTGAAAAAGAAAAGTTAAGGCAACCACAAACCGTAGACCGTAGACGCAGGATTTGGATGGAAAACAAAGTACCTAAACAAAGTGGCGATCTAATATGGGGGAGGGATGTATTCGACAGTAAACGTCTTCCAGCTGATGATGATGAAGTAGTAGTACAACTATAACTAATGTCTCTAACGTGTGGTCACGGTTTGCGAATAAGTATAATCTGGCTGAGGGAATATCCAGCGAATGGCCAGAAACATTTTCCTCACTTAAATTAAATCTTCTGCGATCGCCAAGACACTCGTCGAGCGTGGTGTTCGTGGCAAACTCCCCATGTCAAGCGCCCAAACTGTAGTTGTATGGGAGAGGCCTATGTTCAGCAGCAAATATCTTTCGGCTCCAAAACTAACTAAAATCCTATAACATAAAACCGCTAATGCATTCCTGTCCAAATAGAAATAGGAACAATACCTTAAGTAGTTGCTCTCGTTGCTTGCGCCTGCGCTCAATGATCTGTTCCTCTGTCTCTTCATCATCAGAGTTGATGGATATGTTGTATTCCTCGTCGCTTGAGCTCGGCACGATCTGAGCGGGCTCTGACGGCGAGTCCTACAAATTCAGGTAACAGTTAGTATTCAGCCGTAACGCTTAACATCAGGCGAACGACTAGATCGGCGATCTATGTACTCGATACAGTAATGTATATTCGAATTAACTCGCACTGTAAAAGCGAAACAGGTTGAGCCAATTTTGATGAAATGTTGTACAAAACTTTAACTTATTAACTTGGGAGTACTTTGAATCGAGAAAAGTGGGTAGTTGCCTGTGAAACCACGCTATAAGTAAAGCATTGCAAATACGAGTATTAGCTATCCCATAAACTTCCACATGTAACGAAGCGTCTCTGAGCGTGAGTTCAAACATCAGCATATAATTGTGCTAATTGTTAGATTATTGTGAAAGAGCTCAAAATGGTTTATTAGCAATTAGGTAAGTACCTTTCGATCTCTACTGTCGGAGCGTCCACGTCCGTCGCGCGAGCGATCCCTGTAGCGATCGCGCGACCGCCGGTCGCGGTCTCCGTACCGGCGGTCGCGCCTCCCCGTGGACCGGTCGGCCGACCGCCGGTACGAGCGATCTCTCCGTCGCATCTCTGCGGACCTTCGCTCGCGGTCGCGCCCATCTACAGACCTACGTTCCCGGTCTCTTAACTCCGCGGATCTACGCTCGCGCTCCCGTTCCCTCTCTCTATCCCGCTCTCTCTCTCGCTCGCGTTCTCGAACCCGCACCTTCTCTCGCTCCCGGTCCCGCTCGCGTTCTTTCTCGCGTTCACGCTCGCGTATTTCTGCTTTCCGCCGTTCCCTTTCCATATCTTTCTTATTCTCCCTTCTTATGATTTCCCGCAAATCTTCTTCCTGCCGCCGGGACTTATGCCTTTCCCTTTCCGGCGAGTGGTCTTTGCTGATCGTTCGCTTAGAGCGACGGTGTTCATCTTTAACTCTCTTGGACCGGTTTTGTGAAAATTTGGCATCGTCATCTACATAAATGACGCTACTCGAACCACCTCTGCCGTGATCGCTGTCATTGTCACTCTTCTCGGAATTGTAAGCGACAAGTCGCGCCTGCAATAATTCCTTCTGTTTCATTAACTCTTCGAGATTTAGATCGTCTTCGATCAAACTGAGGTCTGGACTCGCGCAGTCATCCTGATAATTCTCAGTTTCGGTAGTTGACGATATAATTTCCAAGGCGTCATCTTTCAGCTCAGTTCGACTAATCTTGCTTTGGGATTTCGCCAACACTGCATTGCCGTTTTTAGCTTTGGTGTGGGCTTTTAAGGTTTCAACTGGTGGCGTCTTTTTACGTGGTTTGCATTGCTTCGATTTTCTAATCAAGTCCTCGACGTCTGAAAGAGAGGTTTCACTCTCTGTTTTGGGGCTTTTGTATTTTGCTTTTTTTGATTTCTTTCTCTTTTTGTGTTTGACGTCTTCTACTTCCTCAGCCCGTTTGCGTTTCTTGTGTTTTTTCGCTTTTTTCTTTTTCTTTTCCTCTTCGTGGCTTTCTGAGTCTGATGATAGAACATCAGAATCTTCTTTTCTGTAAATAAGCAAATAATATGTGTACCTACAACTTACTTTATTCGGCTCGTCTTGATTTGTGTCCTTTCCCTTGACAACACATTTAACAACTCTGCAATGTTATACCAAAAATATGAATTTCTCCATGTCCCACTGTCCAAGTAAGTACCTAAGGGACCTTGTCAACCATCTAGCAGTTTACCTTGTTTTCTGATTATTACTTGCATTTATTAACTCAATGGAAATATTTATAGTTAAATTATTGTTTGAGTCTGGGTTATTCATTTCCACATAAAAAAAGAACTAAGCTAGACTATTGTGTAAAACATAACGCTATGTAAGAGGTACCTAATTTTTATTTTCTTTGTGCTTCTCAAAATCTAAGTCAAAATAAATTTTACTATAAGAAGCCATTTTGACACAATACATGTCTTCTTCTTCTTTAATGGCTTTCTATCGCTTTTTAGCAATAATTCTGCCAATGTCAATACATGTCATGATGGACATTGGATTTTGAGTCTTTGAAGAAACTCCGACAATGGCGGTTGTGAATTTTGAATTTATTTTTCAAAACCTGTTTGATACTGAATTTTAATGTGTAATAAGGGTGGATTACTATACGTTAAGTGTTCGAGAACGTGCACGAGTGTTGGCAAATGGTTTCTAGATTAGAGAAACGTGCATTTTCGGTTTTGCTTCAACGGCCTTTTTTAAAGCCTTCAGTAAAATATCCACCATTTTACTGTTGGCGTTTTGACTGACAAAATATGACTTTGACCTGACATAACCGTACAAATTTTACTCACTTGACATTGTTGAGAGTCCTGAAGTGGATCGAAAAGAATTAAAATAAACGTAATAGAAAAATATAGAGACGTGTTTTTATTTACAACCGACATAAGAACCGTCACAAGCACAGAGTATATAAAATTGGTGTACAATAAAGTTTTCTTTAAAAACCTTCTTTAACATCCTCCCTTTTTGGGAAACTTTATTGCATTAACCCAATCATCTTAGATATAAGTAGCATTCTTGGCTTATGAACGGGTTTCGTCAAAATATCTGCACATTGGTATTCTGTGGGAACATATTTCACTTCAAGTTCTTTATCAGTAACTTGTTCTCTGACATAAAAATGTCTTAGTGCAATGTGCTTTGTTCTGCGATGTAACTCTGGGTTTTGCGACAGCTTGATTGTTGCATCGTTATCTATTTGTAGCGTAGGGACTTCTTTCAATAGAGATACCTCATTGTATAGTCTCTTTAGCCAAACAATTTCACGAGCTGCTTCGCTGGCTGCAACGAGTTCTGCTTCCGTACTCGAAATCGCAACAGAGGACTGTTTGCGACTTGCCCAAGAGATTACTCCTCCCGAATACATGCATAGAATTCCAGAAGTAGAACGACCTGTGGTTTGATCTCCACCATGATCTGAGTCACTGTAGCATTCCAAAATCCCAGGTTTGTATCCTTTCTGGTATACAATAGCAGTATCTAGAGTTCCTTTAAGGTAACGAAGAATGCGCTTTACCTTATGAACATCTTCCGTAGAAGGATTAGTAAGCGTTCTGGATACGACACTTATGGCATATGAGATGTCTGGTCTAGTCCCTGTCATGAGATACGCCAGTGCGCCAACGGCTTCACGATAAGGAAACTTAACTTCCTGTTCCTTTTCTGAGTCTGACTGCGCTTCTTTAATAATTGGAGTACTGACAGCTTTACAGTCACTCATTCCAAAGCGTTCCAGTAGCTTTTCAGCATAGTGTTTCTGAGACACTTTAATCGAACCATCTTTGTTGTTGAAGATTTCTAACCCAAGGAAGTATGAGACTGGCTTTGTCGTAATCTTGAACCTTCTTTTCAGTTCTGACATAAACTTCTCCGATTCCTTTGGATTTGTAGAAGCTATCAATCCGTCATCCACATAAAGACCCAGAATAATTTTGTTGCCGTTCCGATTCCGCATGAATAAACATGGATCTGTGTCACATTGTTTAAATCCAATTGTTTTCAGATAGTCGACAATACATTTATTCCAACATCTTGGGGCTTGTTTCAGACAGTATAAACTTCTCTTCAACTTACAGACTTTATTTGTTCCATCACTAAACCCTTCTGGCTGATTCATGTAGATATCTTCATCTAGTAAACCATTCAAAAAGGCAGTGGTTACATCAAACTGGATGAGGGATAATCCTTCATTTGCAGCGATGCTAATAATTGCTCTTATTGTTGCCATTCTAGCAACAGGGCTGAATGTCTCACAGTAGTCAACTCCCTTCTCTTGTGTATAACCTCTCGCTACAAGTCGAGCTTTGTACTTATCGAGGCTTCCATCAGCATTGGTTTTTATCTTGTAGAGCCATTTACACGAAATCAGTTTTCTGTCTTTTGGTCGATCTACTAAAACCCAAGTTTTGTTCTCTTTTAGAGACTTTACCTCGCTTTCCATTGCTTTTACCCATTCAGCTTTTTGAGGATTTTTCATAGCTTCTTTGTATGTATTTGGTTCATCCAAATCAGTAACAATAGCTGACATGACAAAATCATCAAACCGAGTTGGCAGTCGCAATCTCGATCTGTCTCGGAGAGTTCTTGTTTCAGGAGTTACTTCTTCGTGATCTTCATCATCAGAATTACTTAGAGATGGTTCAGGTGTAACATAGGATTCATTTGATTCTTCTTCATCATGACTAGGAATATCATTTGACGTCGTAGGCAAATTTATAGTTTCTTCACGTGGAAATGAAGCATCTGTCAATGTTTGAGGCATATTTGAAAGAGCTTCATCTTGTACTACATCCTCCCTTGCATCTAACATTGTATGATTTTCATCAGCCTTCGGGAAGTGAATCTCTATCTCAGTCGTAGGACTTTGTTCATCTGTTTCAGATACATCTGACTCTAATCCGATTGACCTGATGATCGATTCCTTAAACGTTACATCTCTTGACCTGATCAATGTTGGTTCTGATTTATTGTTAAAGCCCAGTAACCGATAACCATCATCACCATCATATCCAATGAGTATACATTTTTGAGCTTTCTTAGACAATTTTGTTCGCTTTTGTTTGGGGACATGGGCGTAACATTCAGTGCCAATTACTCTTAAATGTTTTATGGAAGGTTTCTTTCCAAACCATAACTCAAATGGCGACTTTCCTTTTATACAAGTTGGTCCAGTTCTGTTTAGTATATAGGCAGATGTGTTGACAAGCTCTGACCAACAGGCAAGTGGGAGTTCTTCGTGAGCGTGCATCATAGTACGAGCCGCCTCAACTAAAGTTCTGTTGTCTCTTTCACTGCACCCGTTTTGTTCTGGTGTATAGGGCATTGTACAACGGTGTTGGATCCCATATGAATTTAAAATTTTCTCAACAGCTTCGTTTTGGAATTCTCCTCCATTATCGCTGAGAATTGTTTTTATAACATGACCAGCAGTCGTTGTTTCTTTAATCATCTGTAGCAACTTATCCTTGACTTCAGACTTGTGCATGATGAAGTAAACATGACGATATTTGCTGTAATCATCTTTAAACAGTACAAAATAGCGAAACTTTTTAAATGAATTTGGGAATGGACCACATACGTCAGTATGAATAATCTCTCCTGGTAATTTAGCTCTTTCTCTTGTTCCGAATTTATGTCTGTGTGTCTTGCCATATACACATCCTGTGCATATTTCAGAATCTAGTTTCACCTTAATACCAAGTTCCTCTTCAATTAGTTGTTTCACATGTCTTTTATTCTGGTGAGCAAATCTTTCATGATACAGTTGTAGAGTGTTTTCTGTTGACAAGATGTTCAGTTCAGGAGTTTGATTTCTAACAGCTTGTACTTTCAGCTTGTAGAGACCTCCATTTTTGACTCGTGTGCCAATCAAATTAACTTTTCCATTAACTGTCAGTTGACAAGATTCTCTTTCAGATTTAAAGACACTATTTTCTAGTTTGTCTTGTGCAGCGAGTACAGAAAATAAGTTTTTCTTTATTGCAGGGACATACCATACATCACATAGTCTTATTCGTTCTTGTCGACCATGAACGTCAGCTATCATCTCAACTGTTCCTTTACCAATTGCTTGTGTTGTAGAACCATTTGCAGTTGTCACCGTTTGTTTATAATCGAAGTTTTGAAAGCTTGAGAATATGTCATTCCTGCAGGTGACGTGACTTGTGGCACCGTTGTCAACATACCAATTATCAAGATCTCCTTCATTAACATTCGTTGCTGCGTTAGTCTCAACTTGCATTAGTGCTAGTGTCAGATTTGTGTTGTTAGCTTGACTTTTTGATGGCTTAGGTGGCTTAGGAGGTTTACCATCCGATATCCACTTATGACATTGTTTGACTTTGTGTCCAAATAGTCCGCAATAATTACACTTTTTCATTGTTTTACTCGTTTTGTTGTTGTTTTGTACAACTAGCGCTTGTGCTTCAGTATGTTCTTCTTTAGTCGGTAAAGATCTTTCGTACGCGCAAATTTGTGCTGTCAAATTTTCAATGTTACGATCCTTTTTAGACATAAGCATCCAACTGGACTTGAACAGGAAGTAACTATCGTCAGGTAAAGTTTCTAAAATCTTGCAGATGAGTAAAATCTCTGGAAGTTCATATTTAGCTTCACCTCTTTGTAGTTCTGCCTTTAATTCATGCCATATATTTTTCAGTTTGGATATATGCATAGACATGTCGTGTGAGGGATCTTTATGATAACTGAAGAAACTGTAGCAAAGTGTATAGCTTTTATCCTCAGATGTACCATCAAACAGAGTGTGTAATTCATCCCATACCTGCTTTGCAGTCGATAATCTCATCACTTTTTGTAGAGTGGCATCTGACATGTTAGCCATTAAAATAAGCATTGCTGTACTATCCGTCTCATTGTATACTTGTAGAGCTTTATGATAAATAGCATAAGCTTCTGCAGATGCGGTAGTACCTGGTTGGGTAGGTTCCTTTAGTTTGCCGTTTATTGCATCCAAACCTCCTGGAGTACCTCTTAACAGTAACAGTACCTTGCAGCGCCATGTAGACCAATTTTCTTTGCCTTCTAAACGACCAATATCAATTTTGCAGCTTGCAGACGAAGACGACATTTTGACAGGCCTTGTTAAAATTTTTCAGAAAAACTATTTTATCACTCATGTACATTTATCACATTTATTTTTTTATAATTCTTCACGTGATATCAATCCATACGTTCGGCTACAAAACGCGAAACGCTCAAACGCTCTGCTACCATGTTGAGAGTCCTGAAGTGGATCGAAAAGAATTAAAATAAACGTAATAGAAAAATATAGAGACGTGTTTTTATTTACAACCGACATAAGAACCGTCACAAGCACAGAGTATATAAAATTGGTGTACAATAAAGTTTTCTTTAAAAACCTTCTTTAACAGACATTAGCAGAATTTTTTGTTCCTTTATTTTGGCTCCACACATAGTGTATTTAGCCAGTGTCTAGTATTGTAATTTTTCATAGTGTTATAAATATTTCACGTTAAGTCAAGTCTTAGTCATAGTCATAGTCCAGTCTAAGTCGGGTAGTCATAGTCCAGTCTAAGTCACGCTCCAGTATAGTGGTGGCAACTTTACTAGAAGCTTCTATGGAATTTCGGAAGCAACACGAAAAAACACGTTTCACCACATTATATCACTTGCCCACTCATGCTTGTAATTCAGCACTTAATGCGTCAAACGCCACCAACTTTAAACATTTACACTGGAAAAAGCACAAGTTTTGAAAAATAATACAATGCAACGACGTGAACTTTTCCGCGTTCCCGCCAAAAACCATTGGCAGAATTATTGCAAAAAAGCGATAGAAAGCCATTAAAGAAGAAGAAGAAGACATTGGATTTTTACATTTCACCTGATTTTGATTTCTTTATTTTAAACACAATTTTACACAAGACCCACAGACTAGACTTTTTATTTAAAAAGCCAAAGTATGGCTTCAGTCACTAAAGAGGAATCATCCACCTATGATTTCCGGGGTTGCTTTTATTGGTTTGATTCAGGGGCCTTACTGTGATCTCTTAGGTTGGATTTCACCTTTACAATTAAATCCGATCAATTCAAGAGAACTCAGTTACACAACTGATCAGATCTACAATTTATAACAGAACGCATTTTGAACCCATTTAGATGCGCCAGAGTATATAATTTACTCACAGAATTCAACCTATTACATAGGTCAAGTCTATGAATTTACTATGATAAGCACTTCAACACTGTCAAACATCACAATCATGATTGTAGATGATAATTCACATTCTGCGCATATATGCAGCCTTAAACTTGGGTTCCATAAACGCAATCAAAATGTTGATGGTGAAATCTGTATGATGTACAACTAGATCAAAACCAACATTTGAATGTGTTAACTCAGAACTTTGTTCTATTGAACTCGTTTTGTGATACAAACAGCAAAAATGGCCCTTAGGCTTATACCAATAAGAACAGCGAGCGCGAAAAATTAGAGTGTTTGGGCTATAGAAATTAACGCCACTTTAATAGAAAGAACATTTGTGTATTATTCAATTTTAAATTCAAATGCAATCTCAACGTTTGATACATGTATCTATAATAAAAAAATACTTACTCTCTGCCCATTTTTGGAATGGCTTGTGCGGCTGGTAAAAAGTTACTCAAAACTTAACCTGCAAATAAACACAAAATTAATTAAATATCTGCATTATCATTTCAAAGCAGCAACATATTTAATATTGATTATGTTTCTATAAGTCATAGCTATTTATGGGTGGAATTTTTATCTGTAAACATGGTGAGAGTGACAATCTTGGACTGCCTCTGTGGTGTGGTGGTTGAGCAGGACGGCTCATAACCCAGAGGTGGCGAGTTCGATTCTTGCGACAGGACAAGTATTTGTGCACAGGACAAAAAAACATGCAAATACTTGTTCTGTGTCTGGGTGTTGTGGGACCATGGTCCTTGTAGTTCCTGGGTCCCTAGATACAGGGAATCCTAGTTAGGGTCCAGGATCTATGTATATGATCGTTGGGCGTTATTTATTTATAAATTTAAAATAATACTTGTCAGTGGTCAGCTTTTAATGTTCCTTGTTAATCATTATATTGTAAATACTGCTAGACGTAGGTATGCTAGCATGTACCATCGCCAGCTCCATAATTATAATAAATTGCCACAGAAGGAAAACAGCTAAATGCTAACGCAACTAATAATCTAAATTGAAAAAACTTAAACAACTGCTGTTTTCGCGAATTATTATTCAGATGTTAGTTATAAACAAAATGTTCATATCCATAGACTATACAGATTAGAAGCCTTTCCATCTTTCCTTGGCACCCAATTCCCAACCCATTGAAAATGTTTGATTCAATATCTACAACTTTACATCTCCATCCTCAACGTAGATGAATGACAGAGTGTAAACATAAGAAACTTTTGCGGTGGATTGGGAATAGGGGTGAAGATAAGCACATACTGAATATGTTCCTACAGGTGAGATTTCAGGCTAACTTTGTCTGGTAGCACATGCCCGAATAAACTTGCTTGAATAAATGCTTAATTATACACAGGTAAATTATTCAGGACAAACGCAGGTGGCGCTTGTTTAGTTTATTCATAGAGCAAGCCCTATACTACACTACACTTGCTGTAATAAGAATGCTAATTAAACTTAACCCCTTAGGCTCGGAAATTATTTTGGTTGTGCTTGACTCTCACTATGCAATCTTTACTAATCACTGACCGTATGTAGCAAACATGTAAAGTTCACAAACACCATTGAGTGACGCACAGGCTAGCTAGGTTATGACGAAACCCAGCGATAGATATTTCTACAAATTAGAATATTCGGGTAATTGTTAAACATTAGAAACGCTGTCGTTACCTACCTCACTCACTTAGCACATATTATTTATATTATTTGTTACACAAATAGTAGTTTTTCATAATGCACCTACTCTGAATATCTCAAGACTGAAACACTTCATTACTGCAATGTGTACAAACTTATGTACGTATATACCCCATACATAATAATACCCCCCAAAAATAACAGGAGCTTTTCATAAACCGTTGAATTACCTATTTATAACGTGACTGCTTCTATTTTGCTAAAAATGTACAAATACAAAATAAAATAAAGTTAATATAATGGAAATGGAGACCAAAGAGTATATAAATCAAAGATCAGTGTGATCAAAGAGAATATAATCATTGTGATACAATCTGTAAATTGATGATTCTGCCATAATGCCTAAATAGGCAAAAAATCTGCCCAATTTAAAAAATAATGTTGTTTGGGTCAGACACGACACAACCGGTGTCAGAAGAACGTACCTACTTAGACTTGAAAGATATGCTAATAAATTCAATAACACCCAGTATACGCTGTTCACATAGTTACATTTTTCATTATCATGGATTTTACGTTCCTAACATTTTTTTCTATTCATATCTTTAGTGACGGCCACACCGGCTTGTGATTTGCTACTAAATGTAAAACAAAGACTTTCTATCTATGTAATAGGGGGAATTCTGTGATGTAAAATTAACCAGTTTTGGCGGGAACGCGGAAAAAGGAGGATGCTCAGGTCCCATACATCGAAAACCCTGTCAAACGTATTTTTGTCTAGTTAGTGGATAATTGTAAGTCATAAGTAATAATAATTATTAATGATCTTGGAAACGTCTATTAAAATATCACTTACGTTCTCAATGTGATAAAAGAGATCTTTCTTTATGAAGTTTGAGGTTATGTTATGACATCTTTCTTGTAGGTACTAAGCACAGGGCACTTTGTTAATATGGGTACTAGCAACTAGGCATGAGATGAATCCTCTATTATAAGAGTATATACCTATCTTCACTCCAAGAGAGTTAAATACATTTACAACACAGTCTATTTTGACTAATAACACAGAGTACATTGTAATAATTACCCATTGATATATTTTCTTCTTCTTCTTTTTTTATTAGTGATAATATATTACTTTGACATTTTGACATTGACATTTTGACGATCAATCAACCAGTCATCAGTGCTGCCAGAGCTCGTCCATCAAATGTAACGTTTAGAAAGTCAAAAAGTCCCGTTTTCATATCAAAATTAACAATTTCATTACCTACTATAGAAAAATAGACCTAATGTCATGTCAATAGGCTATTGTAATAAGATGAAATTATTGATAAGTGGATCAACGGATTTTTTTGACGATATTAGTGGGTACCGATGGCTATCGATGTAACCTCCATATATGTTGGTAATTTTATTATATTTTTAGAGTGACGGGCAACGCCGGTAGCTCTGGCCATTCGCCAGGATGGAGCGAGTGGGTATTGTATTTCTAGTAGAGTTATAATAGCAGTGCGACAGTATTAAAGTAAAAGAAATGACAAATATAAAAAGCCTGAGCAAAACGAGCGATGATAAAATCCATACCTAAGTATGGCATTTCGAGCAATTGATTCTCCAGTGCGTCATTAAAAACAACACCTTACCAACTGTACCTATTTGAAGGCATGAGCAAACAGATTTGACTATACATAAAAATCACTAGCACCGCCACATCATACAGGAGCACCATGAGGTGGACCTGTTACCTCTGGCGCCTATTTATTTATTTATTTATTCATAAATGCTTGCACACTTATATCGACGCTAAGACATCTAGGGGCCTATAGAGCATCCCCCAAAACATCAAGTTAATATTACTTGGTTTCTAGTTTTCGAATTTCATATGGACAATACTACGGTCCCATAACGGCAATCTTTGTACTAGGAGTACTAAGAATGCCGTTATCTAAGACTCTTGGTTAGCTCTAAGGTACCACCATAATCCTCAACTATGGAATTGAACAAATATGCACTTGCTTGCAACTTGGGGAAGTAGGTATTGTTTTCTAATATTGTTCACTGTAGGTATTACATTATCTGTCATTGTTAATAACATTTTAACCCTCGCCTCAGAAAGTAACGATAAAGTAACGATTTTAGTCTGGGAACGGGAAAGTACCGAATAAAGGGTCAAAAGTAACGAAAAATGTTAACAAAGTAACGTTCTGGCAACACTGTCTTAGGTTTGACATTCACAACTTATGTTCCGTTTATCATTACACGAGGTATAAAAACATAATAAATATGAAAATAAATTATTTAATAACCGGATAATAATATTAAATAATTAATGCATGTTTATTTACACCGAGTCATTGAGTATACTGTGACTATCTGTGGTTCATAATAAGTGATTAACATTTACTCTTTGGTAGTGATTTGAATAGCTATATTAATGCAAAAGGTTAATATGGATTTAAATATTTTAGACGTTGAGAAAATTTATCCAAGTTTGTGATTTAATTAGAACAAAGAGATAGGATTTTTTTAAGGTATACGCCATAATTATCCATGACAAATAGTTAAATCGTATTTGACAGGGCCTGTACATGATCCTTTACGTCGTTGCATTGTATTATTTTTCAAAACTTTTGCTTTTTCCAGGGTTAATGTTTAAAATTGGTGGCGTTTTATGCATTAAGTGCTGAATTACGAGCATGAGTGAGGGCAAGTGATATAATGTGGTGAAACGTGATTTTTCGTGTTGCTTCCAAAACTCCATAGAAGCTTCTAGTAAAGTTGCCACCACTTTGCTGCAGCATGACTTAGACTGGACTATGACTACCTGACTTAAACTGGACTATAACTATGACTAGGACATGACTTTGCGTGAAACTTTTTATAACACGATGAAAATAAAATACTTGACACTGGCTAAATAAACTATGTGTGGAGCCAAAACATTAAAAAAAAAAAAACTTTTTGCTTCCCATCGACCAACCAACTCGGTTGGGCAGTATTGGGGAAGCTTCGACCTATCTTTTCGTCCAAAATACTGCAAAGCCTAAAATTAAAGTTTTTCAATGGGGCATTTTATAAAAAAATAGCTGTAATTTTATAAAGGCACGATAGATGGCGTTAAAATGGGAGTTTTACGTTTTGTCATTGTTAAGATAATTACGCATCGAGTTTAATATTCCTTATTATATGGAAGGCATAATTATACTCTAATAGCTTTCTATCGTCAAATTGACAACGTACTCTGTGATCCACTCAACTGAATTCAACTTTTCTTTGTACTCCGTGGGTTCAAACTAAGACCATGTTTGAATGAAATACGTCGTTACTACGCCATCTAGTAACAGAAGCGGAAGTAATTTTTTTTTAAATAAAACGTCTCATTATCCATGTTGATGCATTATCCACTCAGGGGGTCTAGCAAAGATACCACAGAGCAAAAAAAAAACGCTTTCCAAGCGTCATATGTTTCATAGCTCTGTGAAAGATACCAACCACTAACGCTAACGCCTCACGCTAACTCCAAAAATGTATCTAAATGATATTTGTTGCTGAAAAGTTAGCGATTTCCGAAATGTCATTTCAGTAAATTTTGGAGTTAGCGTTCTAAAAATGAGGAAGATGTAAATGAATAAATCACGTTTTTTTTAAATAAATATTTTTAGGCAATATTAAAAACAACTGCGAAAGAATCATGAAATTATCTAAAAAAATTATTTTATTAAAAATATTTCAATTTCGGGTTTCATGAAATTTTATTGGGCCGTCCGAGTAACCACTATGACGTCACATCGCCGGTTTGGGGTGGCCGGCAGGACCCGGCCGGCGCGCAGAGGCGAATACTGATTTGAATTTCAAATAGTCTCTAAAATGCTGTTTATGGTGTTGCATATTCCTAATAGATACTTCGTTAAACGTGGTAAATTGGTAATCGTGCTATTATAAATAGGATTTTCACTTAGCAAACAAATAATCTGCTAAAACTTTTGACTTTCTTAAGTTTGCAGATTATAATACTGTAGTACCTTTTTAGTTTACTAATTTGGTACTTACTGACTCTTTTATTCTTCATATATAATGTAAGTTCTCTTCAGCCTATCATTGAAAAAGCTTACCTATCTCTTTTGTAAGCAGCGTTCACAAAAACGCTCGTTTTGGTTTCTTGATGTTACCCATTCAGGCCGCGTGTATGTCAATCCACAGAGATAATATGAGCGCCGATGGCCAATTCCACGGCGGAGGCGTGGAATGAAAATTTCCACGGCGGCGGCGGCGCGCTGGCGCGGTGACCTTGAGCTTTATTTTTTTTTCAAACATCAATTTCTTTAAAAAATCTTACATTAATCCATTTTGTAAGTTGACCTTGCCGGCGAGGTCGTTGCCTGTTTGCGGTACGCTGATTTTTATATACCGGTGACAAAAACGATGCCTAATCCAGAAGGGCTTGACTATTCTGACTATCCTAGCACAAACGATATGACGGCTGGGAGTTGCCCAAGATGTTTTTAGAGTGACAACGACGAGAAGCTGAGTCTGTCATGTTTTTAGAGTACCTTAGCGCTTGGACTACATAAAGATTGCCAAATTGCCATTGTGGGGTGTTGCATCGAAATAGCGTCATTACGCATCCTTCAGAAACTGTCGGATGATCAGGTCTGATACCAGCAAGCTCCGACCACCTTGTGAAAGCGGTTTTGGATCACCGTAACGGGTGGTCAGTGGACGCATAAGAAAATCCTACTTATACGTATAGGTCTTGAACGGAACGTAAGTTTTACTACTCTAGCATACGAAAAAATTAAGGCAGCCTTCATTTCATTTATTTAATAACTAGCTTTTGCCCGCGGCTTCGCACGCTTGTGTTATGTTATTTTTACGTTATAAGTAGTCTAATAATAGATCATTCATTTCGTACCAAACAACAATATGCACTAAATCTTTTCGAAGCTGAACACAGTAACCTGTATTAGCATAGATATAGGTATAACGCAAGCATAGCCGTCAGTGGAAGCTATTTAAGCCATTACCTAAAATTCAATGTTTTGAGTCAAATATAGATTTATAAAACAGTAAAAGGAAAGAAGTTTCAAGCAAAAAACTACAATTTTATAAGTACCTCTTCATATTACAACAAAAAGAAATCATCATCACTTCACTCAGGTCTTTCACAGAAGTTTCAGTAAATTTTGTTTAGGTAGTAGTTACCAAAGCAGGCAGGTACAGTTTAGAAAAATATGAAAGAATGACACACACGCACGATGATGCTGCTTTGCTCAGTTTTACATATCCAGTTATAAATAAATAAATAAATATCAAATAAATATAAAAATCCACGCGCTTTTTGTTCCATTTACCACATTGTTTTTACCTTCTTAAGTTTGGCTCCATACGAATTGGTACAGCTACAGTTTGCCAGTGTCAATAGATATATAAAAATAAGTGTATATAAAAATAAATAAATAAAATAAATAATTAATTTTTCTTAATACTAATTAGGAATTACAAGTACTAAACCACCACTCCTTAAAAATCGACCGTTATAATTATTATTATGTCCACTATTTTCCACGCTGTCTCATTCCCACTGCACTTTCAACATACCTATCGTCATTACATAATTATTAGTTACACCCAAAGATAGTTACTTACTAAAACTTTACCCTTCTTGGGAGTAACCGAGTAATCTAATCATTTTTACCCGTGGTTTTTTTAATAGCCTACAGATCTAAAATACTTTAACTATTATCAACATGCAAGAAGAAGAAGAAGAAGAAGAACAAATCAAAAACAGTCAAAAACGAACCTTGCGCGCCATGTTGTTGTTAATTCGAGGATACAATTATTGCCATAATAAATACCTACATATTATTATATCTAAGTACCTACCCTTTTTAAACATTTTTCATAAAATATTTAGTATCATTGGCTAAATACAAATAATAGCACGCGCTCCGGCTTACTTTAATGCCAAAATAAAAAGGTTTTAAAATGTGTAGCAATGGTAAGGGTCTATAACTTAAGTAGCTATAAGTACTACAGGTACCTTAAAACTTCTTTGGGGTCGATCAAGAATGTAGCATTAGCGCAAAAATAATTTTAACTACATATTTAGAATGGTAACGTGTAGTAATTTTATGGCATTTGACCAGATCGCCAATAAAGAACATTGCTCCCGCCAAAACCCTATAAATCGAAAACTTCAATAAAAATGTTAATGTATGATAATCGCGTGAAGCCTTATGAATGATTATAAAAAGTCTAAGAATCTCCTCTTTAAACAGTTTTCATAAAATACTTCGTATCATTGGCTAAATACATGTTTTGTCTAATGCCAAAATAAAAAAAGGTTTACAATGCGTAGCAAATGGTTTCCCCGTTTTAAACAACTGTAAAACATGTTTATACATAAATTCCTCAAAAGAGGCGTCTGAAAATCTTCACTTCTGAAAATATTGAGAAGAAGCAGAAGCAATAGAATAGAAGACTATGAAAAGTAAACATGAAGCTGGCAAATGCACAAGACGTGCGACGCCAATCCTCAAGCGAGAAACAAAAAAAAAAAGGGTCAATAAATTAAGTACCTATAGGCACAGATTACTGAATATGTTACTACTATAGGTTAAGCTATCGGTACTATAAATACAATTTTAAATACTTATTTCGAATGGTAACGCAGTACGTAGTAGATTTTTGAATAATAATACATAACAACAGATCGCCAATAAAGAATTTTGCCCTCGCCAGAACCCAATAAATCGAAAACATGAATAATAATTTTAGTTATGTTTCAATATTGGCTAAATATGATATCGCGTGAAGCCTTAAAACTTATAATAAAAAGTCTAAGTAGTTTTTAGTTTTCGAAATTCCTTTTTCTCTGTGTGGTGCTCATATTCAAGAAGGTTCTCATACCTATCCTCTTTTTTAGTTTGGACCACAGATTAACTAATCAAAAAAAACTAATCTTTAAGGAATACATATTATGACTTCCTTGGGTATAGGTAATTACATAATAACAGATTGTTTTTCTCTAATCTGCATTGCATCGAGCGCAGACGAAGTTATCGCGCGATGTATTTCGCCGTAGCACGAAGTGTGATACACTGCCGGTAATGCAGGCGCGCCAATTGTTATTTACTGTTTTTTTTTTAAGTTATAAATAAAACCATGCATTAAATTACTTTCTTATTGCTTAGTGCAGTGGGGATTGTTCAGAATGAAATAAAAATGATTGGGGTTCCGTCCTGAATGGGTAAATTCTTATTAATAAACCTCCGCTGTCCGTCTGTCTGTCCATCAGTCACCAGGATGAATCGTGATAGTTAGACAGTTGAATTTTTCACAAATGATATATTTCTGTAGCCACTATAACAACCGTGATCAAAAAAAAATTGGTTTTACTTCATATTGATAAGGAATTATAAATTAAAACTATTAAAATTTATTTTTGTAATCGCAAATAATACAGTTTGTAAAACATATTTATTCGCCGACATGCAATATAACGCTACTGTTTCCTCCATATTATTTAGCCCATGTCGGTTGCGCAGCAGGCACACAAATTGACTGTGTGTCCGGGTTGTGGCGCTATAAAAACTTCGAGGATAGTCAACAGAGATGTTTTTGCGCGCCAACTCAACAGCGAAGGTTCGGGCGTATATGAAGCCGCACCATAATACTAACAGAAATTTTTTTCTTTAACCTGTGCCTCCAGATAAACCCGAAATAAAATTACCGTCAATAGCACAGAGTAAAATTTTTTTTGTCTCATCTATGATTTGTAGCCAAAATAAAACGTACCTTTTGACACTGGCTAAATACCTACACTATGTGTGGAGCCAAAATGTAAGAAAAAAGTACTTACCTTGAACCCTTGAAGCGGCCATCTTGTTAAAATCCCGTTCCGTTTCATAATGAAATATTACACATTCTCACCAAAAAAAAAAATTAACGATATATAAAATTTAATATATCCTATGTTGTGCGCCGGGTTTTTCTAAGCTTATTAGTGAAAACCGCATGAAAATCTGTTCAGTATCTTCGGAGTTGTGCCGTAACAAACAAACAAACAAACAAACAAACAGACAAAATGTTTAAAAAGTAGCTTAACGTGATCAGCGAAAAATTTCAAGCCAACCTGTATCATTTTTTTTTCGATATCTTGCATTTACAGATTTTTTTATCTCTACAGTTTTATTATATGTAGACAATTTTTAAAATAAATAAACATTACGGTATATTTCTTAATTCCGTCAATAAGTTTGCAGTAAACTAAGTATAATTATACCTCAGTTTATGAGATAAAGTTATCAAACATTTCCGTTCTTGTCAATAATATCCTGATGCCACATCCAAGATGCTGACTGTGTGATATATCGAGAAGACAAAGAATTTAACCACTTTATTACTGGCACCATCAGCATCAAGGTCCTTACGGGTAGCGAGTCCCTTGATGACAGACTAAACTTCTCGACTCGACTGAGCGAGCGAACGTGGTCAGGCCATTGCCAATTGCCATTGCCCGTGGCTTGCTTTCTCGCTCTTAGTCATTAGTGCGAGCGAGAAAGCAAGCCGTGGGATGCTACGGCAGCGCGCCGACATTAACTCACGGCGAAAGCGGCGTGCCGGCGCGGCGCTTATATCTCCGCGTATCATACGTTTTTCATCACATTTGAGAGGAATAAACAAAGTTGTACTGTTAATTAACTTTTGTGAAAAATGTCATGCAGGCTTTTTATTTTCATGCGCCGTATTATATTTTGAAGGTAAAGTATTACCTAAAAACCGAAACCGAAATGGAACGAAACGGAATGCAAGGGCACGGAAATGAAATTGAAATGAAATAATATCAAATATACCTACATAAGATATGCCGATGGATGCAGTAGGCGAGCAGCCACTCAAAGTGACGCTCTGTAGGAGAGACCTATGCTCAGCAGTGGACGTCTGTCTTCAGGCTGTTGATGATTACGATGACGATGATGATGATAAAATATGCCGATGGATGCAGGAGGCGAGTAGCCGCTAAAGGTGGTGCTCTGTGGGGGAGGCCTATGTTCAGCAGTTGTAGTCTTCGGGCTGTTGATGATGATGATGATAATGATGATGATGATGATGATGATGATAAAATATGCTGATGAATGCAAGAGGCGAGCAGCCGCTCAAAGTGGCGCTCTGTAGGAGAGGCCTATGATCAGCAGTGGACGTCTGTCTTCAGGCTATTGATGATGATGATGATGACGATGATGATAAAATATGCCGATGGATGCAGGAGGTGAGCAGCCACTCAAAGTGGCGATCTGTGGGGGAGGCCTATGTTTATCAGTAGACTTCTTCAAGTTGGTGTTGATGATGATGATGATGATGATAAAATATGCCAATGGACGCAGGAGGCGAGTGGCCACCCAGTGGCGCTTTGTGGGGGACGCCTATGTTCAGCAGTGGACGTGTTGATGACGATGATGATAATGGTAAAATATCGGACAACATTTTAGCCGAATTAAAATGTTGTCCGCTAGTTCTTTGCCTATACACGAAAAGTAGTTGTTTGCATGATTAGCAGAGTCTAGTGCGGTAGGTTTTGCATTTAGCAAAGGCTCAACTATGAGTGTTAATACTGCAAACTTTTTTGACTGTTTTCCAAAGGGTCTTGCTATTTCCACTGGCGTCATGGTACTGAGTTTTCAGAGATTTTAGGAGGCTGTCGCAGTGGTTGCGGTAAGTTAATTACTAAATTTCTTATTTTCTTTTATATTTTGGCTCCACACATGGTGTATTTAGCCAGTGTCAAGTATTATATTTTCATCGTGTTATAAAATATTTCACCCAAAGTCATGTCCTAGTCATAGTCATAGTCTAGTCTAAGTCAGGTAGTCATAGTCCAGTCTAAGTCATGCTCCAGCAAAGTGGTGGCAACTTTACTAGAAGCTTCTATGGAGTTTTGGAAGCAACAAGAAAAGTCACGTTTCACCACATTATATCACTTTCCCTCACTTATGCTAGTAATTCAGCACTTAATGCGTAAAACGCTACCTATTTTAAACATTAACACTGGAAAAAGCAAAAGTTTTGAAAAATAATACAATGCAACGACGTGAACTCTTCCGCGTTCCCGCCAAAAACTCCCTTCTTTTATTTCTGACTAAAACATTCATCAAAACAAAAATAAATCGTAAACTTCACTTTATCCCGTTTATATATATATCATTTTCACATTATTTGCAAACATTTGCAAAGGTGTACACTTGCGCCACTTTGGGCGGTGGCTCGCCTCCTGCGTCTATCAGCTCCCCGCGGTTTTAATTTTTTAAGTAATTTAATGATAATATCGTAATGATAATGTTTTCATAATAATATCATTAAATCAAGCCAAAGAATTTTATTGCAAACTAGCTTTTGCCCGCGGCTTCGCCCGCGTAATTCTAGTGAAAAATAAACAAAGCTAGCTGAGCTTTGAATCAGGATAACAGAAACTTATAGTAATTGACCCTTTTTTCATTCTAACGAAAAATGCAGCTACACCTACAAAAAGGTACTATTTCTTTATGTATAGCTTCACAAGTGCACCGCTCATGGTTCAGCAAACAGAGCAAACATTTTTATTGTAGGTATTGGTTTTCAAATAGCACGTGTGGCAATTAAATCATGAATCTACTGACTAAACACGTTTGCTATATTACAAACAAAATACAGTAGAAGTATCAATAGCGCGAGCGAGAGCAAGCGCGAAAAAATTTTTGATTGTAGGTATTGGTTTTCAAAAAACACGTGTGGCAATTAAATCATGAACTACATGTCCGTCAGTAGATATATACGCATTTCCTATATTACAAACATAATGCATTAGAACAACCTAAAGCGCAAGCGAGAGCAAGCGCGAAAAAATTTTTGATTGTAGGTATTGGTTTTCAAAAAACACGTGTGGCAATTAAATCATGAACTACGTGTCAGTCAATAGGTATAGACGCGTTTGCTATATTACAAACAAAACACAGTAGAACTACCAAAAGCGCAAGCGATAGCGCGCGCGAAAAATTTTTTGATTGTAGGTATTGCTTTTCAAATAGCACGTGTGGCAATTAAATCATGAACTACATGTCCGTCAGTAGATATAGACGCATTTGCTATATTTTTTTTTTTTTTTAAATCTGCTTTACCACAGACACCTGGGTCCGTGCTCTTTGTTAGTTTATCATTTATTGTTATATTTTTATTTTATTTTATTGAACAAAATATTATACAAGAGAGGACAATTAAGTACTTAACCTTTTTTTTTTTTATGTTTTTTTTTCGTTTTGTTTTTTTTTCCGATTTGTGCATACACCGCGAGCAGACCAGCTCCCGCAAGCAGCGCCCGTTCACGAGCTTGACGCATGCGCCAGCCATCGCCCTCCTCAACCATTTTTGAGGGAAGAGGACGACCCGACGCACGACGCCGCCGCAAGAAGAAGTTTTTTAGTGAGCGTGAGTGCTCCCGGTGTACACACAATAATCATTTACATTCTAGTACTATTTTCTTCATACGAGCGGGATAATTGACAGGCTCTTTTGAGTCCGTCAATGATCCCGCTCGTACATGTCGTTGTTAATCCGCCTTCCGCCGACCACGGACCAGGACTTCTGTTACCGCCGTTCTGTGTTGCTATATTACAAACATAATGCATTAGAACAACCTAAAGCGCGAACGAGAGCAAGCGCGAAAAAAATTTTTGATTGTAGGTATTGGTTTTCAAAACACACGTGTGGCAATTAATTCATGAACTACATGTCAGTCAGAAGGTAGAGACGCGTTTTATATATTACAAACAAAACACAGTAGAACTACCAAAAGCGCAAGCTATAGTGAGCGCGAAAAATTTTTTGATTGTAGGTATTGGTTTTAAAAAGCACGTGTGGCAATTCAATCATGAACTACAAGTCAGTCAGTAGGTATAGACGCGTTTGCTATATTACAAACATAATACAGTAGAACAACCAAAAGCGCAAACGAAAGCGAGCGCGAAAAATTTTTTGATTGTAGGTATTGGTTTCAAAAAGCACGTGTGGCAATTAAATCATGAACTACATGTCAGTCAGTAGGTATAGACGCGTTTGCTATATTACAAATAAAACACAGTTGAACTACCAAAAGCGCGAGCGACAGCGAGCGCGAAAAATTTTTTGATTGTAGGTATTGGTTTTCAAATAGCACGTGTGGCAATTAAATCATGCACTACATGTCAGTCAGTAGATCTAAACGCGTTTGCTATTTTACAAACAAAATACAGTAGAACTATCAAAAGCGCGAGCGAGAGCCAGCGCGAAAAATTTTTTGAATGTAGGTATTGGCTTTCATAAAGCACGTGTGGCAATTAAATCAAGAACTACATGTCAGTCAGTAGATATAAACGCATTTGCTCTATTACAAACATAATACATTAGAACAACCTAAAGAGCGAGCGAGAGCAAGCGCGACAAAATTTTTGATTGTAAGTATTGGTTTTTAAAAAATACGTGTGGCAATAAAATCATGAACTACATGTCAGTCAGTAGGTATAGACGCGTTTGCTACATTACAAATAAAACACAGTTGAACTACCAAAAGCGCGAGCGAAAGCGAGCGCGAAAAATTTTTTGATTGTAGGTATTGGTTTTCAAATAGCACGTGTGGCAATTAAATCATGCACTACATGTCAGTCAGTAGGTATAAACGCGTTTGCTATATTACAAACAAAATACAGTAGAAATTCCAAAAGCGCGAGCGAAAGCGAGCGCGAATAATTTTTTCCATGCAATTCATTTATTCCAAAACAATAATTTGTATAGGAAACTCAGGTGAAGCTTCTGCAACCAGCAGTTTAAGCTGTTCGTTGATTTCAAGATATCAATAGAATAAACTTTGAGACTCCGTTTGACCCTGATGGAAGGTGATTTTCAGAAAACCGTGACCCACTCCTCTCTTTATTTTTACTGAAGAGTATACACACCAAATTTCAAACTAATTGATCCACAGATTAAAAGGTTTCATGCTAACATAAAACAAACGTTAACACCCCATTTCATCTTCTCAGCGGCGGAATTTCAAAAAACTATTTTTTAGTGGACATCTACACTTTACGAAGAACACACCCTCCAAATTTAATGTAACTACGGCTAGCGGTGTAGGCTTTGCGTTGATTTATAGATTTTATAAGAAAAAACTTTGACGCTCTTTTTGACCCTGAGGAAGACGATTTTCAGAAAACCGTGACACACGTCAATTCTTATTTTAATTGAAGAGTATACATACTAAATTTCAAATTAATCGACCCATAGAGTAAAAAGTTTCATACAAACGTAAAACCCCCGTTTCACCTCTTTAGGGGTGGAATTTCAAAAAACCCTTTCTTAGTGGACATTTACACTTTACGAAGAATATACCCTCCAAATTTCAAATCTCTACGACCAGCGGTTTAGGCTGTGCTTTGATCTATAGATTTCAAAAGATAAAACTTTGAAACTCCTTTAGACCCTGACGAGGGATGATTTTCAGAAAACCGTGACACATGTCTATTTTTATTTTAACTGAAGAATATACACACCAAATTTCATATTAATCGATCCATAGACTAAAAAGTTTCATACAAACGTAAAACCCCCGTTTCACCCCCTTAGGGGTGGAATTTCGAAAAACCCTTTCTTGGTGGACGTCTACACTTTACGAAGAATATACTCTCCAAATTTCAAATCTCTACGACCAGCGGTTTAGGCTGTACGTTGATATATAAGTCAGTCAGTCAGTCAGTCAGTCAGTCAGTCAGTCAGGACTTTGAATTTTATATATACAGATAGGCTATTTTGAGCACTTTTACGAGTTGACTTAAACTACCTACTTAATATTAAGTTAATTTTTCTAAGCATATAAAATGACAAAGTAGAATAAATAAATAAATATGTGTAAACATTTCACACAGCGTCATCTAGCCCCAAACCAAGCATAGCTTGTACTATGGGAACCAGATTACGAAGGAGCTAGCAGCGATGCTGACGCGAGTCTGCCCCTTAACTGCTGTCAAAATTGTATGAAAAGTGACAGCAGACGCGCGTCAGCAGCGCTGCTAGCTCGTTACAAAACTAAGATTAGACCTAAAAACTAAAACTAAATACTAAACCTAAACTTAAAACATTATAAAATAAAATAATAATCACAAATTATCAAAAAGACCCTTGGTGGAGGAGAATGTTCCGAGAACGCTGGCAGCATTGCCACGCTGTATGGCAATGCTGATTTTTTGGGCAAAATAACAGTCAGCGTCACCTCCACCAAAAGTTTTGCCAGGTCCCTGAAAATTTAGTACTACCTCTTACAAACTTATTTTTCACCTCAGCACATCCTCAGCAGCTCGAAATGGCACCCTTTGTTGCGAGAAAACAGTGTGCAATATCGTATTTAGCTGACTGCGTGAGACAAAGTAATTTTTTAATATTATGACTTTGCGGTAAGTATATTTAGCCAGCTTTAGGTTACATTTATATAGAGTTTTGATGAAGAGAACATGATATTTTTTTCTTTTTTTCTTTGTCATGCTTTTGGCGGGAACGCGATAGTGTTTCGTTACTAGGTAAATAAGTACCTACCTGTAATGATGTTCTCACTGCTGAGGTGAAAGTTGTATGTGCTACTCGAGAGCAAAGTTTTTGCATCTCGTGCCTTTGAATCCCTCGCTTAGAACACTCGCTACGCTCGTGATTCAATACTAGGTTTCTTCGCTTGCTCGGGATTCAACATTAGCACTCGACACAAAAATCAACTTTGCTCTCTTGTTGCACAAATAACTATTGCTGAAATTACCAGGATAATAATTATGTATCAAAAATTTTCGCGCTCGCATTCGCTTTTCTTATTGGATTATGTCCCTGCTGGTGCTGTTACAGTAGATGACAGAATCCCCCTCCACCCAAAATTGCACTGATGGCGCTACCGCCGAAAAATAGTCTTGAAGTTATGACTAGGTTGCTTCGTGTACCACGAAAAATAATCGTGAGGCCCCGGCATCAAAAACGGATTTGCCCCCCCCCCCCCCCCCCCCCGGGCCGAAAGCTGGGTATGCCATGTACCTATTAATAGTTAAGGTTAAGGTAAAAAATAAACGACTTATAGGTAGATACTTTCTACAATACATTTATATTTAATCAGGAATACTTACACTAGAAGAATCCAGACAAAGAGGTCCTACAATTGTACAATACGTGGTATGGGTTAGGTGAGGTATTAGGTAGAAATTGGTTAGAACCACAGAAAATAAATATAATCTAGTATAAGTCTATAATATAATCCCTCTAAGGGTAGAATAGAACCAGCTACAGAGATTGGTTCATACAGCAGAGACCATCAGACTATGCATCATGCATGACTGACTGATGTCGATCCCCAGGGTGTCCAAGGGATGGTTCAAGTGGAAATAGAATCTTTCTTAGAAACTTATCACCTAACAATTATCAAGTAGGTATTACACCCTATGATTAGTTATGAATTATGATGAAATAAGAATAATTATTGAACTAAACGCAATGAAGTTACCTCAATGCCTAAATGTTAGGATATGTAAGAAGTACTTACCTTGTCCACAAGTAAGAAAGGACTTTGTTAAAAAATAATGTTTCATCTAACGACCGATCGATTTTTTTATTTTTGAATTTTAAAGTTCTTTCCAAAATTTCAGTCGGTTAGCATACAGTCTTTGATTTTACGCAATTTAATTGCACTGTCTGTACTAAGTAAATCATATTGTAGAAAAAATAGAGATTCCCAAATAATTTATAACAGGGGGCGTACTTATTTAACATAGTTATTAAACATTGCAAAACGTAAGGAAAGTAGGTAGGTACATACATAAATGCCAAATATTTCTAATAAAAAATATTGGATGGACAGAAAATCTTAGGTTGGTTTTATTCAAACTAGCGCGTTATTTGATGCTTGTGCTAAGTAGGTATCACAAAGTTTTACTTTAGTCTGGGTACTGCACGTTACAAAATACATTCTTATACAAATACATAGTTATTTGCTACCCGTTCTGGGTATATACTAAATATACTTATAGGTACTACAGTAAGTATATAATAGGTATATTATATACCCACAGCGGGTAGCGAATAACGCCTTAACATATCAAATATAATATGATAGAATCCCTTGTCACCAATTAATCAAAAAATAGGTAGGTATACATTTTAGAGAAATACTTTCTAGCTTAGATCACAGTAAGTACCTACTTTATACACACAATGAATAAACATTTTAATTATTCTTATTTTAATAGACACCTATAATAATTATATCATCACAATAGGTAAACAACATCAAATTATTGTAAGGGATTAGGAAGGTTTTACTAGGTGGTAGAATTTTTCTGCAAAGTACGTCTTGGTACCATACCGCTTTGTCCGTTATTCTGCCGCCAAGCAGTAGTATGCAAGCACTAGTGTGTCCCAGTTTGAAGGGCTTTGTAGCTAAAGAAATTGCGAGGAAAATGAAACTTATGATGAGATCTCACAGTCTTGAAATCTTATTTAGACGGTGTGATGTCTCAGAGTGAGGTGCACAGTGCCCAGTTTTAAGGTCCAAGTGACAATGCATGGGTGGTCGCGGAGCTTAAACCATAGAGCAAAAATTTAACAGCAAGCGAACGATTATTATAGCTCGTCACGACATCATTTGCTTCTAATAGCCACTGTCAAAAAGATTAAAATATACTTAGGTACCACAATCAGAGTGTTGTGATTCTGTTATTCACAATAGTTCATAAGTATTGGTTGTAGTTTCGGCTTATCTTCGCGTT
This sequence comes from Ennomos erosarius, assembly GCA_963580505.1. Classification (NCBI taxonomy): domain Eukaryota; kingdom Metazoa; phylum Arthropoda; class Insecta; order Lepidoptera; family Geometridae; genus Ennomos; species Ennomos erosarius. The sequence goes on along the minus strand of OY756977.1, from coordinate 14,335,967 downwards.
TACACGTCATGCAAGTAAAACTCGCGGCGGAAGTCTTATGCGATTTCCAAAGACTTTTTATCCAGACCACTAATACGAAATTAAAGCTGGGCCAAACCGTACACACCACTTTGGGTGTGATTGATTCTCAGCTGTCAAAATCAAAATCAGTCGTTACTTGGGTGTGCTTTTGAATACATACCAAAAAAATGCCGTTTGCGTGATAAAACTGTGCCGAAATCACTCGAGGCACGAATCACAGAAGCACACGATCACAATTCACTTGTAAGTGGCCTTAATCATGTATTTTTATATGATTATTTTAATTATTTCTATTTGACGAAGAGTATTTCACATTTCACAATAAAAAGTTGACATGTCAAAATCAGTATTGCCACACGACATCTGAATAATTACCCGATTTCTTTTGTATAGATTTCCAACAGATCCACCCATGTCTAGCTGGGCCCTTATTCCGTATCGATTCCTTACTTCGAAACCACGCGAATTCCTTGTCTTACAAAAGAAATCTGCAAAACTACTCTCTATGAAACGAAAACAAAACCGCACTAAATGAATTTGTAATTGGCGCGATTACAACTGTCAAAAATCATATGTTTTATCGAGACGCGTTCCGAAATATCAACATCAAAAGATTATGACCACTTATGTCAATATATTTTATTCAAAATAAAGATAACTTTAATGCAAAGCGAAGGTACATCTAACGTTGTGTCACGGTTTGAACAAGACACGATAACGACGTGGTTTCATATCGTGTGGACTCTATGTTTCCATAGAGAATAACCGCCCTGATCGTTGGATAAAAGTAGTTCGAAAAAGTCGAAATGAAGATTGGTGGAAACCTAATACTCGCTCAACAATATGTTTAGCGCATGTCTATAGTAAAGAACACACAGAACACAGAAGTGCAATTACTGATAATAGTTTTATTGTCAACTATAAACGTTCCACGCGCCCACTGTTTTCCCATTTTAAAGGTTATTTTTTTATCTTAAAATATGAAACATTATTTTGGATGAGGCCCAGGGGGTCTAGCAAAGATCACAATCGCTAACGCTAACGCCACACGCTAACTTCAAAAATGTATCGAAATGACATTCTCTACGGAAAAGTTAGCGTTTTCCGAAATGTCATTTCAGTACATTTTGGAGTTAGCGGTATCTTTGCTAGACCCCCTGTACCTACATAACTGTTGTTCTTTAATCCCTTTAAATGTTGAATAAACTGCTGGTTATACTTAATTTGAATCCTTTTTATTAAAAGATTGCATGAGCTATCTATAGACCTTTTTCTTGTCTATAGATAGTAGTATGATGGTAATTAATTTTATTATTTTATATTTTTTTAATGTAGGCGTTATATAATTTTTATTGTTCACATTTTACATCTAGCTAGATTTTTATTTAGGTACCCGACTAAATCGGGTAATACTATTTATATGGTATGTTGAAAGAGGAACAGACATTAGAAGAAAAAAAAATGTGCTCTATGGTTTGATTCATGATCAAACAAGGTTAAGTATGGAGACTTCGGTTCTGGACCTATGTAATAGGGGAAATTCTGTGGCGATTTCAATGATTACAATCTGTCGCCACGTCGCTCGCCAGTGCACTGGCTTTGCTTTGCTTACACACAAGCTGCTTTGCTTGCTGCATGTGTAAACGCGGCCTAAGAGTATTAACATGATTATTATGGAAAGAGAATAATAACCGCTAACTCAAAATATCTTTCAGATTTATTTATCTTTTTGACGTATTTTTATCCAAAAACTTTCTTAATAATATTACCTACAGTTCATCCCCATCACTTCACAAGTGCACTATTTGATAATATGGACAACATGGTTAGGTACATTATAATACGGTTACCTACCGTACAAACTAGGGGGGGGGGTTATCTATGATCTAACCATAATATAATTGTAGGTAGGTAGCTGGGTACGTAAGCCATCAAGCTAGTCTTGACCTTTAAATATATAATCCAAATCTTAAAACTAAACTGCCGTTCCTAAGACGTTTCGCGTGCATTGTCCCTAAAAGGGTAAACTTAAATAAAAAAGAAAGATAAACAAAAACATTTTTAAATGCATAACTTGCATCAATCAAGGAAAAAGTGCTGTCATTTTATCATCTATAGTTTCACACCTACAATTAATAAAACCACTGTTGTCCACCAAAGAAACGAATAACGTAACGTAACATTCAATAAAAAAGTGGGTAGGTAGGTACTTACCTAGATTTTCAGCTTCATTCGTAAGACGATGCACTTTCTCCATTAATGCAAGTTATGTGACATTAATTTGATGAACGTTTTATGAAATGCGAGATAAACATTTTATATAACGCACGACCGATTATTGTACTTAAATTAACACTTGCTGTCCCTAATAATTGGGTTTCCCCGCAAATGGTGGGTCTAGCATCGTAGCCCGTACATGGAACAAATATTTCGGATGCAAATATTTGTCCCATCTCGGCAATAAAACGAGCCTTTTCCGTGGCATTGGCAGTTATTCAGTGATACCATGCTAGGCTCCTGTAATACTAAAATGAAATAATCCCAAAATCAGCTCATGGCGTTCCGTTAAGTGGTTGTATATACTTAGTGGATGATTCTTAGATGCAAGTACCTTATAAGTTTCTTTGCACTAAGTACGTATTTCTTTTCACCAATCCCGAAATGAACAGCCACCTAAAAAAACACGCGTCAATTGCTTATGTATAATTAATTATGTGTGACAAACCAATGACTATTGTTAGTAATATGTAGTATTAGTAGATTTATGTTTATTATAGCAGTATCGCCTGCTCAATGTAGGTACTCTCTACAGATTAATTTGTAATTGAAAAATTTGAATCAAATAGTTTAAATAAATTCTAATAAATCATATAAATTCTAATTTTTCGTTTACAAATTAATATATTAGTAGATTAATTTGAAAAGTACAAAATTCAAATCACGAACGGGATTTGAACCCGCATCTATCCGTTCCTTTAGCGGAATCCCAGATAATATAATACCTACAGTACCAGAACATACTTTTAGTTAATACTTAATCGTGATCTCGTGTCCGAATTTATAACAGAGAATTCAAACAAATTACGCTTCCTCTAGAGGCGAAGCGCTTTTATTTTTTGAGGCGAAGCGTTTTACTTAGCTCTGTGAAATTTATTCTGCGCCATTTTTCATTTAGCAAGCAGGCGATACTTAGTATAAAATCATAAATATTAGTATTAGTAGGTCGTTATCCTGGGTGTGTAATGGGTATACCCAAGATAGTTGTATACTGTAGAATATAATATACATCTTCCTTGGGTACCTATAGGTAACTTATATCTTTATAATGATTCAAACACCTACCAAGCAGTCATCGTATACATTGTAATATAGGCGCCTTTTTTACAAAGCGGTTTCTTTCTTCCTATTTTTGGCTCTAGTGGCTACCACGACTGCATCTGGGGCTATATCATGTACTTTGCATTTTTCATTCTCTTCTGGAAGAAGCTCTTCCCTCTTCAATAAATACAGTACAACGCCAGTGCAGATCTTCTTGTTATCACATGACTGGGAATTTTCCAAAACTCTGTTGTAGTTAAGAAGTGCTTTTCGCCCACTGGCAATGCATTTGTTCTCATCCCGGCGGTAGCTGTTGGTGTCACTCTTCATTTCAAAATCACGCACGTACTTTGGTACCATTTTGTAGCTGAGCATTTCAGATTGATTTAAATCTGCATTACCTGCAGCAAAAAAGTGAACTATTACTAAGCAAATGCGTTATGTTTTCCGTCAATTGATTTCAATCCAAGTCGAAGAGTCGAAGAAGTTTATAATTGAGGGGATTTGATATAATCACCGACCTTAGCAGATGGTTTGGCAGTCATGGTACAGAAGACTTTAATGTAGCAAGCCTCTTTAGTGGGGAGTCACGCCGTCAGGCACCAAAATGCTTATAAAGCTCCGTAATCCCGTGTCACAACAATATTGCAACAATAACTTCGACTTTAATATTACGGTAAAATTCAGGTGACCCACCACAAGTTCTTAAACAGGTCTTTTGAAATGAAAATAAAGTTTCCCACATAATTATTTTGTCTATACCGCTGCCATGGTAGTTGACTTTAGTCAAAACCCTTACAATATTATTATTTTTAAGCAGCCGCCCCGCTCTTTGGGCGAGGTATAATATAATGGGTGAATATAGATTCAGTAGTGGACGTTACCAGGCTGATGATGATTATGATCAGACCTTAGATTATTATGAATGTGATCAAGACCCTAAGACTCTTTGAATATTGAATAATTTTTAAATAAATAAATAAATAAAGATCTGTAAAGATTATTAACTAGATTAAAAAATACTGGTGGTTAATACATTTGTTGAACAATTTGACTCAATTCTCAAAAGTCTCGTTATTCCCAAGACTAGAGGTAACACTCGAAAATACGAAAAGCCTTAACTACGGTATAAATAACCGGTTAATAATATCGGTTTGAATGGGGCTGAATATTGAAACAAATACAACCATAACCATCCATAAATATAACCATCGGGGAGCCGATGGATGCAGGAGGCGAGCAGCCGCTCTAAGTGGCGCTCCCGGGGGGAGGCTTATGTTCAGCAGTGGACGTCTTCAGGCTGTTAATGATGATGATGATGATGATGACAACCATAATTTAAAAAAGTTTTTAGGTGCTCTGCTGAAGGCAAAGCTCGACAAAACTATATACATGGCACGGCTGAACTTTTTATTTTAATTTCGTGCATGCGCGGTATCTATCATTGCAGCTCATCGATCGAATCACAAACCAAGTAGAGGGTACAAGTATGATCGAATGTTAAACATAGGTACTACTATTTTAATATCTGTGGTTAAACCAAAGTAAAGTGGTAGCATTAATTTATTAAGTTTTATAAAGAGGCGGGAAAAATGTTTTGTGCAACTGGCATGTCAAGTTAACAGTGACTTTTACATGATATTTCTTCGTTTGCCGACATTAAATATCTACAGATAATAAAGACTACGTTAGGTACCTACCTACCTACCTAGGTACTTAACTAATTTAAAATTTTAATTTAATATTATTGATTCAGTAGATTCAAAACATCTAGCTAGGGTCATCTAATGAGAACACAAATTGGATTTGCGGATAGGTAGATAGGTACCTAGCAAGCAAACGTAGATGACGCATTTTAGACGTAGGTACTACTAAATTTAACAAACATTTAGATAAAATATTTTTTTTAATATGTGCAATATTCTTACCCGACAGAGTTTTTCAACGCCCGGACAAGTGCACCACTACCTGCAACTACCAACAGAGTGAGGTGTTTACCTGTAATAAATCAATCGCCCCTATAGAAGAGACGCGCGCATGCACGGCTTGCAGCTCTATTGATCCATCTCAGAGAGTGCAGGACCTAATACTTAGTTCAGACACATTATTTCTAGATATGAAATATAGGATAGACACCTACTTTCATGCTTATTGGTATCAAAAATATTAGACATGCGCAGCTATAGGTCTACCATAATCTCATGAAACAAAACTAAAAAAAAGGAAATGGATTTTCATACGGCAATACCAAATTGTCACCCTTCAAATGAAATTGACAATTGACCCCGTTGTTTTGATACTTTCAGGTTTTTGTTCCATAGACCAAGTGGAGGATAGTAGTTATTGATATTATAAATTCTCGTACTTAAATTGTGACTTCTTTTTCTTTAAACAAGTTTTAGTACCTGCCTATTTCATGGTTGAATTAAAAGTGAAGGCACGCCAAGGGATGGTGTGTTTTTTACCCATGTGAAAGTGGAATGGCGGAAGAAGAAAATTTAATTGGAATGTTATAGAAAAGTTTTGTGTTATAAATATCTCTTTAAATCTTCGTCATTGTCTGATGAAACCAAAAATGCAGGTGAAGTTTCGAGCCGAAATAATTTTCGTATTCGTTATGAATTAAAGTTGCTGTACCAACATTCATGATGGTTTTACTTTTTTTTATAAGTCACAAAAATACTGTACCTATAGGTACTGTCTCATTAACGTGCGCAGTGCCATACTACCATATTAATTTCGAGTTTCGAGTGATACCGCAATCTGTTTTTCAGCAGCTACCCGTGACGCTTACCACCAAGTGAACGACTAACTCTTCACGTCATTAATTTACATAAAAAATAGTAGTAAATACTATTTTTTCACATTTATTTTATTTTTTTATATTTTATCATAGTTAAATGTTTATTAAAACTTACTTTTACTGGAAAGCACTGCGTTTTGATCCAATGAACAACATAACTCATGAAAAAAAAGATGACAGTTAAAGTTGCGAAATTTAGTTGCCAAGACGGCCGGATGTGAAAGAAGTATCAAGACAGACTAATCCATTCATATCCTGTACTGACTACTACAAATTTTATTTTCCCTATTTTTCATCAGATTCTGGTAGACCTATACCACAAAAATAAAAATAAAATACCTATGCTGATCACAAGAAAGAAAATATCTATGGGCACAGAATTCGCCCTATTACAGGCAATAGGATAGGTCTACCAATGCAATGGTCTACCAGAATCAAGGAAGTTTTTTTTGTTATATTTTGGCTCCACACATAGTGTATTTAGCCAGTGTCAAGTATTATATTTTCATCGGTTTTATAAAATATTTCACGCAAAGTCATGTCCTAGTCACAGTCCAGTCTTAGTCAGGTAGTCATAGTCCAGTCTAAGTCATGCTCCAGCAAAGTGGTGGCAACTTTACTAGAAGCTTTTATGGAGTTTTGAAAGCAACACGAAAAATCACGTTTGACCACATTATATCACTTGCCCACACTCATGCTCGTAATTCAGCACTTAATGCGTAAAACGCCATCAATTAAATAAATAAATATAAATATGTGTGGACATTACACACAGCGCCATCTAGCCCCAAACTAAGCATAGTTTGTACTATGGGAACCAGATAACTGATACAATACTTATATATATTTTTTTTGTTTGTAAATACATAATACAATATAACAATATAACCACCACATTACACATCACTTGCCCTCACTCAAACTCGAAATTCAGCACTTAATGCGTAAAACGCCACCAATTTTAAACATTAACACTGGAACAGGCACGAGTTTTGAAAAATAATACAATGCAACGACGTCAAAGGAGTTTTGGCGGGAACACGGAAACGTTCACGTCGTTCCATTGTATTATTTCTCAAAACTTGTGCTTTTTCCAGTGTTAATGTTTAAAATTGGTTATATTGTTATATTGTATTATGTATTTACAAACAAAAAAAATATTTATAAGTATTGTATCAGTTATCTGGTTCCCATAGTACAAGCTATGCTTAGTTTGGGGCTAGATGGCGCTGTGTGTAATGTCCACACATATTTATATTTATTTATTTAATTGATGGCGTTTTACGCATTAAGTGCTGAATTACGAGCATGAGTGTGGGCAAGTGATATAATGTGGTCAAACGTGATTTTCCGTGATGCTTTCAAAACTCCATAGTAGCTTCTAGTAACGTTGCCACCACTTTGCTGGAGCATGACTTAGACTGGACTATGACTACCTGACTTAGACTGAACTATGACTAAGTCTTGACTTTACGTGAAATATTCTATTAACATGATGTAGTGGCAACTTTACTAGAAGCTTCTATGGAGTTTTGGAAGCAACACGAAAAATCACGTTTGACCACATTATATATAATATATCAGAGTCGAAATAAATATAAACATCCTATAACACCTCATATAATTATGTTCAACAATTTATTAAATTCTACGCAGTTTCAAAGTAACATAGGATACCTAGTTGCAAAAAATGCCACTATCAATTGAAATAAAGCAGTAACTTCAAGGTTACCTACCACATTTGTTACATAACATAAGTTATATTCATATGCCTGTCTGCACCTAAGTTTGACCGCGTTTATCCACTCAGGCGTGGCGTGGCGGGCGTAGGTAGGTCCCAAAGCGATCCAAAGTAAATTAGAATTTACTAACCTCAAATAGCGCGGTATGGTTTTGCATATTTACGGTTTATACGAAAAAACTATGCATTGTTTGTACTAGTTTTGGTAAGTAGCATTACTTGGCTTTCTAAACAAATCCATTTTTACGTGTGTTGTAGTATAAAAACAACAATACACATAATAATTGACGCTCCGCCGTACCTAAAGGAAATAGCTCTGACACCGGCGCGCGCCGGCTCGGCGCGGGTTGCAATTTAAACCGAGGCATTTTTTTTCCTCCTGAACCATAGACTTTTGCTTTATTCGATAGTGATGTTCAACTAGTTTCGATTTTAGTCGATTTATAACGAGTGACACCTCTAAAAATTCAATAGTCGATGTTTTGACATCCCTAGTATTGCAATCAGATGTGAGCCACTATTGTGGTCTCTATGCACTTTAGGTTTTTCGAAGCGGGTCACAAATGTGGTAGAAGCGCCTGAGCGGATTTATTCGCACATCTCTCCAATTGCGTAGCAGTAGGTACGTCATAGCGGGATAAGTGCGAACTTAGGATCTCTTGAAGTCTGTTGACAGACGGGCATTAGTACACCAAGCTACACCGCACGCACCGTAGTGGGCAAGCAGAACTTTTAGGCTGAGTTGCACCATAATCGCAGTTAAAGTTATTGTCAGATTAGCCCGCCCGGCAAAGCGTGGACGATGACAGTTAGCAGTTAAAGTTAGCGTTAAAGTAAGCTGGTGCAACTCAGCCTTACTGTTTATGAAGGGCTTCTACAGCCACAGCTTTGTGTCTGTTAGAGTGTAGAAGGTAGGTAGCTCCTGTGAGTAGAGTCTGCGCCGCACTCAATAGCGGCTGAGAAGTCCGCGTGAAACGCTGCGCAGTATCAAAATTTAGATATGCGTGGGAAGAGGTAAGTGGTGTGCGCAGCGTGTGGGGGGCTTGCAGCGCACTTCACAGCCGCCTAAACGTTTGGCGTGGACTCTACCTGTGGTTTATGTATTATTATAGATTTCCCACACGGGATAAGCCGCCAGGTTTTAATTCGAGACTTGTCAGGTGAACTTGTTTTCGTCCAGCAATGTATTGTTGCACGCCGACGCCGACGTTCTACCAGTTAAACACTCGTTAGTTAACAAAACTTCCGTTACTCAGACATAATGACCGAGCGAGCAATGTCCTTAATACATACTACGTACAGAATGGCTAATATAGTTTACTACAGTACTATATATCTATTCTGTGACTTTACTGCCAAAGTTTGCCTACACATAGGTGCTACATATACCATATTCAGACAAAGATATTATAATAATTTCTTCATGCATAACTTGATGTATTTTTTTCTTGGGTCTGCATCGTCATTTACCCGATTTGATCGGTATTTCTACTGTGTTTTGTTTGTAATATAGCAAAACGTGTTTGTACCTACTGGCTGACATGTAGTTCATGATTTAATTGCCACACGTGCTTTTTGAAACCAATACCTACAATCGAAAAATTTTATAATTTTTCGCGCTCGCTGTCGCTCGCGCTTTTGGTTGTTTCTTTTTTTATGGGAACGAATGACGTGACGAGCTGGTCGTTCACCTGATGTTAAGCAATACGGCCGCCCATAACAGTTGCAGTGTCACTCGGAACTTTAAAATAATAAAATTTCGCGTGACACTGCACTGCGCACGTCATCCTGAGACATCACACAGTCTAGTAATCAGATTACTACACTATGTAATCAGGTCATAAAGTCTCATTTGCCCAGTAATTTCACTAGCTACAATGCCCTTCAAACCGGAACACAGTAATGCTTGAACACAACTGCTTGGCGGCAGAATAACTGGCAAAGCGGTGGTACCTACCTAGACGAACTTTGCAGAAAAGTCCTACCACCTAGTACCACTTGTTCTGACGGGCCCGATAGCTCAGTTGGTAGTAACCCTGCCTTCTGAACTGAGGGCTGTGGGTTCGATTCCTACTCAGGACAAACATTTGTGTGAGATGAACATAGATGTTTGTTCTGTGTCTGGGTGTTATATTTATTCTATTTATGTATTTACAAACAAAAAGTATCTAAGTATTATATCCGTTATCTGGTTCCCATAGTACAAGCTATGCTTAGTTTGGGGCTAGATGGCGCTGTGTGAAATGTCCACACATATTTATTTATTTATTTATTTATTACTGTATTATGTTTGTAATATAGCAAACGCGTCTATACCTACTGACTGACTTGTAGTTCATGATTGAATTGCCACACGTGCTTTTTAAAACAAATACCTACAATCAAAAAATTTTTCGCGCTCGCTTTGGCTCGCGTTTTTGGTTGTTCTACTATATGTTGTTTGTAATATAGCAAACGCGTCTATACCTACTGACTGACATGTAGTTCATAATTTAATTGCCACACGTGCTTTTTGAAAACCAATACCTACAATAAAAATGTTTGCTCTGTTTGCTGAACCATGAGCGGCTCACTTGTGAAGCTATACATAAAGAAATAATACCTTTTTGTAGGTTTAGCTGCATTTTTCGTTAGAATGAAAAAAGGGTCAATTACTATAAGTTTCTGTTATCCTGATTCAAAGCTCAGCTAGCTTTGTTTATTTCACACTAGAATTACGCGGGCGAAGCCGCGGGCAAAAGCTAGTCGTGTTATAAAATATTTCACGCAGTCATGTCCTAGTCATAGTCATGGTCCAGTTTAAGTCAGGTAGTCATATTCCAGTCTAAGTCATGCTCCAGCAAAGTGGTGGCAACTTTACTACACGCTTCTGTGGAGTTTTGGAAGCAACACGAAAAATCACTTTTTACCACATTATATCACTTGCCCTCACTCATGCTCGTAATTCAGCACTTAATGCGTAAAACGCCACCAATTTTAAACATTAACACTAGAAAAAGTAAAAGTTTTGAAAAATAATACAATGCAACGACGTGAAATTTTCTGCGTTCCCACCAAAAACCCCCACAAAAAGTGTTCAATTGGTGCAAAAAAAGTGGTACGCTTGACACATAATAAAGTTCTCTCTTTGAAGGTTATATACTCTAAGATAAGAAAATCCGGGCGGATAATCAATTTGAACGCATATTTAATTAAATACTATTAATAATGAGACATATTGATATTGTTATCTATTTTATTTCCGATGTTTCAGTGCACTAAATACATTCATGTAGTGCAATAGTAAATGTAAATTACTATTACTAATCAATTATGGCAGTACACCATACAACTTACGCAAATATAAAATCGTTAATAATCTCCCAAAACTACCAAACCAACACCATAGAAATTTCTTTGCATAATGGCAACATGCTAGACTGAGATAGATATCTACTCTTAGGCAATCTCGCGTGGCTCTACTTTGACATATTGCAAATGAAAATGTACCATATTTCTGTGCAGTCAGAGTATGAATTTAAATGACTAATAAATTATCAAATTACGAAGTGCGCTATCAAGTTCTACGAGATCAATGCTCAAAGGAGTGCACACACCAAGGCGGTATCCTCTACCGCCCGCGGTAGCGTTATCCGAGTGGGTACGCGTTATTCCGCCTGTTCACACACACGCGGATAACGCCTTGGGTAGCGAAACCCGGGTGGAACTTTTACAGGGTTATTCCTGTTGACCCCACGTTTTCGGCCCCATGTTTTTTTTCCTCTTGGGCCCCACTTGTAATTATAATTTTTTTTCTCGAGAAGTTCGACATGATATCGAACTCGATATTATACTTTTACGAATATAATATCGTGTTCGATGTTACATTCGATATCATAATGGCATAATAATTATCAAATCCTATATCTATAAAAAAATATCGACCGCGATAAAAATTCCTATTTAGCTCCATGTTCTCAGAATATACTCGATACGCAACATGAATCTAAAACAGAACCCATACGTATTTAAATTATAATACTACATATATTATTTAAAATAGTATACAAATCATAGGTACTACTACCAAAACTCATGTACTTAAACAAAACCTGATTCACCTAGCCGCTAGGCAACATGGCCAAGATGCTGGCACAGCTTTCCTAAATATTGATACGAAGTTATTTTAACACTAGCTGAAGCTGACCCGCCTTGCCATCGCACGGGTTTATTAGTTGTACACCGTAAACCTGTTCATGAGAAGAGGCAAGTGAAAGGGAAAAAAAAATAGGGGAAAAGAATGAATGGATAGGCTTCGACAGGATGATGACTTCCAAACTCTGTGCGACTTGGCTATCTTTTACTCAAGCTGCTTTCTACTTTTTCTATTTCTTGGCTCTGTAAGAGAGCAAAGCTGATTTTTGCTGATGTTGAATCCCGAGCAAGCGAAGGATTCTCAGGGGCGGCTCTACCTTAAGTGCAGGGTGTGAGGTGCATACGGGCACCGGGTCCTAGGGGTCCTCGGCGCCCCATAGGACCCGGCGCCCGGGTCCAACGGAGCGCCGCGGGCCCTCTAGGACCCGGCACTTTCAACGACCCACGAAGGCCCGGATCTAGGGGAGAACAAAACAGGGGCACGCCCCCGGGCGGAAACTTTAGAGGGCGCCAAATTCATGTGTATGGAATAAAGTAAAAAATTTAATGTAGGTCCCGTCCGTGTCATTCTCGCGTTTTCTTAGCACCGGTCCTAGGGTATAGAAATACAGAATCTGTAGATGAAGGAACGGTCGTGCGAAATACTTATAGCGAAAGACGAGAGGCGACAAGGAACGAGATAAAGTTGGAATGGTCAAGTTTGAGGGGCGCTAGTCTGGTGGAGCATACTTTTTGTTTTTGGTCAACAGACATCAGAATGGTCGTTCTTTTGTTTTTAGCACGATTTTTTGGTAATTTCTAGGTATTCATGGGGTTTTTCATACAGCTGATGTTTTGCTACCGCGGGCGGTAGAGAAATACCGCGCGTATTTGAACAGGGCTTAAAAACCTAAGCGAGCTAGGGATTCAAAGGCACGAGATGAAAAAACTTTACTCTCGAGTGAACATAATTACAGAATACATACCTACCTTCATCTTTTTTTTTGAACAGGCTAACCGAGTGGAACTTTTTCACCCGTAGCACCTGTACACAGACATTTAAATAGTATTAGATGTCTGTGCACTTGTGACGTCATTGAACACAGACAGCCGTCATGTCAGTAACGTCACAGAGTACATTGCTATTAAGTTACTTTTAGCCGGATTAACAACGACATGTACGAGCGGGATCATTGACGGACTCAAAAGAGCCTGTCAATTATCCCGCTCGTATGAAGAAAATAGTACTAGAATGTAAATGACTATTGTGTGTACACCGGGAGCACTCACGCTCACTAAAAAGCTTCTTCTTGCGGCGGCGTCGTGCGTCGGGTCGTCCTCTTCCCTCAAAAATGGTTGAGGAGGGCGATGGCTGGCGCATGCGTCAAGCTCGTGAACGGGCGCTGCTTGCGGGAGCTGGTCTGCTCGCGGTGTATGCACAAATCGGAAAAAAAAACAAAACGAAAAAAAAAACATAAAAAAATAAAAAATAATAAAAAATAGGTTAAGTACTTAATTGTCCTCTCTAGTATAATATTTTGTTCAATAAAATAAAATAAAAACCTGTGAATTTTTGAATTTAAATGTAATAAGGGTGGATTATTATTAGTTAAGTGTTCGTGAACGTGCACGAGGGTTGGCAAATGGTTCCAAGTTTATAAGACCATGCATTGCCGTTTTCTCTTCAACGGTTTTTTAGAGCCTTCAGTAAAACATCTACCATTTTACTGATGGCGTTTTGACCTGACAAAATATGACTTTGACTTGACATAACCGTACAAATCATTACTCACTTGACATTGGCAGAATTATTGCTAAAAAGCGATAGAAAGCCATTAACGAAGAAGAAGAAGAACTTTCAGCGTACTTTTTGGTTGTACTAGTGATTTTATTTCACTCACAACACACACAAATTAAGTCGTTTTCATGTTCTCTGCGGATTCTGCCGCCACGCCAGCCCCAACCTGTGTTCTAGGAAGATGCGACGGTGCGAGGGTGTCCACGCAGGCTACGTTCTAAACCAAAGGCCACCCCACCTTCCATGGAATCAAGGTCATCTCGTCAGCTCTTTTAAGCTCTTTTGCCATCGTCACGTACGAGGCCATTGGGTTCCAGAATGGCCTTGGTTCTTTCAATCTTTACAAAATAGCTGACCAATAACGTTAGTTACTTAGTACGTAGTCCAAAAATTTACACCAAGACGCCCAAGTACGGCGTAAGTATCAATTTGATCTGACCGCACTATACCAGAGTACCAACAAAACAAAATGCAACAGCCACTTCATAGTGACAACCATGTGTCAACAGTCGCCTAAGATATAAACAATCACTATTTTCTTTTATTTCAATAAAAAGTACCGTACTTACGTGAAAATGAAACTTTTTTCTTGTCTCTTTCAGTGGTTTAGATATAATAGTATCTAACTAAAGACACAGGAAGGCATTTTATCAGCATGTTTTTATGAAATTAGCAGAGATTAATTACTGGACACTCGCGGAGTGCAAGACTGGTAGTGGTCGCGGCACGGTAAGTCAGAGTAGCTTAAACTCTCCCTGTTTGTTTTGGCGGGAGTACAACATGTCCCGGAGGTCCCCCCAAAGCTTCTTCCCGGTAGCTCAGATAGGGGAGGGCGCTCACGGGAACACGTAGTATCTAGTGGTATATCCGGAACTATTGAAATGAAACTGTAGATCGCGGTGAACTGGGTTTATTGTAGCGTATAACAATAATTTAAGGTGGTTATGGTCCGAAATGCTGAAAATAAGATCACAACTTGTTCCCAATTGAACTTTTACGGAACAACTAGTAGTAACAATATAACTTGAGGTACAAATAGCACTTTAAACTGTTAGTAACAGATATCTTATGAAAATTGGTTAAGCACAAACGAGGACTGTCCGCCTCGGCGGTTGAATGAAGAATGACCAAAATGTATGGAAAATGAAAAGAATGCGACTAATGTTCTAATTTAAAATTTAAATCTAGATTATGTGAGGCCAATATTTGATGCGAAAACTAAGAAAGCAGGTGAATAGCTGAAATGATGATGAAGGAGGATGACATCGTCACAAACATAGGGTACGATCGCCTAAGAAAAGCCATTCTATGGCCATTCAATCGTATTTTGTTAACAGAATCACCCTCCAGCGGCCGGGCGAACGTACCGCGCGTGACCACGAAACTTTTCGCTTACCTAGGCGGTAAAAGTTCCGCCCTACCCGGCGAATACCGCGCGGTATCCCGCGCGGAATGTTCCGCTACCGCGGGCGGGAGAGAAATACCGCCTTGGTGTGTGTACTCCTTTATTGTAATAAACTTGTCAGTACACGCACCTTGGTTGATTGAAAATAAAGCACACAAAAATTATAGCCGAATGCGCAGCGAGCGCGGCAAATAAGTTATAGTAATTATTATTGTAAAATCACTAGATCTAAATCCACCCTTGTGATTTACACTGAACACCCGTGTATTTGGTAGGGGTGTTGCCTTATTATTTTTAATACTAGCAGTAAGAAACTCGAACGCAAAATAAAAAATCAATTTATCAATAATCAATTTTAAGGAAAATAAAAATCAATATAAAAAATCGATTTTTCTAAAAAAATTATCGATTTTTTTAGCAATCTTTCTTAAAACTTCCTTGCGTTTCTACTGCCCCCCTATTACGAAGGAGGTAGCAGCGAAGCTGACTCGCATCTGCCGCTCAACTGCTGTCAAATTTATATGAAAATTGACAGCAGTTGAGCGGCAGACGCGCGTAATAGGCCAAGTGTCTTCGTAATAGGGGGGCTGGTTTCTATAAATATATATTGTTTTTCTCTATGGTTTCTACGTAGTAAATTATATACTCTTAGGTAGCGTTTACTCTTTGATTAAAATAAAAAAACGAATAATATAGAAAGACTCAGAATCAGAAATTAGAAAAATATTCATATTATATTGTATTTTGCAATCCATATTATTATGTAACTACAGTATTGTGAATAATTTACGAATCATTTAATTTTAGTATTTTACTAACTTCACAATCTAGGGGAGAGGACATCAAATACTCTAATTTATTCATTTTTAATTATATTCAACAAACCAAATCCGTAAGTTGCATCATGTTTACATGGCATGTTTACTTTAAGTGTGTTCACCGTTCAATAAAAATCAGCACTTTAAGGCTTATAAAAATACCCACTCTGGTCTTTACAGATAGTCATGCCTCATGTACTGCGATTTAGCTGTGATGACGAGACAGGAGAGGTAGTAACATACGAAGTAAACGATGAAACCGGCGAGCCTTTAATAGCAGATCGCTCTCCTCCTGAAATCTCAAAAGAAAGAATCACTATAGACCATTGCAACAATTCTCATAGTTTGTCCTCATTCCCGCGACATGGATACTATAGCAAAACGAAGAAGTTTGAATCACTTAAAGCCAATATTATTGCTGGTTCCAATCCTATCAGTCACCGCATGCTCCTATTACCTACCTTGATGTTCTGTCCAGCACTTCTCTGTTCTATACTGATGGTGCTTGAAATATTCCTGCATATTCGCTGTCACAAGAAAAACAAAATTCTGAAAGATTCAAATATGTTTTATCGCAGCCCTTTCCATATTGTAACAAGTATGTTTTGTGGTGTTTGCCGTGATAGTGATGCTGCCTGTAAAATTGGACAATTGCAGGACAAGAGGCGGAACCGTTATGATTACTTTAGGGGTATTGCAATTTAATATAGTTTAATGGCAGGGTAAGAATTTTAAGGGTGAAGGTATATAAAGTAAAACAACTTAAGTGATACAACTTACAGAATAGGGTACTGATTGGTTAACATTATCTGAATGTCCAAATAGCTTATTATATTATGCCTCGATTGTTATAGTGTCAAGTGACAATAAGTGCAAAGTGGTTTTTGGTGTGTGGTCAACTGGAATCCTATAGGTAGTCCTAGTTACCTAGTATAGTTTTGGTTATTTTGAAATTTTTTTTGTAAGTATCATGTATTGTAAATGTAGACAATTTGTCTCCACATATTTGTAAAACAATGCGACTATTAGTTTAACGTTTCACACAGGACTTAATCGCGCTAAAAACAAAACTATGAAAAACTATGTGTAAACCTATGTGTTGAAATCGCGAGAATCTAGATATACTAGTGCGACTATTGTTATTAATATATGTTTTATCATTAGGACATTCTAACGTTAACTTAATACAATTAACCAGTTAGACATACTTGAGAATCAAAGAGTCCTCTAATCTATTAGGATATACACACTGACATCTATTAAACTATTGCGCTAGATTTCATAAAAACCAATTTAGACTGAAAGCATTTAATTTTTACTTGATTGAAGTTGATTGCTAAGGGTGCCAAAATAGAGCAAGAGCCCACGACAGCCAGACCTTCATTATCTTATAAAAGTTGAAATTTTCTCTGTACATGTCTCCTATACAGGTAAGAACGACCAGCGACTATAGAGTTTGGGTTGTGGTTACCTGGGCAGGTAACAGGTAGTAAAGGTGTATAAAATAGTACTTAAAATTTGTTAGAGCATAATGCTCAATTTTTTTATATTTTCTTCGGGATAACTATAGAAATCTCGTCATCCATTGCCGGACACTTATGACAGTTGCTACCCCTTGCCAGATACCACTAAACTTTGATAAATTACAATATAAATACTTTCGTTATAGTATAAAAGCTAAATTTTATATATGTTACTTGGGGACCTATAAAAAGATGTTTCCTCAATAGCCGGACAGATTTTGTGGTTTTTACATCTTGCCAGACACATTGAAAGTCCACTGTAGATGCGAGCGCGAGGTAACAACTGTTCAAGTGGGTGCGAGTGTGATAGAGCACTTAGTCGAGTGCGTTCTTTTACTGCGCACCATCTGTTATTTAGTGATGTATTGAACAGTCTGTCACAACTGAGAGGGGCTGAAAAAATGTATGAAAAAAGTGCGAATTTTAATGAAAGATCAACTCTTCTCTCTTCCACACCTTTAGTCTCGCTCACACTCGTTGAGACATCTGCGCTGTCAGTGTTTGTTTACCTTTAAATCTGTTTGAATTGAAAAGCGGGTGTGAATAATTAAATATTTTAAATAGTATTCGTGTTTTGTGTAGAAAATTCTGATAAAGCTTTAATTATTGTATATAAATATATGTATGTGGCAAACACTTTAACGAAGAGGACTTCATAAAAAAACTGGTTAAAAAGGACTGCCATTTCTTCATTAAGGCTTACAGCTCCACCTTTGCCGGAATATATCCTCAGAGATTTTCCATGCCATGTTTATTCAGCTGCTATGAGCTCAAACGAACAGCACGTAAACCTCGGTATGTTTTGAACAAGTTAATGGCAGAAATAAAGTAAATACATTTATTCAGGACATCACACAGCATTATCTTCTTATTATGAATTCATTAGTGCTCTTGGTCTCTACCAACTTTTAGAGCCTCACCCATGAATAAGGCCCCCCGCCGTCAAGTAGGAGGCAGCTAGTTCAAGGGCAAGCCTCAGTTTGTGGGTTTGCCAGGAAAAGAGGATTAAGAAGACTGCATCTGCTGGAAGAGTGCAGCGTCACTATGTTTACTCGGTCAATAAAGTTTGTTCAATTATTCTCCCGTGTTGTTTCAGATAGTACTGCTCACATAACTCCCTCAGTTGAGAAGATTAGTGAAGTGCGGATATTTTCGGTATAGTGTAGAAATAACTGGTCTCTTGAGTTTTGTTTGTAGTAGGTCCATGGGTTGAGGTTTACGTACTTACGAGCTGTCCATACTCCACATAGACTTGACTTGACAATCATACTTTTTATTATATTTTTATGATATTAAACTGATATTTTTTACTTTATACAACATGGCTATGAACGTAATAAAATTATTTTTTATTAAATATCTAAAAAAATAGTAATCGACTAAGTATTCGCGCTCGCACCTACAGTGGACTTTCGATGTGTCTGGCAAGATGTAAAAACCACAAAAACTGTCCGGCTATTGAGGTAACATCTTTTTATAGGTCCCCAAGTAACATATATAAAATTTAGCTTTTATACTATAACGAAAGTATAATTGTAATTTATCAAAGTTTAGGGGTGTCTGGCAAGGGGTAGCAACTGTCATAAGTGTCCGGCAATGGATGACGAGATTTCTATAGTTATTCCGAAGAAAATATAAAAAAATTGAGCTTTATGCTCTAACAAATTTTAAGTACTATTTTATACACCTTTACTACCTGTTACCTGCCCAGGTAACCACAACCCAAACTCTATAGTCGCTGGTCGTTCTTACCTGTATAGGAGACATGTACAGAGAAAATTTCAACTTTTATAAAATAATGAAGGTCTGGCCGTCGTGGGCTCTTGGGCTATAAAGACGGACTGCTGAAGTAAATAAATTAATACATTTACAAGGAATTGTCATATATTATAAATGATATTGTCTATCCAGCATACTAGTATAATATAGAGATCAGTGGATATACACTTGTATACACTAGGGATTTCGACATGTTCTTCCATGTTCAGGATTCAGAATACGCAGTTAAGTGCAGAATAATAACCGGAACATTTATTAAATGAATTTCTTTATATACATACATTACATTGAAAATTATCTCTTGTGGAAGCTCATTCTAAGATAGTCAGAATGCTCAGCACTTTATCTAATAATAAAATAACACACCTTGGGTGCTTTGTTACTGGTCACCGGTAACACTATAATGGTAATTTTTGTTGAATGGGCACAACCAAACTGTAGAGTGTCATATGGTGCTATTTTTTCCGATATCTAATCTCTGAAATGATTATTTTTTGCTAAGTATTGTTTTAAGAATACAAAACTACTCTACTCTATATCTCTATAGGTACTAAAGGTACCTATACGAATCCAGCTATATGATTGGTTGAACGAACCAGAATGCTTCGGAAGCTTATAGAAGTGGTCTGGTAATTATTGTTAACACTATATAACTACACTTCATTCTAAAAATGATTCACGTGATACCATTTTATAGACGTCTTATTTGAATAATAACGGAAAACTTGAGATGATTTTTGTCATTTTTGAAGTCTAATAACTCAGCTCCGATATGGTTTAGATAGGTACTGCCTGAACAAATTCTGCTCACTATTTGTGGCTCTATCAAATAATACTAGTTTCATTAGTGGGCAGTAATTTTGAAAACGACGCCACATTTACCCAAGCCCCTTTATTTCATATTAATATTGATTCAGAATACCAACCTACCTATATGTAGGTATAGTTACTTTAGTGTATGCTATTATGTAATGTAAAATTAAGGTGATGGTATGATAATTATGTAGTCATTATGTACTGTTATAGGGATGCGCCGAACATGGGGCTTCGAACCGAACCGAATATTATTTGGTTTAGTGCTTATCGAACCGAATATTCGGCCGAACTGTTTGGTTCATTTTACGCGAACCTTCCCGTAAATTCAGTCTCAATAAAACTAACAAAAGCTCTACTACAATGGTTTTTTTTTTTATTATTTCTTGTGCGAAAATCTATCGTTGTAAACATTTTCTAAGAAGTCGCTACGTGTACGTGAAGAATTGATTTTATATAAAAAAACAACATACAACAAAAAAAAAACAAAAAAGGTATTTTGCGCATTTTTGTATTGTAAAGGCAATGAGGCTTTTTATTTAAAAAAAATAGGTTCCTCCCTTGTTGCGATGGCGCAGAACCATACTTTCAAAATCATTCGACTAAATTGGCAGAGTAAAAATTGTTTTCAGTGAGTACTTTTTTGTGCTTTTCTTAAATAGACTTAGACAATTCAGAAAATAGGTGTGTGCTATCTCAAAATACAAGGTGACCTTGAATTAGTTTGTTATACCGAAATGGGGGGACTGGAACCATGATACCCTACAACCCTACCTACTTGTTTATATTATTATTATTGTCTACCTTGATGTGTAGATTTACCCCCTTTCGGGATAACATACCAATTAAGGTCACCTTGTATGAAACAAAAGAGTACGAGTCGTCAGCTTAGCTAGAAACAGTGATAGTGATAGATAGTGGTACGCACCTATAACGCAATCTATTGAATATACCTCCATGATTGGGTCATATTTAAATTACAATTTCTTTTTTTTAACCTTTAATTACTCGCAGGGGGTGTCTTGCACCACAGCGATTATTTGATCGTCTCTAGATATTGGAGTTTTGAATTTACAGCGCTAATTTTTTTCTAGCTTCCTAAAACGATCGGATCTTTGTTAATTAATCACAAACAACACTGTGGCGTAAGGTTGAAGCAGTAGAGTGCGGTTGGGGTGTAAAGCACCCCAGGCGAGCGATTACGTAGTTAAATTTTTACGTAGATTTGTACTACGTATTCAGTACATATTTTACATATTTGTCCAATGCAAATACACATTTGTCCATATTTGTCAGAACAAAGGACCGAAAATCCAAAACATGTTATAAATGCCATCAGCATGTGCACAGGGACCATTTTATTTCGACATGTCAGAAATGCAATGAAGAAAATGAGTTCCTATTCTGAGTTGGTTAAAGACAATGTTTATGGCACAATCTGTATCTGAAAGTGTTTATCTGTTAATTTGTGTTGTCAAAAGTCATTGTGTTATCATAAATAAAAGTCTAATTTTGCATGTATTTGGTTGTTTTTTTCCAATTCTAAAACCGGGATGTTAAGCACCCCACGCGAGTGCTTACGTAAGTTTTTAGGCGCGAGTAACTAAGGGTTAATACAACGGCTCAGTTTTCAAAAAAATTACCATTTACAGTTTTCTGGTGACGATCAAGCGCCTAGAAGCATGTTATTATTTAGAAAAACCATTAAAAATGTGCTAAGTGTTCTAATTATCTTATAATGTGTTCCCATTAAAGTTAATTTTGGGAGTATTTAAAGGAAAGTATTTAATAAAATATTCGGATATTATTCGGCATTTCAACCGAATATTCGGCCGAATACATACCGAACTTGAAAAAACTTGCCGAATAACGACTAATTACCGAATATTCGGCGCATCCCTAGTTATTATAAAGTTATGAAAATATTGTTATTTGTCAATTATTTGTTACCTATTATTATTGCCACAGGATTCACACTAGATTATTACAGTAGTCACAGTAGATACCTACCTACCTATTACTTACAATGTAAAGCACAAAAATAAAATATACCTAAGTACTATATCTATACTATATCCGGTAAAATTAAGTATACTTAGGTTACACATGAAAATGATTTCTTCCCCATTCCTCTTTTACATGGGTAGCAAAACACACCATCCGTTGACGTACATTCACTTTTATGTAGTGTATAAACACGCCCAACCTACATAGTTTAGCCGACGTAGCATTAAGTTAGTACTTAGTTAGAGTAGTCATGTAGAAGCCGTACAATACACTTGTGCACGCAACACATCTTTCATTGCCAACATGGCCCACCATCAGCCTTAGGAGTTCCCACCAGCTCACCAGAACCTGCACCTTCACATGGCGAATCTACCACCTTCAGATGGCAACATGCCAGAGGACCACACCTTCACGTGGCGTTCAACGTACTTTATTACATTTATTCCATGGCGTTACCCTAATTATGTCAAGATACTAGCTTACACAATGGACTCACATTATAGGACTATCACTCTTTGATGAGGGATCTAAGAGGATCGGACACGTGACGTGCGGCACTTTTTCACCACAATATAGTGCCGACTCCGCCCCATTTTTTTACTGCGTTTGATAGTTTACTCTAGTTGACGACTGACGTACTAACTCAAAATACCACCTGCCCCCCTATTACGAAGAAGCTAGCAGCGCTGCTGACGCGCGTCTGCCGCTCAACTGCTGTCAATTTTCATACAATTTTGAGGCGGCAGATTCGCGTCAGCAGCGCTGCTAGTTCGTCCGTAATAGGGGGACAGAACATGGCGGATTTTTTGCCGCAGGGCGGTCTCAAGTGACGTCAGCAACAAATTATAATCAAAAATGAAAGTTGAAACGGTATACTTGTCTCTTTTTAGCACGTTCAAAATGGTATTTGCTAAAATAAAATGCGACTATTTTTGTTTATTCTTTAAAGAAGTTGACCTCATTACTATAACATATTTATGTGTAGTTAGCTTTATGTCAAGTCCTCTTACTTATCTCGTCAAAGCTTTAACTTGACATAACCGTACAAATTACTCACTTTACATTGGCAGAATATTGCTAAAAAGCGACAGAAAGCCTTTAAAGAATACAGAAGAAGACTCGACATTTTTTATTTCCGCTGCGCTATAATTCTTTCGGCTTTATTTTATTTGGATAAACACTAATTTTAAATGTCTTTCTTATTATTGTATGTTACAACGGCATAGGTACGCACCTTTTTTAGAAAAGTATAATGGTTTCCGCGCCATCTCTACGGGACAAAAAACCGAAAGTATCAAAACTATGTGGTCACAACAACAATATAATTTAGGCCTATTAAATTACGCGCGGTATTTCTCTACCGCCCGCGGTAGCAGTACATACCGCGCGCCGGGGTAGGGCGGAACTTTTACCGCCTAGGTAGGTGAAAGTTCCAAAGTCGCGCGCGGTACGGGCCGCTGAGGGATATTTCGTGCCTTTGAATCCCTAGCTCGCTTAGGTTTCTAAGCCCTGTTCAAATACGCGCGGCATTTCTCTACCGCCCGCGGTAGCAAAACATCAGCAGTATGAAAAACCCCATGAATACCTAGAAATCACCAAAAATCGTGCTAAAAACAAAAGAACGACCATTCTGATGTCTGTTGACCAAACAACAAAAAGTATGCTCCGCCAGACTAGCGCCCCTCAAACTTGACCATTCCAACTTTATCTCGTTCCTTGTCGCCTCTAGCGTCTTTCGCACGATCGTTCCTTCATCTACAGATTCTGTATATTCTATACCCTAGGACCGGTGCTAAGAAAACGCGAGAATGACGCGGACGGGACCTACATTAAATTTTTTACTTTATTCCATACACATGAATTTGGCGCCCTCTAAAGTTTCCGCCCGGGGGCGTGCCCCTGTTTTGCTCTCCCCTAGATCCGGGCCTTCGTGGGTCGTTGAAAGTGCCGGGTCCTAGAGGGCCCGCGGCGCCACCTTGGACCCGGGCGCCGGGTCCTATGGGGCGCCGAGGACCCCTAGGACCCGGTGCCCGTATGCACCTCACACCCTGCACTTAAGGTAGAGCCGCCCCTGAGAATCCTTCGCTTGCTCGGGATTCAACATCAGCAAAAATCAGCTTTGCTCTCTTACAGAGCCAAGAAATAGAAAAAGTAGAAAGCAGCTTGAGTAAAAGATAGCCAAGTCGCACAGAGTTTGGAAGTCATCATCCTGTCGAAGCCTATCCATTCATTCTTTTCCCCTATTTTTTTTCCCTTTCACTTGCCTCTTCTCATGAACAGGTTTACGGTGTACAACTAATAAACCCGTGCGATGGCAAGGCGGGTCAGCTCCAGCTAGTGTTAAAATAACTTCGTATCAATATTTAGGAAAGCTGTGCCAGCATCTTGGCCATGTTGTATAGAAAAAGTAGAAAGCAGCTTGAGTAAAAGATAGCCAAGTCGCACAGAGTTTGGAAGTCATCATCCTGTCGAAGCCTATCCATTCATTCTTTTCCCCTATTTTTTTTCCCTTTCACTTGCCTCTTCTCATGAACAGGTTTACGGTGTACAACTAATAAACCCGTGCGATGGCAAGGCGGGTCAGCTTCAGCTAGTGTTAAAATAACTTCATATCAATATTTAGGAAAGCTGTGCCAGCATCTGTCACGTTACATCCGTTCCTTTCGTGAAAAAGGTAGAATGGAACGCTACAAGTTAATGAGCAGCTCCTCCCCTACCTAAACAGTGCCTAGGTTGACAGGATCCTAAGAGCTGAAGAGAAAAAAAGGAATTGGTAACAGATATTTATTTTCGTAAATTTTACAAGCTTTGTAGAAAGCAAAAAAAAAGAGTCTCTAGATGATGCGGAAGAACGCGAAATTTAAGTTGTTTACGGCCTACAAGTTATCACGGTAGAATTAGAATGTTATTGGATCCAAACAAGGCCCACTTCCGGGTCTTCAGATAAACAAAGCCCGCTTCCGGTCTTCAACGAGGCCCACTTCCGGGTCTTCAAACAAACAAGGCCCACTTCCGGGTCTTTATTCAAACAAGGCCCACTGTCGTTATAGAGACTGAGGAATTCGTTGCCTTTAGTTTGTCCGACTTCCAGAGTTCAGCGGCTAGCTCATTCAGTTATTAGCTTCTGGATCCAGAAGAAGATTCTCGTCCTTCCACCGTCGATGAAGTATTATTACGCAGCTCAGATTCAAGATGCAGCAGCAGGAGACACGCAGGTATTAGTCGTCAAAGCTTTGACGGACGACGGGCCGGAACATGGTGATGAAGTTATATTGCCACTCAATGTTTGAAAAAGGCAAGCCGGTCGTCTCACTGGTTGACGCTCGGCGATAGATTCGTCGTGGTAGATACGGCGGCCGACGGTGACAACAGATGTAGTTTCGGCGATCAGCTCTCGGCGATAGATTCGTCGTAGTTTCGCGACTGGCTGTAGCGGATGTAGCTCGGCGATCGGCGATTTGACAATGGATATGTCGTGGCGCAGCGATTGACGTAGATGGAGATTCACTTCACAATTTTGGTGTTGGATAGCCAAAGATGGTTTTTGAAGGCGTTCTTGAGTTCCCGGGCCTTGCCTGGCCCGGGAATGGCCTTATATCAATTTAGTGTTCCTCGTTCGAGGAGTAAATTGAGACTGCCATTCCATAGCGACAGCTTTTCTAAAGAAACCTCGCTAGCATTCCAAGGTTCTAGATTTTTGCAGTTTTCAAAATTTTGAATACAGAATAGTAAAAAAAATAAATCTAGAGTCAAAATACATACAATCATGGCCAAACTATAAAATACCTCACTGAAATTGACAGTAGAAAAAGAAAAATATGAATTTGAAGAGAAACTAAATTCGAAACAAAAAAAAACAGTTTCAAAACAACTGCCATCCGAGCAGTCGTGTCTAGAAATCGGGCCCGTGACCCGCGCGCAAAATCGATAAAGTGATGTAAAATTTTGAGAAAATCAAGTTTTTTTGTGCTTAAATTACTGTGAAAAGGACTGTCAAGTGCTGTGATGTGAAAGTTGTGAATGAATAATAGAAACCAGGTAATATATTATGATATATACATACATGTAGCATTACACATCTTGGCCATGTTGCCTAGCGGCTAGGTGAATCAGGTTTTGTTTAAGTACATGAGTTTTGGTAGTAGTACCTATGATTTGTATACTATTTTAAATAATATATGTAGTATTATAATTTAAATACGTATGGGTTCTGTTTTAGATTCATGTTGAGTATCGAGTATTCTGAGAACATGGAGCTAAATAGGAATTTTTATCGCGGACGATATTTTTTTATAGATATAGGATTTGATAATTATCATGCCATTATGATATCGAATGTAATATCGAACACGATATTATATTCGTAAAAGTATAATATCGAGTTCGATATTATGTCGAACTTCTCGAGAAAAAAAATTATAATGACCGGGGTATTATAATTTTTAACATAACTATTATATAAGTGAGGCCCAAGAGGAAAAAAACCCATTAGGCCCCATGGGGCCGAAAACGTGGGGTCAACAGGAATAACCCTGTAAAAGTTCCGCCCGGGTTTCGCTACCCAAGGCGTTATCCGCGTGTGTGTGAACAGGCGGAATAACGCGTACCCACTCGGATAACGCTACCGCGAGCGGTAGAGGATACCGCCTTGGTGTGTGTACTCCTTAAAGCTAGAATTTACCGCACAGCGCCTGATTCATCCTCTAGAGGAGCCCCCGCCTCGACTATGAATTCCAGTGTTCGACTGGACAATGACTATGACTAACACTTGACTTTACGTGATATATTCTTTAACGATGAAAAATAATACTTGACACTGGCTAAATACACTATGAGTGGAGCCAAAATATACGAAAAAAAAATCGTTTGTGATTATAATATAATTATTATTGTTTGTTATGTAAACAGTGGGCCTATTGTCTAGTACCGGTCGTCTTCATCCATCGAACTTCACCACGTTTCAATGATCTTCATTACGATTATTTGATGCCGATTAAAGGGGATTGTCTATGAGCTTGGATCGTAATGGACATGAAATGAACTACCAGAATTGAACACAGAATGAACCCAATTCGCCCCCGATTTGCGTTTCGTTTCAGCAAATAAAAAAACTAAGGGGCACATGGGGCTTTAAAATATTTTCGAAAGATGTGGAACAGAGAGTTGTAATATTAGTAACAATGTTTATTAAGCTGTAAGATGAGCTAAAGTATGTTAATATGTCTACATTTGCCATGTAATGCGCTTCAAATTTTTATCCCGAAATTATAGTAATATCGAAACGCTTTTTCTGTCCTGACTGTCAGTGTCAAAAGTGACCTACTGTTCTTGTCAATTTTCTTTTTTTATTTTTGTATTATGCGATATGCGTATGCTGCCAGTAGATGAATAATTTAGCTCTAAAGGCCATCTTTAGCTATAATTTGAAAGTAAATAACTTTATTATTATTAATTATATAGATTTATGTATTTTCTTTACCTAAATCGAAAAATGTGGCCGAAGCTATAAAATTCACATTATTTTTATATATCAATAACAGATATTTTGTGGTTGAAAAAGTTTGTGCTTTTGATTAATTTATTATTATTTATTAACTAAGTAGCCCCAGGCCCGGCTTTACACTAGTCGTGGGTGAATATAAATCATTCGTATAATCGATTTATTTGCTATTACTAATGTTTATAATCGATTATGAAATTAGCAACTAATCCACTTTCATAATCGAATTACGTTACCTATTTGTACTACTAATTCTGTTTTAATAAGTCGAGAGATAGATAGGTACGACAGTTGCTTTTCACAGAACAACGTCGTATGTTTTGTTTTATTCTAGTGGTAGTGAAAGCCGTGACGCTGTTTTAGCGGATTTATTTAATACGAACTTTACTTAATTTAGTTTTTTTTTATTAATAGTTTGCTATTGATGACATGATGATCATTGATTGGGGAGGAAAAATCGACTTTTTAACCATCGATTATATCTTGATAAAAAAAACGACTATTCCAAAAACGATTTTATAGAGAAATAAATCGATTATTCTAAAATCGATATAAAAAGTCGATACAAATATCGGTTTTCTTGTAATGTAATATGGTATGTAATATTCGATTATTTATAGAACTATATAGTCATTTAAAAAAGATCGATATCAAAATCATTTTTAAAATAAAAAATTGATTCACTATCGTTTGTTCTAGGGATGTGACCTAAGGAGGAAAAAACTATTTATTTAAAACTTGTTATTTTTTTGTTTATTATTCTTGGTAGATGCTTCAATAATAAGTATATAAAAAAAATTTTGAGTACCTACATAGGTAAATTATTTTCAGTTTCACACCTTTGGTTCCATATTCGCTATGTCTGCTCCATTCACTGCTCCACTACCATATTCAATCAAAACCAAAACGTTTGTTTTGATTGAATATGGTAGTGATGTTACCTTATTATAATATTATCCCAGTAGAAAAAATTGAAACCAGAATAGCAAAATCTATTTTAAAATAATCGATTTTTTGATAAATTAATAGACCAATAAAAATCGATTTTAAATAGTAATCCACTTTTTAATAAATAATAATTGACCATTCAAAATCGATTATTTTTAATATCCCTAGACTTGTTCTCAACGAAATCTTGCTTCACTGCAACGCACCGTAACACGCATTTGGCCGTTTTACATAATTACTTAGCTATTCTATTGTTTTATTGACTTGGCAACACTAGCAAATTAGGCAATAGCAAGAATTGTTTGCAAAATGATATTATAAAACTTTTCTATTAAAACTCTTACATCTAGTTAAATAATTGGGTTAGTGTAGGTAATTAGGTGATTAGGTATTCTCTTTCAGCTTTTATGAAAATACGATATGTGATTTAAGTGAAGCGTGAAGCATTCAAATGCTGATGGCGTTCAATATCACTGGACGGCGTTATTCTTCTATGACGAGGCAGGCTTCTGTGGGCTTCTGATTCAACGTGATTCGTCCTTTTTTCACATCGCAACTAATTATACTGTGACATGGCTGTGACGACGCACTTGCAGTGCTGATTCGCTCAGAGGTTGTAACGATAAAAGGAGCCCTTCCAAATGATAAAAGGCTATAGCCTTCAGTTCAAGGTAGGCACCCATAAGCCAGAGAACTATACATTGCATTCTGCGTTTTATAAAGCTGCAAGTCTTGCACTTGTAGTAAAATACTGGCAGCACCACACGGGTGTTTTCTATAGCCACAAGACAATTCAAGCGGGAAAACGAGGCGGAACATTTAAAACAGACTAACTTTAAGTGGTGTTTATAAGGCCCTATTTTGTTATAGGTATGGATTAGTATGACTGCACCTGCATTTCTATATTCTGTGTAATAATTACAGCTGCACAAAGTGTTCAACTAGAAAGTTGGTGTGCTGCGCTGGCAGGGGGATTTAGGAAATACATAGTGCATCTCATACCTACCTTCAAATCTTCATTACATAGATAGGTACTCCTAATCTATGAATATGTAGGTACCTCAATAAGCTATATTTTGTTACAGGTATCTGAAAAAATACTATAATTATAGATGTTCGACTATAGATTAGTATGACTGCATCTGCAATCCTATATGCTGCCTAATTAATTATTATAGACACACAATGCGTTCAATCAGGAAGTTACTGTGCGGTGCTGAAGGAAGATTTTGGAAATACAGAGAGCACCTCCATATCCCTGTCAGTGCATTGCAGTCATGAAAATCTAGAAATGGTGCATTCTAAGTATCTTAACAATTTCATTCTAGTATTTAAGTCTAAGAGTACAAATTGATATTGTAACTTACCTACAAGGATAACTAAAACGATAAATGATATTATTAAGTAACCAAATTTACTTTATTTAATTAAACCTAAAATAAATGGTTTATGGAAACAAAAAGTATATTGTTTTACTTTAAAAAAATAATAAAAATAACATAAAAAAAGCCTTTTATTTCTTGCATTTCTTCTAAGTAGGTACCAAACGTGGGAGCTAGTTATGTTCATAATTTGTATTTTTGGATTATTACTTTATTGATTACACAATTATTAATATATTATGAAAAATTTGATTTGTTTTACTTACATACCTATTAATTCTTTATCTTTTTAACATGTCCCTGGTTCATAAAATAGGCAAGGCAAATTTGATGTAGGCAGTTAACCTAAGTACTTTTAATTTTATGGCTGTATAGTTTTGGCTTAGTCGCATCAGTCTTCATCAACAGCAGTGCCAGCACTGTAGACAAGATAGTAGAGGTGTGTGTGTGATGCCTGAAATATAAGTATATTAACAATTGTTATATTATTTTTGCAATATTTAGTCAAAAAGGGTTGTCAACACATAATAGATATGATTATTGTCTGGGAAGTGGGGCCTGGCAACCTGTGATACAGACTGTTTATGCCTACATCAGGCATCTTACACAGGTTTGCAATATGTATTCTAATAAATAAATGATTAGGTATTTGTAGGGTTAGTATCCTACTTCCACTTACTATCTACCATGTGGGCTGCCTGTCTGCCCCTTTACCGCTCATAATAACATTTAAAAAATAAATAGGTGTAGTACCTACTAGTATTCAAAGAAGTAGTATACATAGCTTGTCTATTCTCAGTAGTCCTTTTAACAATTCAATTGATTGAACTACTGAGATGTTTTAAAGCCAACCTCTTATAGATTGGCTATTTACATTAACACTACCTCTCTGCTTTTAGTATAGGTACTGGTAATGTAGGTAAAAAACATAAATATATCAATAATTTTTTACCTGAATTATACATATTATAAAATGAATGAATTATATTATCCTGCATGATGATTATGAAAATGTGAAAGCTTGTGCGGGTAAACTGTATACAGTATATTTGATGGTTTAACAGTTTGGTATGTTAACTAAAGATTTTAAGCTAACACATAGGATTTTTTAAACTGAATGTTTTAGTTCCACTGACTATTAATACTTTGGAAAAAATTCACTGATAGAAAGCTACCCAGTTGCTCCCACACAGATACACGCTATCTACCCATCTTTGAATAAGCTTAACATTATAACAGTTTGTTGAAGTTGGTATACTTACCTGTGTATATAATAAGTAGGTACGTATAGATTAATCCCCTTAGGTATAATTAGTAGTATCAGAGGAATAAGTAGTTAACCAAAACCCCAAAGAAAGCATGTATTAACTATTCCAATTTTATGCAATGTTTACCTATAGAAGGAGATTGGCGTAGAAATAAAGACTAGGTACTTTTATTATAATATTACCATGCCTGCAAGTACTGCAAGGTCTTGCTTGAGCAAAGTTTACATAGTATACCTACCAGCAACTGTGGTTTTTTCAACAAGTTAATTGCTATTTTTCATCATTGTGTTTAAAGTCCTTGGACACTTATAACTGCGATTTTCATGATGAACCCACAAACTTCGTTTCAGGCAAGAAAATATATCGTCGTAGAGCCACAGAATTCACCATATATACGTATAGAGCCCTCGATAGAGCATCGATGTTAAAAAGTCCAAGGACATTAGAAGACTTCTGCAACTGTTATTGACATTTTATTCATGCAGCTGTAAATTCCACCATAAGTTTCTGTAATTCTGTGGGATAGGTATGTAGGGTGGTAGACATACTTAAATGGATAATTTGTAGCACTTATTAATTGTTTGTTTGTATTCATTGGAATAGGTAGGTACCAACGTCCATTTTAGTTCGGTGTTTTCACTTTTTCCATATATCAATGTCGAGATGCTTAAAATATCACAATAAATCTAATCAAACTTAGACCTAAATCTACACTCGTCAAATGAATAAAAAATGGAGATATAACCGCGAAAACATATAATAATACTTGAAGCCCATACCGAAATACCTGCCAGTTTCATTTGACAGATTGATTCCGATTGAGTACTGTCATTGGACTTAGACGGTACGAATATCTGTCAAAAACACTGCTTTTGTTCACTCACTCTGAATGGAGTTCGATGCCGATCGGTGGAAATCATAGCCGGTACGCTGAAGCCGACTCATCGCTTGTGATTGGCTGGCCGGCAATGAACTTCAGTACGATGAAGATCGGAATCCTTCCGCGGTAAGCCCGCAGGCCCGTTCAACTCGTCATACATTGGATGGTAATAGTATGTGGGGATCACAGAGTACATTGGTAAAGTGGGGATGCTATAGGGGTCCCAGTATAACAAAAATATTTTTTTATTTTATTTTAGATATGACAACAAAATGATTTTGAGGACAAATGAAGGACAATAGTCGTAAATGTGCTAAATGCAATGCATTATCAGCGAAAGAGCCGAGTCTGGTGTTGCAACGATTTCCAAAACCAAGCCCTACCAATGTTCAACGGTAAATTACACAAAACTCATACAATATAATTTGAGGTTATGTACTTATTATTGAGTTCATTGTGGATTTGGAATTAAACATGTTAATTTTTTTTGTTTTGCAGAATGCTGTCATGGGCAAAGTTTTGTATTATGTATTTTGTATTATTGTATTAAGTTTTTTTTTTTAATAAAATCACTCGATTTATTATTCACAATGTCATGTATGCAATAAATACAAAAAATTATAAAATCCTATGCTTTTATTTTTGCGAATTGATGTAGTTTTGTCCCTATTATAAGATAGTTTATCTGATAATACAATGGGGCTGCTCCACAATTAATTACTATTGACATTAATAAATTAATGTCACTAGTAATTAATTTTGGAACAGCCCCTTTTATCAATTCAAATCTATACGAATCTTGATACGTAAATTATCTGCTTATTGTTAACCATACTTTTGTTATTGTGCAATTCTAGGTTAAGCTTTGATGGTAAATAAATAAATCTTAAAAAAAAAACATTTGAATTTTCCGCCTTTTTTAAGTTTCCAAAGGGTCCCACTAAAGGCGCTAGTACTGAATTTCATAACCACTTTTTTTGTATGAAGATGCCATTCTTCTCCGCTAGGAGTAATAGTATTCTGTGATTTTAAAACGCTAATTTTTGCGAATTGATGTAGTTTTGTCCCTATTATAAGATAGTTTATCTGATAATACAATGGGGCTGCTCCACAATTAATTACTATTGACATTCATAAATTAATGTCACTAGTAATTAATTTTGGAACAGCCCCTTTTATCAATTCAAATCTATACGAATCTTGATACGTAAATTATCTGCTTATTGTTAACCATACTTTTGTTATTGTGCAATTCTAGGTTAAGCTTTGATGGTAAATAAATAAATCTTAAAAAAAAAACATTTGAATTTTCCGCCTTTTTTAAGTATCCAAAGGGTCCCACTAAAGGCGCTAGTACTGAATTTCATAACCACTTTTTTTGTATGAAGATGCCATTCTTCTCCGCTAGGAGTAATAGTATTCTGTGATTTTAAAACGCCACAGAGTACATTGGTAAAGTGTAAAACGCGTTTTCTTTCTACTTTCTATTCTAATAATACACAAAGTTAGAATGTAATCAGTGGGCCTATTGTCTAGTACCGGTCGTCTTCATCCATCGAACTTCACCACGTTTCAATGATCTTCATTACGATTATTTGATGCCGATTAAAGGGGATTGTCTATGAGCTTGGATCGTAATGGACATGAAATGAACTACCAGAATTGAACACAGAATGAACCCAATTCGCCCCCGATTTGCGTTTCGTTTCAGCAAATAAAAAATTAAGGGGCACGTGGGGCTTGACATGGGGGCATTAAAATAATGTCGAAAGATGTGGAACAGAGAGTTGTAATATTAGTAACAATGTTTATTAAGCTGTAAGATGAGCTAAAGTATGTTAATATGTCTACATTTGCCATGTAATGCGCTTTAAATTTTTATCCCGAAATTATAGTAATATCGAAACGCTTTTTCTGTCCCGACTGTCAGTGTCAAAAGTGACCTACTGTTGTTGTCAATCTTCTTTTTTTATTTTTGTATTATGCGATATGCGTATGCTGCCAGTAAATGAATAATATAGCTCAAAAGGCCATTTTTAGCTATAATTTGAAAGTAAATAACTTTATTAATATTATTATATTTCTGTACTTTCTTTACCTAAATCGAAAAATGTGGCCGAAGCTATAAAATTCACATTATTTTTATATATCAATAACAGATATTTTGTGGTTGAAAAAGTTTGTGCTTTTGATTAATTTATTATTATTAATTATCTAAGTAGCCCCAGGCCCGGCTTTACACTAGTCGTGGGTGAATATGAATCATTCGTATAATCGATTTATTTGCTATTACTAATGTTTATAATCGATTATGAAATTAGCAACTAATTCACTTTCATAATCGAATTACGTTACCTATTTGTACTACTAATTCTGTTTTAATACGTCGAGAGATCGATAGGTACGACAGTTGCTTTTCACAGAACAACGTCGTATGTTTTGTTTTATTCTAGTGGTAGTGAAAGCCGTGACGCTGTTTTGGCGGATTTATTTAATACGAACTTTACTTAATTTAGAAAGAAAAAAAAAAAAGATATTTATTTGCTTTAGTTTTTTTTTATTAATATGTTGCTATTGATGACATGATGATCATTGATTGGGGAGGAAAAATCGACTTTTTAACCATCGATTATATCTTGACTAAAAAAAACGACTATTCCAAACACGATTTTAAAGAGAAATAAATCGATTATCCTAAAATCGATATAAAAAGTCGATACAAATATCGGTTTTCTTGTAATGTAATATTGTATGTAATATTCGATTATTTATAGAACTATATAGTCATTTAAAAAAGATCGATAAGTATATAAAAAAAAAACTTTGAGTACCTACATAAGTAAATTATTTTCAGTTTCACACCTTTGGTTCCATATTCGCGATGTCTGCTCCATTCACTGCTCCACTACCATATTCAATCAAAACCAAAACGTTTGTTTTGATTGAATATGGTAGTGATGTTGCCTTATTATAATATTATCCCAGTAGAAAAAATTTAAACCAGAATAGTAAAATCTATTTTAAAATAATCGATTTTTTGATAAATTAATAGACCAATAAAAATCGATTTTAAATAGTAATCCACTTTTTAATAAATAATAATTGACCATTAAAAATCGATTATTTTTAATATCCCTAGACTTGTTCTCAACGAAATCTTGCTTCACTGCAACGCACCGTAACACGCATTTGGCCGTTTTACACAATTACTTAGCTATTCTATTGTTTTGTTGACTTGGCAACACTAACAAATTAGGCAATAGCAAGAATTGTTTGCAAAATGATATTTTCGAACTTTTCTATTAAAACTCTTACATCTAGTTAAATAATTGGGTTAGTGTAGGTAATTAGGTATTCTCTTTCAGCTTTTATGAAAATACGATATGTGATTTAAGTGAAGCGTGAAGCATTCAAATGCTGATGGCGTTCAATATCACTGGGCGGCGTTATTCTTCTATGACGAGGCAGGCTTCCGATTCAACATGATTCGTCATTTTTTCACATCGCAACTAATTATACTGTGACATGGCTGTGACGACGCACTTGCAGTGCTGATTCGCTCAGAGGTTGTAACGATAAAAGGAGCCCTTCCGAATGATAAAAGGCTATAGCCTTCAGTTCAAGGTAGGCACCCATAAGCCAGAGAACTATACATTGCATTCTGCGTTTTATAAAGCTGCAAGTCTTGCACTTGTAGTAAAATACTGGCAGCACCACACGGGTGTTTTCTATAGCCACAAGACAATTCAAGCGGGAAAACGAGGCGGAACATTTAAAACAGACTAACTTTAAGTGGTGTTTATAAGGCCCTATTTTGTTATAGGTATTGATTAGTATGACTGCACCTGCATTTCTATATTCTGTGTAATAATTACAGCTGCACAAAGCGTTCAACTAGAAAGTTGGTGTGCTGCGCTGGCAGGGGGATTTAGGAAATACATAGTGCATCTCATACCTACCTTCAAATCTTCATTACATAGATAGGTACTCCTATTCTATGAATATGTAGGTACCTCAATAAGCTATATTTTGTTACAGGTATCTGAAAAAATACTATAATTATAGATGTTCAACTATGGATTAGTATGACTGCATCTGCAATCCTATATGCTGCCTAATTAATTATTATAGACACACAATGCGTTCAATCAGGAAGTTACTGTGCTGTGCTGAAGGAAGATTTTGGAAATACAGAGAGCACCTCCATATCCCTGTCAGTGCATTGCAGTCATGAAAATCTAGAAATGGTGCATTCTAAGTATCTTAACAATTTCATTCTAGTATTTAAGTCTAGAGTACAAATTGATATTGTAACTTACCTACAAGGATAACTAAAACGATAAATGATATTATTAAGTAACCAAATTTACTTTATTTAATTAAACCTAAAATAAATGGTTTATGGAAACAAAAAGTATATTGTTTTACTTTAAAAAAATAATAAAAATAACATAAAAAAAGCCTTTTATTTCTTGCATTTCTTCTAAGTAGGTACCAAACGTGGGAGCTAGTTATGTTCATAATTTGTATTTTTGGATTATTACTTTATTGATTACACAATTATTAATATATTATGAAAAATTTGATTTGTTTTACTTACATACCTATTAATTCTTTATCTTTTTAACATGTCCCTGGTTCATAAAATAGGCAAGGCAAATTTGATGTAGGCAGTTAACCTAAGTACTTTTAATTTTATGGCTGTATAGTTTTGGCTTAGTCGCATCAGTCTTCATCAACAGCAGTGCCAGCACTGTAGACAA
Organism: Ennomos erosarius; assembly: GCA_963580505.1. Lineage (NCBI taxonomy): Eukaryota > Metazoa > Arthropoda > Insecta > Lepidoptera > Geometridae > Ennomos > Ennomos erosarius. Next base: position 14,299,087 of record OY756977.1, on the reverse strand, counting down.
GATAGTAGAGGTATGTGTGTGATGCCTGAAATATAAGTAAGTATATTAACAATTGTTATATTATTTTTGCAATATTTAGTCAAAAAGGGTTGTCAACACATAATAGATATGATTATTGTCTGGGAAGTGGGGCCTGGCAACCTGTGATACAGACTGTTTATGCCTACATCAGGCATCTTACACAGGTTTGCAATATGTATTCTAATAAATAAATGATTAGGTATTTGTAGGGTTAGTATCCTACTTCCACTTACTATCTACCATGTGGGCTGCCTGTCTGCCCCTTTATCACTCATAATAACATTTAAAAAATAAATAGGTGTAGTACCTACTAGTATTCAAAGAAGTAGTATACATAGCTTGTCTATTCTCAGTAGTCCTTTTAACAATTCAATTGATTGAACTACTGAGATGTTTTAAAGCCAACCTCTTATAGATTGGCTATTTACATTAACACTACCTCTCTGCTTTTAGTATAGGTACTGGTAATGTAGGTAAAAAACATAAATATATCAATAATTTTTTACCTGAATTATACATATTATAAAATGAATGAATTATATTATCCTGCATGATGATTATGAAAATGTGAAAGCTTGTGCGGGTAAACTGTATACAGTATATTTGATGGTTTAACAGTTTGGTATGTTAACTAAAGATTTTAAGCTAACACATAGGATTTTTTAAACTGAATGTTTTAGTTCCACTGACTATTAATACTTTGGAAAAAATTCACTGATAGAAAGCTACCCAGTTGCTCCCACACAGATACATGCTATCTACCCATCTTTGAATAAGCTTAACATTATAACAGTTTGTTGAAGTTGGTATACTTACCTGTGTATATAATAAGTAGGTACGTATAGATTAATCCCCTTAGGTATAATTAGTAGTATCAGAGGAATAAGTAGTTAACCAAAACCCCAAAGAAAGCATGTATTAACTATTCCAATTTTATGCAATGTTTACCTATAGAAGGAGGTTGGCGTAGAAATAAAGACTAGGTACTTTTATTATAATATTACCATGCCTGCAAGTACTGCAAGGTCTTGCTTGAGCAAAGTTTACATAGTATACCTACCAGCAACTGTGGTTTTTTCTACAAGTTAATTGCTATTTTTCATCATTGTGTTTAAAGTCCTTGGACACTTATAACTGCGATTTTCATGATGAACCCACAAACTTCGTTTCAGGCAAGAAAATATATCGCCGTAGAGCCACAGAATTCACCATATATACGTATAGAGCCCTCGATAGAGCATCGATGTTAAAAAGTCCAAGGACATTAGAAGACTTCTGCAACTGTTATTGACATTTTATTCATGCAGCTGTAAATTCCACCATAAGTTTCTGTAATTCTGTGGGATAGGTATGTAGGGTGGTAGACATACTTAAATGGATAATTTGTAGCACTTATTCATTGTTTGTTTGTATTCATTGGAATAGGTAGGTACCAACGTCCATTTTAGTTCGGTGTTTTCACTTTTTCCATATATCAATGTCGAGATGCTTAAAATATCACAATAAATCTAATGAAACTTAGACCTAAATCTACACTCGTCAAATGAATAAAAAATGGAGATATAACCGCGAAAACATATAATAATACTTGAAGCCCATACCGAAATACCTGCCAGTTTCATTTGACAGATTGATTCCGATTGAGTACTGTCATTGGACTTAGACGGTACGAATATCTGTCAAAAACACTGCTTTTGTTCACTCACTCTGAATGGAGTTCGATGCCGATCGGTGGAAATCATAGCCGGTACGCTGAAGCCGACTCATCGCTTGTGATTGGCTGGCCGGCAATGAACTTCAGTACGATGAAGATCGGAATCCTTCCGCGGTAAGCCCGCAGAGCGTATTCTGTGTATTAAACTTTATTTGGCTTTAAGGTTGGCGCCTAAAAAAATAATAAAGGAACTAGTAATGAGTTTTCTTGCATTGGACTCTGACTTCCGAAGACCGTTTGTAATAAAACAGAAATACTCTATTACCTTTGAAGAAATACGTCTTTTCAACGGGATACAGTTTTGAACTGAAGAATGTGTAGGATATCAATAACAATCGTAATGATTCTTGGGATCATCGCAGATGTAAGTTTACAATTGCATACTTACGCTGCACAGCCGGCTTCCCTTCTAGCGTTTCGCATGCACCTGCCGGGTGGAGTGAAGCAAATGGACCACCATCACGTGAAAACTCAGTTTAATATTTATGTTTATCTAGCGTTTTTCTAAGATTTAGGTTGAAGGGCGAGTGTTCATTTACTTTGATGTAAATAAACTATAGTTAAAGAACTACACATTCTTCCAACCATCCAACATTAACACAAATTTTTTGGCTATTCTCTTATCGTTTCGGCCAGATGCCTTGAGTGTAATCCACATCATCAGCCGTTAAGATGCCAAGACCTCCACATTAAAACGCCACTCCTTAGTGGCGTTTTATGGTGGAGGGATTTGCCATAATCACCACACCTGGCAGGCAGCTTGGTGTGCTGCCCATTCTCTAGATATTCTCTTAGCTCGCTCTTATGGCACCTATGGGAAGATATAGGGTGGCCCTATTCTTATGCTGGTACCACACATCATCATCATCATCAACAGCCCGAAGACGTCCCTGCTGAACATAGGCCTCCCCCAGAGAGCGCCACTTTGAGCAGCTGCTCACCTCCTGCATCCATCTGCTCCCTGCGATTTTCACCAGGTTGTTGGTCCACCTACGCTGCGCTTTCCGATTCGTGGTTGCCACTCGAAAACCTTTCTTCCCCATCGGTTATCAGTTCTGCAAGCAATGTGGCCTGCCCATTGCTATTTCAACTTGCTAATTTGAAGGGCTATATCGGTCACTTTTGTCCTTTGTCCACCGAGGGTGTGCAAAAAGTTTAGTATGTGTTATTATTTTTCTTTCTGACAAAAGACACAGGCAGAGTTTTATGAAGATCGTAGATGCAGCTGCATATGTCCCGGGTTGAAAGCAGTTGGTAACGTTAAAATGGACAGGAGCATTTTCCGAGACAACATCCCAGCTTCGCAATGGTAATTAAAATATTTTTTCTATGAGTTTAGGTACTCAGTTTAACTTGAATGGTTTACTTGACTAGAGCAAATCAGCTTTTTTATAATAATAATAATAAATAAATAGTATTTATTGCCAAAGAAAAACTACATAAAAACATAATACATGGCAACTATAAACGCATAATTTTAGCTGGCAACAGGAGTAGGCTCAGCACTGTGCTGCGTAAAAAAGAAATCTACGCAGGGCTGGTTTTCAGCATACCCCGGTTCTCGCACAAAGGTGTTAGTCGAGTCATGGTGAGAGTGTGGGTCAAAAATGATGATTAAGTGACTAAAATAATTACGGAAGTGATCTGACCCATTGGAATGTAGCATACTGGAAATGAATGGAAAGCAGAAAGATAGTTTGTTTTAGTAGATTTTTAAGGCAGTTATTAAACTTGTTTATATGTTGAGGTCTCGAAATTTGAAACCCAAAACATTCATTGAAATTATTCATTTCTGATACTTTGCTCAGCGTGCTTAACCACATATAACATATCGGACAATGTTATTAGGTATTTAGCTTTAATTACAAATAAGCCATACTTAATATCAATTAAAGAGTATGAGAATACTGACACACACACACAGTTTCTACATATCTCAAAAAGTTATTATCAGATTTTGTTCTAAATAGTTTTAACTTTAGGGTGGCAAAGTTTTGTTGATGTATTTGTATTTGTCTTCCAGCAACTGTGATGGCTTTGTGTTGCCACGTGTTGCAGATAGGATCAATGGAAGTGTGCGCCAGTTTTGTCGCATGTGTGAATGTAAATATGAAACACGGGATACTACATTGATGATGGTAAGCAAAAGCCATATTTATACTTGTAGCATTCAATGGCTTATTTATATTATACTTATGACTTTGCTTTGTATGTATGACTTTAATTTAAAAAAATGGCGATTTTATTAGAGAAGTAGCCCAAGCCGCCTGCTCCTTGCGTGATCTATTTCCTGCCACCACCATCCTGCTAATATAAATTGAATGCGGAAGTGAAAATGTTTCCACTGGTTTTATTATCTCGTGGCTCTTTGCCTCATCGACATAATAAAACTTAGATCCCAAAAAGCAATCACCGCTACTGAACTTTTCAAGTGTTTGATATGATTTAGTATAGTGGTTTTTATATTAATCTGTTTTATTTTTTAAGGTAGTGATTGTGTTTCTGTGCTGGTCAATATCCATGCTTATCATGTATACGGCGTTTTTGCATCTCCTTCGAAACATGGTCTTGAATGTACATGATTTGGAGAGAGTGTTTGTGCAGGTAAATATGAAGCAAAATGTTCTTATTACAATACATTTAAAATTTATTCAAAAAGTTAATAATAACTGGGATAATAAAGAAAAATGAGTTTATTTGAATAGAATATAATAGCTCTTTATTGCACATACCAACTTAAAAGAACATTAGAGTATTTATAGTAAGTAGCACAATGGGCGGCCTTATCACTAAGAGTGATCTCTTCCAGGCAACCTTGAATGTACTTTCGCTTCTTTCGTAGACAAGTGATGCAGTCCCTGGTTTCAGACTTTTTGGCGTCTAAAAAGCTGACTTGGCTTAACGACTATTGACTTTCGACAACAGCTGGGACTGCAGTGCAAGCACCGATCTTCCGATCGGTATATTTAACGAATTTTCATGTCAAATTTGACATAAAGTTTCGATAAAACGTAATCGGTAGCACGGAATGTATTTTATCGACTTCGTTATAAATTCGATAAATCTTAACGATCATGTCGTTCTATGTCGACTAAATCACGCATGGATCTAATTTTTGACATTTGTCATCGGTTTAATCTTGTCAAACTTATCGAATTTTATCGGGTTTCCATAGTTGCTCGATAACCAATTTATAATATTTTCAAACTGGATTTTGGCTATATTTTAATACTGTAAGCCGAAAACATGTCTTGAGAATCAATAGGCGGTGCCTAAGAGATGCCAATAATTGTCTCGACCTACCTAACGAACAGTTTGAGATTCTGTTTAGAATTCATAAAGAAATTGCCCTCGCCGTTATTCAAGTTGTTCAGAGCGATCTATAAGGAGCCGATCAAATGGACTGCCCGTGAATGTTATAGTAATTAGTAAGTACTTCCCAAAGCGGAAACTATTTGCTTAAATTATTCTAATTATTGTTATTTTATTCTACTTATACATGGAAATTTATTGTTGTAGGTGTGTACGGGTACTATAAGCAAGCTTGTGCAGGATTTGTTGCAAGCAGTTATTCAAAATCTCACGAGCAGTTGCATCAAGATCCCTAGCACTGCAGAGGACAGGAGAGAAGTTGCTGGTGGTCAAATCCATACGTAGTTTTTCCATGAAGAAATAAAAAAGTATTAAACACCTATTCCAAGTTTCATGTGTTTACTATCATATATCAACTAAGCACTTCATCTAATATAATAATAAGGTTGATAAAATATTTGCAACTGAATCATTAGGTAACGAGCTATGGAGAGAGCAATGCTCGGTGTTTCCCTGCGAGATAAGATCCGAAATGAGGAGATCCGCAGGAGAACTAAAGTGACCGATGTAGCTCTTAGGATTAGCAAGTTGAAATGGCAATGGGCAGGCCACATCGCTCGTAGAACTGACAACCGATGGGGAAGAAAGGTTCTCGAGTGGCGACCACGAACTGGAAGACGCAGCGTAGGCCGGCCCCCCACTAGGTGGACCGACGACCTGGTGAAAGCCGCGGGGAGCCGATGGATGCAGGAGGCGAGCAGCCGCTCTATGTGGCGCTCTCGGGGGGAGGCCTGTGTTCAGCAGTGGACGTCTTCAGGCTGTTAATGATGATGATGATGATGATGAATTAGGTAAAATCCTTTCGGCCAATATAGTTATTATTTCGTTCCTCTTCAATAATTAATCGGATTTCACATGAAAATAATGGTTTTCTGTAATATTTCAATAGAATAAATCCCTTAAGTAGGTGTTTTTCATGAATGAATGACTAACCTCTTTTCTTTAGCCTCCAATTTTTTCCCTAATCTGTGGAATTTTCTATAATATAAAGTTACTCTGTGAGAATTACGAACGAATGGTCGATAAGATGTCGACTAAATAAAGCCCTCGAAAGACTTCGACAAGAAATACCGATGTTAGATCCATGCTACAAGTTACCGATTAGATCGATAAATAAAATCTGTTTATCGACTCGATATATTTGTCGAACCGAAGATCGGTGCTTGCACTGCTGATAGCTTAACGTGGTCTCTGAAGCATGGTAGCTATCAGTTGAATACCATTTTATGTAGTGGTCAACCATCAAAATAGTGGTCGCAGCAAACGTTGCTTACTTTACCGATCGGTTAGGAACAGCGAGAGGTACATTCTAAAAAATAAATAAAACCATCTAAATTGGTGCACAATGTCAAAAAATATACATAAAAAATACAAACAGATGATTTAAATACTGAACCTTATCTTCTTTCGAAGTATGAGAAAATATGTACTGTGCAATGTGCATGCAAGATAAAAATGTCTAGTAAATATTATGTACGTTATTTACCAGGCGCTCTAATGTTTGTCATATTTGTTTACAGGAGGATCTTACGCTTATTAATGATGGTGACACTGATTCGGATAATGAATGATGATAACTACAAGCGTCACATTCAGCGAACAACAGGGATTTATTGGCTCGCGCCACTATAAAAACAGCAATTATTATTCATTTTTCACTATCGTTTTAACAAAATATTGTTTGATTTAAACCCGACCAACCAATGTACTGCTACTGTTATGTCATCGATATTTTTGCTCATATTATCGATAATAAATGTCGAACCTCCCTAGTGTAAGAATTTATTAAGCATTTGTAATCAAAGCCTATCAGCACAAAGGTTTGTGTATTTATATGTAATATTGAGCTGAATGTGATTTTTTATAAAAGCATGTACTGTTTTGTCATGAACTGAGATTAAGGGTAATTCCTGGTGCCAAAGTAATTAGTCATATTTGAAATACTTACGGTACATATGATACTTGCCATTAATGCTGAGCTGCCCGCCTTAGCGCCATGACAAAAAAATTATATGCTTTTTAATTATTATAGTGCAGTAACTGTTAAATAAGTTCCTATAAATGTATACCTACTATGCAGGCAAGCCTATGGATGCATGCTGCCGCTCAAGGCGGCGTTCCCTATGGAGGCCTATAATATATATATTCGTCTTCCAGCTGATGATGGTGATGAATATTGTAAAAGATTAATGTTATTCTATGCTATTTGCAATGAAATCGTTATGACGTAAATAATTATATTGATGTAGGTCTGCGACTTTATGCTCTATGTACATAATATTGTAAGTTGCATTTATTTTTATTGATATTGTACCTATAAGCATAAAGCTATGATAATTTAATTTTTTTTATGTTTAATTAGTGGTCAACTAATTAGGTGGATTATACAATACCTAAATGTTAAACCACGCTACATCGAGGGAATGAATTAATGATCCAAAGATTGCTAATGACAATTATGCCAGAGTTTTTTTTAATTTACAATGTTGAATTTTGCCTTCTATGGTACTTCAAGTTACGTTATCTTTTATATTTTTATGTTTTTTTTTATTTCTTATTATTGTTAAATTTTTGATATACTATTTTGTTGAATGATAATTTTTTTAATGTTTTTAAAAGATTATTTTACTATATAAGTTAATACGGTAAGCAGGGCCAAATGTAAATTAAAAATATTAGTTATATTTGAAAAATATTCCAGTAATTTGACTGAACTATTAGTAAGGAATAAAATCGTAAAATTCAGTAAAAGCTTTTAAAAACTTCGGAGTTTGGTTATGAATGTAGATACTACACAGGAGTAGGCTGCTCCATCGTCAACCGCGTTGTCACTTACCATCCGTGTGTGGCCATGGATCTTGGTCAAATGTAAACCTATGATAAAAAAAAATTATGTAGGGCTATAAGCTTTTTTACGTTTAAAGCCTTAGTTAACATTTGATTATTAATTGAGAAATGTGGTAGAATTTGCCGTCTAACGTCTTTATTTGGTACTAGAAGTAAACACCCCTATCTTTCAATAGCCAGAGTAGCAAGTATTATATGGTGTTATTCAGAGGTTAACATTTTTCACTAAGAAATCTTTGACCTTTAACATATTACAGCTCTATTCAATAGGCACCTATTCTTAATTTGTCGATTTTACATTTTTTTTTATCTATAGGTACGTTTGTTCGCATGAGTAACTCTTATAAATTGTTATACCAAAATTAGCTTTTTAATACCGTGAAATGTGCGTCTTTAATAAAAGGATCAAAGACAATGTTATTTTCATTTATATCCATTTTCTTTTAACGGCTTATACTTTATAAATACCTTTATGTAAGTAGGTATATTTTCCCAGTTGTATTGCTTGCACCCGCAACTTCTGCGAGCAACTTAAGTTCGTTCTTGGACGATTTTTTTTTAGTTCGTACGGAATCCTAAAAAAGCCAAAGGGTAAAGCGAACCCTATCACATAGCAGTCCATCTGTCTGTCCGTTTGTCACCAGCCTGAATCCCATAAATCGTGTAGGCAGTTAAATTTTCACAGATGAATCTGGGGGTCTGTTAAATATAATATTTATAATCTGTGTATGCCCTACATCTCTCTATGTAAACTATCTCTATGATTTGTGGACCGATAACTTATCTAGCAATACTTGCTCTAAGCATCCGTCTCTTTCTATTCTGCTCGTGTATGCTAATGGTGCTCGCTCGTCTCGTGTTATAATTTAAATTGTTAATCTATGTTAATCACAGTTTATATTTGGCTAGTTAGCCTTCTTATTGGCGATAATAAACAATACTGTATTTCTGGAAGCCAAGTGATATTTATTTCTCCGAATTGTTGGTTTTCGCCTCAACGCAGTTACCACGCCGCTGCGCATTACCACTCTTTTACAGGGCAAAGATCCCAAACGCTAACTCTAAAATGTATGGAATGACATTTCGGAAATCGCTTACTTTTCCGCAGCTAATGTCACATCAATATATTTTTGGAGTTAGAGTTTGGCGATAGCGTTAGCGTTTCGGATCTTTGCTAGACCCACTGTTGCCGATATAACAACAAACTAACACAGACTAAAAAAATATTTTAAGGGCCCATACAACAAACATGATTTTTTGCTCGTTTTTATAGATGACATGGAGCGAAACCCTTCGTGCGCGAGTCTAACTCGCACTTGGCTGGTTTATTTAAAATTATTAATAGTGCGATTAGCATAGTTGGTCTTCAGGCAATATATTGTCAAAAAGACCTACACTAATAACGTTTTTGGTAACGCTACATGTAGGTATTATTTAACACTAGATGAAAACAAATCTCGACGAGCCAGTTTTAAAAGATCGGTAAAGTTATAAAATGACCGTTGCGGTGCGGTTACTACTAAGATGGCTGACCATTAAAAAAAGTAGCGTACTTAATTACAACAGCGCTACCGTGGATTAGAGGTCCCGGCTGTTGGCGTAATATCTCGTCCGTTGTCGTTGTGGAGACCAAAGTGGGAACCCAACCCACAGATACTTTTTTACCGGATCAGCAGGGGGTCTAGTAAAGATCGCTAACGCCAAACGCTAACTCCAAAATGTACTGAAATGACATTTCGGAAATCGCTAACTTTTCCGCAGCGAATGTCATCTCATCTTTGAATTTCAATACATTGCAATGTCATCACAGAGCTATGAAACAAATGAGGCTTCGTGTAGAGGGGAAGCGTTTTTTTTGCTCTGTACATTTTGGAGTTAGCGTTTGGCGTTAGGGTTAGTGGTTGGTATCTTTACTAGACTCCCTGCGCTAACGCTGAGAAGCTGAGGGGAGACTACAATAAAAACAACAGATTAGATAATGTTATTGCTTAGCTTTATTTAAAACTCGATTAAAGACAGTTTTATAATATCGACATTAAATAGAAGTTTCTTAAAACAAGTGTGTAAAAGTCCAATAATACATTATTCACACGATAAATATACAGTTCAAAAAAATGGCAAGATCTATTTAGTTACAAATACTTATAAAGCACACTAATTATGGCTACCGACAAAGCAAAAATGTGAAAACGTAAGAATCATGCGTTTCAGTCTTTTACTCAGACTATATTTAAATAACGCAATGACTGACTGAATTATTCTTACTTATTAGGCACCATGTCATTATCAGTGGTTAATGGAAGAGACAGATACTTAATCAACTCGTTTGCTTAAGTACAATAGGACACATCGTAATCGTAATTACCCATAACCTTAAAAAGTATTATGTAGTGTAGTTAGTTAGTTAGTTAGTTGTAGTTTGGGGCTAGACATACATACACACTTACCTACAATATCAAAAGTTCGTAAGTAACTTTATCCGTATGTTACTTTTCACGACAATCTTCATTAAATAAATAGTTTACCTAGGGTTAAAATAATCGAAATAACCTTATTTTAATCCTGGGTTAAAATATCATTATTTCAACCCTGGCGTAGGAGGATATTTTTCACCGCGATTTAAAGCAATACTAATAATCTCTTGATAATACGTTATAGTATTATAATATCTGTGATAATACCAATTGAATACTACTGTTTGAAACAATAATATTTTTATACATTTTATATAATTCTTGTGTACGGTTTAAGGTTGATAATGGCGGCCGAGGTATTGTTGAGGGTCGTGCAGTTTTCTTGTCGCTTGGTACACGTCCCGTTCCTTGTCGGGATACTTGGTAGGGAGGTTTGGTGAGTGAAGATTCACTTTGGCTGCATATCTGCGGGTCGCACCAAATTATTTTTTTGTGTAATTGTTTAGATTTACTGCAACTGTAACATCAGACCGGTGACCAGCACGTCACGACATTTATTAATTTTTTTTTATTCAATTTACATCTCAATTTTCTAAGCTAAGATCACGTAACCTGATTATTAATAATGATACTATTAATGGTATTTCTAATAGTCACGCACGATCGATCCCATTCAAGATTGTTATACATACCTAATGCCAGCTATGTCGATTTCGTAATGTCCGCTGAGCACATACTCGTTGGTTATCTTCTGAGGGATCCCGTTTTCGTCTAGGTTCTCCACGAACCCTAGACACACCTGGAAATTGAATGCATTCGTTAGTACGATATAAACACCACAATTACAAACTTGCAACGTTAATTCGGAAAATCCCGTGAAAGAGACACCGCGACGGATTATCTGTCTCTCTATGTACTACGACTATTTAATAAATAAACTTTATTTTAGCGAACTTAATAAAACAAGAAATGAAAACAACTAAAGGAAAACAATTTTATTGCACTTTTCGAGGATATTATTTATAATAATTGAAAGGATAACATTATTTTTTAAGCCAGGTACGTGCTTAATACCTAAATAATAGGGCGATCTAATAGCAGTTTATGCTTTATTGAAAGAAATTTAAATCGTCACTCTACAGATATTGTACAAACATAAAACGTACCCAAGGTACCCAAACGGTATCAGCGAGGAGCCGATGGATGCAGGAGGCATGCAGCCGCTCAAAGTGACGCTCTTTGGGGGAGGCCTATGTTCAGCAGTAGACGTCTTCAGGCTGTTTATGAAAAACCACACAGAGCGCAGAAACAGCCAGCATTGTTGGTCCATACCTGTTTTTTGAAAGTGAACCCGTAGCTGGTAGTAGTAGTTTGTCCGCAGTAGTTCCCGTCGCGGTAGATAGGCTCGCCGCCCCACGACCACAGATCTAGTTCGTGGTCGTGGTCCATCAGTAACAGTTGCACGTATTGTCGACGGATGCCTTCCTCGCGCTGACGCAGCAATGCTTCACGTCCAATGAACGGGATGTCCTTCTGTATTTTTTTATTCATATTATTAGTTGACCTGACGAGCTAATCATTCGTGATGTAACGCGACACGGCCGCTAATAAAAGTTGCAGTGTCACTCGGCACTCTAAAGTTACGCGTGACACTGCTTGGTAGTAACAATCGAGTCTTTATGTAGTGAAGTAGAAAATATTAACGAGACACGTATTACGTATTAGATTTCAACTGACTTCAAAAATGGAGGTTTTTATGTTTGTTACTTCAGATCTTCGTTATATACAAGGTGAGTTTGAATTGATATGTTATCCCGAAAGGGGGACTGGGACCACGATAGCCCACAAGTTGTGAGAACCTTAGTTGAAACTGCGTGTTGGTACACACGGTTTCAACGTCCATAGTAAAAAATAAATCCACTCACAAAATTGCACGTGCGATATCTACGAGAGTTTACTAAGGCTCTGTCCGTCATGGAGGCTGTATCTCATGAACCGTGATGTTAGACAGTTGAAATATTCACAGATGATGTATTTTTGTTGCCGCAACAAATACATCCATAAAAATTTAATAAATAAATATTTAAGTGAGCTCCTTTGTAACAAACGTGATTTTGTTTCATTTTATAGATAATGGTACGGAACCCTTCGTGCGCGACACCGACTTGCACTTGGCCGATTATTTTTCCTGCTGTGTGAGTGAACCCTTTTTTGACAGAAAACTATATCAGGCTGGATATATTTACTTGGAACTTGACACGCCACGTGCGTCCGCATTCAAGCGGTGTGGTGACGGTATCGATGTCTTGACCCCAGAAGGCGAAGAACTTCTCGACCCTAAGAGCCCGCGATGCGTAGTACCCGACGTGACCGATCCCATACTTTTTGCCCTCCGTCATTAACCGGTTATACACGTGAAGGGCGAACTGAAAATGAAAAAAGGAATGGACGTGAAGAAAGAGAAAAATGTTTTATTCCTGACAATAACAATTATCCCCTTTTAATAAATCAATTTTTTTTATGAAATGAGTGACAAACAAGCAGGCGGCCCACCTGATGGTAAGTGGTCACCGCCGCCTATGGACATCTGCAACACCAAGGGCATTGCCGGTGCGTTGCCTACCCTTAGAGAGGACTCTTTTAACACTTTTCTTGAAGCTCCCCATACTGTAGTTATGGGGAATAACCTCAGGAGGAAGATCATTCCACATCTTGCAGGTTCGTGGAAGAAACGACCGCAAGAATCGCGTCGTATGAGATTTCCACGTGTCTACAATATGTGGATTAACAATTATGTAACAATTACCCCTATTATCCCCCTTTTAAAAAGGGAATAAATAGAGGGTTGTTGTCGTAAATAAAATTTCTTTCTTTCTTTAAGAAGAAAACAAAAGACTGGAAATCAAAAAAACACTCGCGCTGTTTAGGTAGCTGCATGTTAAAACGATAACGCTCGTCTGCACTAAAGTTTGACAGCTCCTAAGTTCACACTTATCTATCGATGATGCCGTTTCGTCACCTCTTTTACCGTTTCAAAAGAGTTGTAAGTACTGAAAAGTTTTTGCCTTCTTTTTAACCCCCGTTGTTAAAAATAATGGCAAAAACTATTCATAAAGATATCAACGATCAGCGAGTGATGTCTGAAAGTTCGTCTGTAATACGGGTCTTGATTCCAAAGAACGTTCAAAGTAAATCACACTACTAAACATTTTCAAAGGCACTACAATATTACTTCATTGGGTAGATATATTTAAAGGCCTACCTCATTGGGTATATAAAGCACGTATCCAAGTTCCCCTGTATGTGTGAGATTCATAGCCCGGACTCCATTGGCTAGACCCACGTCGATCTCTTTGAATGTGAAGAACGGAAAGTTTCTAGGCGCAAGATCGGTATCGGTTAGTTCAGAGAGCAGACTCCTGAAATAATAAACTAAAATGAAGAAAAAATACAAATTGAACTATAGCCTGGACAAAAATTAATGACCAATAGTTAAAACACTCTTACTATACCACGGTTTTGAATTCGATTCAAGACATGTCAGTTAAGAGGTATAACTAGGTAACTAAGTTAGAGGGGGGTGCAAACTTTAAAAACATAAATTAGTGATGTGATAAAATTGGGCACTGATGACAGTTCACTAAAATGAGTGAGCTGTTGATTCACTCATTCAGAATTAATGCGATTGATCACCATACTTTTACATCATTTTGAAATCGATGCATTTTCAGTGAACAATACACATTTTACGAGTATGTTAAAGTTAATATGAACTGTAGATACGGGTATGGCAACATTATTTCTAGTTTTTACATTTGTTTGAATCGAATCAATAATCGTGGTATAGTATAGCTGCATTTAAAACATAAAATATCGGTTCATCCATTGGGAGCTACGGTGCCATAATAAACACATGTTATATACCTACAGATTTGTTATGATAGCAAACAAGTATACTCCTGATAAGTCATCGTACCCTGGATACACAAAAAAAACATGTTTACCTGGTAAATGGTCCCATCACGCAAATAGCGGTGTACATAGAAGTGACGTCAGACAGGGTGACGGAACCATTCCGTGGCAGGTGGCGATTTAACCACGCCTTGCATCGAGTCTGCTGAATCGTAGGTGCTATCATCATGTAACTGAAACGAGAGTCAGGTTATGGAAAGTGGTAAAGCTTTTCTGCTACCGCCTAAGTAGGTAAACAGCAAGTTTGCGGTAACATTTAATAGTTAAAAGGCCAACACAAGAAGACCATAGCTTCACTGCTATATGGATATCGTAAAAATCCACGGTACAAGCAAGAGTTCTATAACTGCTTATTTGACGAGTTCTATATAACTTCGCAGTAGAATACAAAGAGTCTATAAAACTTCCCAGTAAAATACAAGGAGTCTATAAAACTTCCCAGTAGAATACAAGGAGTCTATAAAACTTCCTAGTAGAATACAAGGAGTCTATAAAACTTCCCAGTAGAATACACGGGTTCAATAAATCTTCCCCGTAGAATACACGGGTTCTTTAAGCCTCCCCCTTTTAATATACCACTTCTATAAACCTCCCCGTAGAATACACGGGTTCTATTAATTCCTCAGTAGAATACACGGCTTTTATGTAATTCCACCGTAGAATACACGGGTTCTATAAAAATTTTCGATACGAATAAGGATACAGCAAAAGTTCAAGGCATACATACTGGTTCTCCGAGATTCTCGCGAGGCTGCAATCATTCTCGTACCCACCGCGTTTGTTCTGCATGCCAGTATGGATGATACTTCCTACCGGCACATCGACGTCGTTCGAACACAAGTACTGCAGTAAATCCACAACTTCGGTACCCTGGGACTGAATCATACGGCTTTATTAACCCAACGATGGAACAAGATTGATTGTGATTGATTAACATGACCTATTTAGACCTATCATAACTTCAGTTTGCTAGTAAATAAACTGAAAGAAAAAGGCTACAAGAAACTATCAAAAAGTTTAAAATGTCAAAGTTTCAAAGTCAGTTAAATAATTTATTGCTAATAGTTTATTTTTAGCACTTATACAAATCAGAATATTTAAAATGCCAGAAAGACAGGAAGCCAACCAAAAATAATAATTTAAAAAGAAGTTCGTGAGAATTGATACCTGCAGATCGATTTTGGTAAAGGATGAGTAGTCAGAGAGGCCAATTTGCTCGCGGCACGTCCAATATTCCCGCTGCACTATGTCGAACCAATGCGGCTTGCCGAAGGTCTTCGTTGAGGCAATCTTGAACGGGCGCGGTTTTTCTTGATTCTCATCTATGAACAAAATGATTATCTTAATTTCAATTATCCCTCACACTTTTTTACCACTGGTCGACAATGATATTTTTGAAAAGTTATGTTTGCCGTCAGTTTTTATGTATTTTTCCAGTAATTCACCAATAACGGACACATTTGAGTAATACATTCTAATGTGTAGTCCCAGAGCAGTGAACCGTGATGTCTAGATTGGAATTGCACGGTTCCAAAACTGAAAACTAAAGCTAAAAATAGCTTTTCATCAAAACTACAACACTTTAGAAAAAAAATTGAAGGAGTACCAACTTTTTGGCTTTGAAACCAAATATAAGATGAATAAAATTTGCGAGTCTCACCTACTGTTTCAAACCAAGTTGGCCGCTCGTAGCCCATCACCTGGCCAAACACCGCGCCATTGTCCCTCAGTGTCGGATATATTGGAGACAGCCGCAAATTGCGCCCAGTTTCAAACTCCGGGAAGGGGTAAGGAAGCCCGTAGTGCACTCCTTAAAAGAATATTCAAAACATGATAAAAAACCGGCCAAGTGCATTTCGGACTCGCGCACATTTGTGGTAAGGCTATTAAAAAAATAGAAAAACGAATTGTTCCCTAAACTTTATTATGGTCACAAACTTTCATTGCAAGTCCAACTCGTATTTTTTACTCTGTTTAGTTTTTTGTTACTTATAGAGTGTTTTTCAAAATAGTAAAGAAGTATTGTAACCAAACGGCACTGAAATGGCTAGTTTAAAATCTTTTGATCCTAGACTAACATTTCTCTATTAGTCTAGGAGCTATTAAAAGTAATATATGAATGTGTGTTTTTATGTATGTCTAACATGTCATATGATTGAAATGGGAGTGTGCGTATGTGGGCGCGAGTGTGTGTACATGAATAAATATATTCTCTTTCCTTACCAGGCACCTCCTTGACGCGATCCCTTAAGAACCGTTTGTTGTTGTGCAGACCGAGGAACCGGTTAATGCCCAACTCGTACATATCGTATTTGGAGTAGCCATCCACAATCTCGTCTACAGTCGCCTCAGCGACGCCGCCCGCAGCTGATATTCCAACGGTTTTCATTCCCGCCGCCACGTGATAGTTCAACATCTGACAGTTAACGACATAATATATTAACTCCCGGTTTTTCCTACGTTTTTTTAAAGTTAAACTCACGTCAACTTAAAAATACAGAACGCACAATGAGTGTTCAGTATGTTTTCAACAATAACTGCCTTGCACAATGAGCGTTCAGTATGTTTTCACCAATAACTCCCTCGCACAATAATCGTTCAGTATGTTTTCACCAATAACTGCCTCGCACAATGAGCGTTCAGTATGTTTTCACCAATAACTCCCTCGCACAATAACCGTTCAGTATGTTTTCACCAATAACTCCCTCGCACAATGAGCGTTCAGTATGTTTTCACCAATAACTCCCTTGCACAATGAGCGTTCAGTATGTTTTCACCAAAACTCCCTTGCACAATGAGCGTTCAGTATTTTCGAGTTGACACGAGGGTTAACTTTAACAAACGTATACCTATACAAGAAACTGGGAAGTCCAGCCGGGGGTTAGATATTTCTTTATACCAACTTGTATTTTTACTGCGCGAGCGTTCGCTGCGAGAATAATATTTCTGTTTAATAAACATACCGCGTTCCCTTAAATTGTCTGATATAATTAAAATATAGTTCGGTAACAGTTAAGTGAATAAATAATACGCAAAGCCTTTTCTTTTCCTATATTTCTTGGTTTGTTCCACTATACCAATGTCTTAACGCCTCTGCCGACCATCGGGAACGGACTGCAAATCGACCTTTTGGTCCAAATTCCCACCAAAACTAAATACTATTGTGCCGGAACCACCCGGTAGCCATCACGATTGGTTGAACTACCCAGTTTTGCAAACCAAAACAGTTTTTTTTTGAACATATAACATCTTCATTCCAAACTATTTGAATAAGTACCAGAACTATTTGTCCTATTTACTTATATGCCACCAAATAAACAAAATCATGCTTTCTGAAAATATGAGTCAACTTTTGGTCGTTGAAAATGTTTCTTTTTACTCTACATATACTCAATTAAAACTAATGTTAAACAGCTATTGGAACAAAACTTCGACTATTTCATTACCATAGGTCATAATTATAATTATCTATAGCAAAAAAGTTATATATACCTACAGGCGTTTTTGAGTTAGGGTAAAACTTGTTTAGCTTGCGTTTGCCAATTTGTTTCTGAAATTGGCTAATATATTAGTTTGAAAACTATCGTAAGTATGATTCAATTGGGTAAATAAAATAACAAAGGCTAAATTCACGTCGAAAATGGTTGCAGTCAGTTCGACTTTAAAATTGAGTTAGCCTTTGTTATTTATTTACCAAAATGAATCATAATAAATTGTACTAACGAGTTTTCAAAATTAGAAGTTACCCAATTTCAGAAAAAATGTGGCAATCACAAGGTAAGCAAGTAACTTTTACCCTCCCTCAAAAACGGGGAGCTTTATATAACTTTTTTCAACCAACTTAGATAATATAATGAACATGCCGATTTTATTCAGAGCCTATCAATTTTCTTCAGAGCCTATCAATTTTCTTCAGAGCTTGTCGATTTTCTTCAGAACTTGCCTATTTTCTTCTTTCTTCGATTTTCATCCAGGAATAGAACAGCCGCGGCCTTACAAAGGACCGAATTTAGCTCAATAAACACGCTAATAATTCGGAACATTTGTAACGTACCGCGAACATTCTTACACTTTTCTTCTTTTTTCTTTTGGTCTTCTTTTACAGTCACTAGTGATTAGGATTACCAACGACCACATTTTGGAATGCACATAGAAAGTATGTAGCAACTTTTTGGCACGAAACATGTAATCAAGAATATGTAAACATGTAGCAGGAGCCTTATTTTCTTTTCAAATTTTAGGAATTATAATAACTGTAATAACTTTAGAACTTTTTAAAATAAATAATTTTATAAACCAACGCGATAGATAGTGACCGCCTAGGCAAGTAAAAGGTACAGCGGTAATAAAGTTGAGGCAAAAACTACACCAACTTATATTAAGTATAGTATTTTTTTTAACTAATAAAAAGATGGAATTCTTTTAGTCTGGGTTTACCTGAAAGTCATTAATTCAAGCAGAAAGTACATAAAACACATCGAATAACAAAATGCACAGTGAAAATTAATAGCCTTGTAATAGTTTAGTAATACTTACTATTTGATTGAAAACTATTATAGCCTGTGAAAAAAGCTGTTTCAAAGTTTACCGGGTTCTCAAAGAGTGTGATATTAAAGTAAAGTACAGAACAGTTTAAATATTGTAACTAACCCCTTCTGCCACAAAGAAACATAAATCAAATAAATTTTTTTTATGAGAATGAATGACGTGACTAGCTAGTCTTTCACCCGCCGGCCGTAACAGTTGCAGTGTCACTCGGAACTTTAAAATAATAAAGTTTCGCGTGACACTGCACTGCGCACGTCATCCTGAAACATCACACAGTCTAGTAATCAGATTACTACACTGTGTAATCAGGTCATAAAGTCTCAATTTGCCCAGTAATTTCACTAGCTACAATGCCCTTCAAACCGGAACACAGTAGTGCTTGCACACTACTGCTTGGCGGCAGAATGACTGGCAAACTACGCACACACGCAGGTTACGTACGTGATGTAAATAACCTGGGACTTCTAGAGTTAATGAAATATATGGAATGATACGGTGATAAAATTAAAGTTCAATAATTAAGGTTTCAGGAAATGATAAACAGAAGGGTCTCTCCAAAAGTTTTTTGTTTTTGAAAAGAATTGAAGGCTCCAACCATCGCCCACAACAGTGAATGCCATTCCGCTATTTGCATCCCCCTCGGAGCGGAAAGGACAGAACCGGAATTAGCTATACATAAGCCATATTTTAATAGCAAAGCAAAAATCCATTCAGTCCAACAATTTTGTTAATGATTAAATCTATAAAAGTAAGCTATGATAGCTCCATAAACGAACTCAGCCGTAGTCTGTAGGTCAAAGGCTAAATAGCCAATGTAACGGTAAATAACATAGTTTAAAGGTATAGGTTGCTACAACCATGTTTGTCGCAGTTTCCTCAATGCAAAGATTCCCCTGACAAGCAATGTCTTATACGTGGAACTGCCTCCTGTACCGCCCAGTGCAGAATTTACACAAAAGGATACCTACGCTATATTCAATTGATTTTCCAATAGTGATGAGTAGACGTTCGCATGAGAGCTCAAATGTAATAAACATTTACTACGCCTTAGGAACCCGTGAATATTAAAATATTTTTTCTAAAACGCACTTATTTCTCAAGTAAGATATTTACTTAATTTAAATTTTCAGTCATCGTATTAAATATATGCATAAACTGAATGGTATTTATTATTGGTTCATTATTATTAACATTAAATTATTATTCCATTTCTTTGAAGGATTTGGCAGGATACGATCATTACTCAATGTTAAGGAAGACAGGAATTCGATACTCAAGTATTTCTTTAGGCTTAACTCGACTAGGTATAGTTATTGGTAAATAATAGAGAAGGAAATGAAACACTGGCCTTGCGTAACATTTCTTAATTCATTAATAAACATGATTTCAGTTTCTTCAGCATTAGAAGATTGTTAAATTAGAAATCGTTTAGCTCAAGGAACAGGCCATGCAGAAACATAACTTTATATTGAATTTAAATCAATCAACCATTTGTTGCCAGCGTGGGTTTTATTTAGCCGCATATATCGGTAGAACGAAGAAATCTCATTTAATTACATTTTAAGGAAAATATTACCAAAATAGTAATCTAAATTGTAAATTAACGGTAAGAACAATTGAGTGTATTATAAAATATCGAGTTATAGCTAAATTGATAAATGAGCTTTTTTATCCAAACTAAACTAAAAAAAAATGATTGTATGAAAAATCAATCGTACATACTACAGTGCAACGTTTTCCCCGTGATGAAATTGTCCTATCAAGGGAATTGAAATATTACTAAGCCAATTCCGAGATCCACTACCTTTTTATCCAGGAGAAAGGTCACCTTAAGTCCTAGAAACAATATAAGACGTTCTCTTGGTAAAAAGCTGGTCCTACCAACGGAATTGAAATAGCACCCATAGGACGAATTCGCCTTAATTACGACTGTGCAAAGTTTTCTCAATGACAAAATTGTCCTATCGAGGGAATTGAAATATAACGGCATATAAATTCAATTAATTCATTTTTAGACAAACCTCTTAGCTAGAGAGGTGGCGAGCATTTAAGTATAAAACGGAGTTACTTTGCGAACTGGGGTAACTTTGATGATAGCTTGACTTGGTAAGTTTATTCGGATTTAATGCGCGATACAGAATGCAACCAAAATTTTGCTTGTTTTGTTGTTGTTTGTATTTATTTATTATTATATTGCTGACGCATCGTAGTAACTGCTGTCAGAACCAAATAAAAATAATTGTTAAACTTTAGTGTGAAACAGCAATGTATCTGAATAACTTCAGTGGCAGAACCGTAAGTATTATTGTTTGGTTTGTAGTGTTTTACTATTTTAATTGTACGTTTCTTTAAGATTAATCTGAGCATGATTTCAATTTTTGTTGCGGTCGCCATTTGATCACCTTGTATGCCCTATCAATGTAGCCCAGTTAATCTAAAGTGTTCATGCACAATCTTTATCAATTTTATCCCAATGGTGGTTGTACCCAATCTTTTAAGAGTAATGTCTACGTTATCAATTTAACCCCCCATTTCTTGTTTTTTTTAGCTGCCTCATAATTAGCACGTAGAAAAAGACCGCGGGTACCCGCCATTACAAAAACTACACCGAGGAGATAATGGAAGAAGCAATAGAGAAAATCACTAACGACAAATTGCGGCTTCACTTCTATACAAAGTTCCAAAAAATAAATAAAAAAATTAAAAGTCTATCTCCGATTTTCTAATAAAATAAATGTTTTATGCGCTCTAATGAATAACCATCACAAGCTTGCCAGTTTGCAAGTTAAAAAATAATTATTCCAATAATAATAAAAAATATTTGAATTATCTAGTGTTTAAATTGAATTATACCCACTATCAAATTCATCCCTTGAATCAAAGTATCCCCAAGAATTTTCAAAAATCAATGTTTTCTAAACGTTAGTTTCTAAATTGATTTTTCTTTTTGATTTTAGTAATGTATCGGAATTGCACTTCTTATTTAATTTCCAAATTAGTCCTATGAAATTATTCTGTGTATTTCTGTTCTCGTATAAATGTAAATCTTACATACGAGAATAATTTCATACATCACACAGGTAAAAACATGAAATCGCGCTGCATGATAGTAAAATTGTCAAAAGTGTTATAAAAAAGTCTGCGTCAAACTCAATGGCGGCTGTGAAGTGCGCTGCAAGCCCTCCGCAAGCTGCCCACACCACTTACTTCTTCCCACGCACTTCTCATTTTTGCTATTATAATGCGCAGCGTTCCGCGCCGACTTCACAGCCACCATTACGTTTGTCGCGGACTCTACCTCGGGTGCTTCGCCCACGATCCATTTGCAGTCCGGTGAAAACGCTTCCAGTCCGTTGCATAACTTGTGCAGCACGGCTTGGCTCAGGCTCGGCACGCGTTTTAGAAGCTCTTGCAGTAAAACGTGGAAATGGTCCCAGTCTTCGGCGACGCAGCGTTGAGACGAGCTCTCGACTGCACCGCAGACAACAATTATTAATCAGCGGTCACTTTCAAAATAATACTCTCGAAACATAATACAGGAGAAAGAAAAAACAGAAATAGGGTTGCCGCAATGGAACGGGTTGTTTTTGTTGGTATGGTTTATGGTATATCTTGAGAATTTATGAACCGGTGAAATGTAACAAGTAAGTACCGCTCGTGCTATCTACTCGACGCGACGGTTCCGTTACTATTGATTGCTTGCCTCATCTCACGGTGACCGTTGACCAAAAAAATTCCAAAGGGAAAGATCAAACCGAATTGATTTAAACCTGTACGATGAACAGAAAGGTTGTACTTATCAAAAGATTTATTTGAATAGTAACTCACTTTCCTCTTCATAAACGGGCTTAGCGACCGGCTCGAACCCTCCCGCCAATAAGCAGCCGTCTCGCTCCCGCAAGTAAATGTAGCCGTCCGGATCGCGTATCACTGGAATAATGATCAGACATATCACAAAAGGGGTGGTACCCCTTGCATTTCGTTTCAAGGTCATGTGATGAGCAAAATATTATTAAGTCATCCCTAAAAAATCGTTTTTGCTCTTTTATGAGTGATGATCGCCATAGCAGATGTTTTGCTGAGTTAACATTTCCAACCTATGGTCTAAATTCACGACGATATTGGGAACGTCAATTAGATACTGTCTTTTATTTTGAAAAATCTTCCTGCATATAACTTCAGTCACTTCAGTGTCTATATCACTTTTGTTGTATAATTTATAGGCATAGAATTTGACACAAGACTTGTAGCTTTATAAGGGGAGACTACATTATAAAGCTACAAGTCTTGTACTTGTACCAATAACCTGGCAACAAGCCAGAAATAAAATTTAAATAATGCGTTTAATAAAGGTACAAGTTAACAAGTGTACAAGCAGATTGGCCGATATATTACTTTACTCTATTAATAACAAGCATTTGTTCATAGATCATAGACAATCCATAGTGCTTTTTCATTATTTAAATGTCAAATCTAACAATTGTTATGGTCGTTACAAGTGTACGGAACTACAAGTTAAAAATTTTTTTACCTAACTAAAGAGCTAGGTATAATGAACTACAAGTGTAGATAAATTTTCTGAAAGTGGGTTGTATTGGTTGTGTCACGTGTTAATAAATGTTCAATTGGTAAAGTTAAGTAAATGTGAATTACATATCATTATTTAGCGACAAATTCAGCTTAATCTTAACTCATGAATAATGAACGCATATCACAAAACCTAATATGAGAACAGTCATATATAACCTTGACCCAACTTAATATACTTAAACTTAAATAGCTTAGCATAAAGATAATGACGCTCGTGATTTCATCCACTACTTATTTATTTTCCCGCGGGAACTTTTCATTTTCCGAAATAAAACGCATCTGTCCCGGTAATATAAGTACCCAAATTACCTAACTAAACTTCATCCAAATAGATTCATTATTACACATTGGCTTGAAAGCCAGAACAAACAAAATAGACAGTTTTATTAATTTATATTAATATGTAGGATTTAATGTAAACTTGACAATGGCTAAATTCACTAATAAAGGAAAGCCAAATTAAAAAATAAGCTATTTACGGTGACGTTTATTCATAGTGGTGTGCAACTTGTAACATCATAATCTAGATTTTATACTGTACTTGGTCTGTGGTTCCACGCCATGACGTTCGTAGTGATGTGAATTATACTTGTAATCGATGATTTGTAGGTTTATAAAACGCTTGTTACTAGTAACTTGTAGTACTTGTAGTTAGCTGCTACAATTGTAAGCTACAATTGAAACGGGGCCCTGATGGTAAGTGCTGACGCGGCCTACGATGGTGCATGCTTGCCTAGAAGATACCTGTTCACTCTTGACTTTAAGACACTCGGGTTATAGTTAGCTGGCAACAAGGAAGACGCTACGGCAAGGTATCCCACTCATTTGCTGTGCGTATTATAAACTTAGAAGATGCAGAGTTCTTGTGTGCCGACTTACTTTCACGGAGATTGTCCATACAAAGTCATCAGCGTGACAGGATTTATAGCTGAAATCTACATACCTGGGGTCATCGGGCTCAACCCTTGTATAGGTTTCGTGTGCAAGTAGTAGTGTTCACAGGGCAACAACGGGACCTTGACTTGAGGACGAGCCAGCTGGCCTACCTAAGTTATAAGAAAACTTGTTTTATTTATGTTGAAAACTAGGGGTGTTTTAAGCTTGCAAATACGTCTGCAGAGCTCCCAAACGGATAGACCAATTTTGTATCATTATTAACTGGTAGTTGTTGAATGCCATGTTAGTTCATGACAATCTTATCAGCCATTTCCTAGATAGTCACGTTTGTGCACGATCTGTGTTAGAATCACCGCTATATTTGTTGACACATGCTGAGTTGTTTAGGAGTCCTGTTGTTGGGTATCTTCAAAGTCCATGACCAGTTCAGTTGAGCACCGATATTTCCTATAGGATATTTAGCTTATTTATATAAGTGATCACTATTTCACCTGATGATGGACGATGTGCCTACGATGGAACAAGCTTACCTAGAAGTTTCACTCAGAAGTAAAGAGATATAAATGGGATGTAATATATGAGGTAGCGGTACGGACCTGCCGCGCCCAAAACCCAGCACAGTTGACGAAGTAGTCGCACTTGATGGCCCCGCGTGTGGTCTCCACGCCGCTCACCTTGCCATCTTTAGACAGCACCGCTGTGACAGCGCACTCTTCCATCACCCCCACCCCTGGCAGAGCAAATTAGTCTCAATGCTTTCCGACTCCCTATGTAGTGTTTGTAGTTTTCAGTTTTCAAGACAATGACCAATAACTGGCCAACGCCGACTCGCACAGTCGGACTTGCGTACGAAGAGTTCCGTACCATAAAGTATAAAAACGAGCAAAAAATATTACGTTCGTTGCATGGGATCCCCCTTAGGTATCTGTATATTGTATTTTATTCTGTTTTATAGTATTTGTTGATATAGCGGCATTGTCTGTGAAAATTTCAACAGTCTAACTATCACGGTTCATGAGATACAGCGTGGTGACAGGCGGATAGACAGACAGACAAACAAACGGACAGCGGAGCATTAGTAATAGGGTGCGCTTTACCTTTTGAGCACTGAACCCTAAAAGTTGAATAACGGATTTTAATGGAAATCCTCCGAGGCAGAACGCCATCCTAATAAGACAGTTTTGAATGTTTTTTAGAAGTTTTTGTTATTGTGAAATGGGCAACGTTTGACTGCACTTCACCTGATGTTGAGTGACGATGCAGTCGAAGTTGTAGCACGTTGGTTTATGAAATTTTGAATATCACGCTTCTTAACACACTGAGAAATACAGTAATGAAACCTAAATAACTCACCACTGTCAACTGCTTCTTTTATCAGGGACATGCAGAATAAGTGGGGGTCTCCTACTCCGTCCCCAGGTATCCAGAGGCCACCGTACACATCTTCCACGTTCAGCATCGGCCATAGTTCTTGACATTTTTTAGGCGAGACAAGCTCACACGGTATGTCCCAAGATCTGTGTCAGTATGATACGGAGTAATTAATAAATCGTTGGAACTTCGTCAAAGAAGACATATAATTATAATAGTTATGTAGATAGAATGGTGTGAAAATTGTTGATTTTGAATCGACCCTCGGGTAAATAAGTTTCGCTCGGGTTCCGCTAGCTAAGGCGTTATCAGCTTGTGTGTGAACGGGCGGAATATCGCGTACCCACTCGGATATCGCTACCGCGGGCGTTACAGGATACCGCCCAAAACCAACTTATTATTACAGAAAGAATAATAAATCGAAGATTATATTGCATCCAGCAATCCACACATGTATTGGTGGATATTAACTTCAGACAAAAAATGCGGTAGCAGTAGCACCGAAGAGAAGGTAAAATTATCCCTACGTTATATTATAAGTTATAATTTATAACCCTTTCACTGGTATCATAAAATACATGTAGTATTTTCACATTTGGCGCGTTCAAAAAATGAATTCAACAAATTTTGATGCGAGAGAAGGCGAGAGCCCGCTGCACAAATACCTACGTCCTACGTCATCGAGTACCTCAATAGGCTATCTGTAGATCGTTAACCGACACTTAAACATGTAAAAAAATCAGGTCTGCCATTTCCGATCCTGCCGGGTAGGATTTGAAACAATTAACCTGTAAGATTTTAAAGAAATTATCCGTCTTACCACAAAAGATTTAGACGCGCCTTAAACACTTGTTGAACAGTTGTTCCATGAATTCCATACCACAAATCCGCGCCTAACACTCGTTTAAGATAGACGGGCGTTAAACACGTGCTAAAATTTTACCGTCTTGCCACAAAAGATTTAGACGCGCCTTAAACACTTGTTGAACAGTTGTTTCATGAATTCCATACCACAAATCCGCGCCTAACACTCGTTTAAGATAGACGGGCGTTAAACACGTGCTAAAATTTAAACATTCTCAACCCTTAGTTTAAGAGGTGTTTAACTGTCGCTGTCACCATAACACACACAGTCAAACTTCACGCTAATAACGTTCCGTTTTTTCTATGGTCACAGCTATGACGCTAACATGTATTGGATTTACAAAATGAGTTCTGCGCGGAATGAAACGATTCGTATAATGTCACCTTATTTAAAAAATGTGGATCGAGTTAGACAGTGTTTCAGTAAACACGGTATAAACATGGTTTTGTAGACGGTTTTCAGACGGTATACGTTTACGATATTATTTAATGAAAGCAGGTCATCATCAACAGCCACTTTTAGCGGTTGCTTGCCCATCCAACCTAGATCCATCGGCTCCCCACGGTTTTTACCAAATCGTCGGTCCACCTAGTGGCGGGCCGGCCTACGCTGCGCCTTCCGGTTCGTGTCGCCACTCGAGAACCTTTCTTCCGCATCGTTCGCAGTTCCGGTGAAAGTAGTAGCTAGGTACGGGGCGGGGTATTTGGTAGTGCTGCTGGTACGAGATAAAGTTCACCATCATTGCAACATGGCAGCTGTAGTTCCGTTTTCTGCCACTTTACAGACATGTTTGCTATGGATTCAATGTTATATTACGGAACTATCCCGAAAGTGGCGCCACTTCGCGGACGCCGATTTATCGCTAAACTACGCTGTCTCTCGTCGTTACATCGGAATAATGATACTTCCTTGTAAGAATTTAGTTTTAGGTGAGAAACCGAAGACGCGTAGGTATATTGAATTCATGTAAATCATTGATCAATGATTGATTTATCGAAGATCGTTGGATTGGAAATCATCGTAAAATATCATTCACCACACAGTGATTTTTACTTGACCATGATTATAGATTCGATTGATTGAATGGCACTTTTGCTTGACTATGTATAGTGCAATGAGTATAATATAGATACTGCATTGCTAATATAGGCACACAGATTCGAAATGAAGTGATCCGCAGAACTAAAGCCGCTCAAAGTGACGCACTATGGGGGAGGCTCATGTTCAGCACTCAGCAGTGGACGTCTTCAGCATATATATGTATATACTCTTTGGTCTTCAGGCTGTTGATGATCATGATGATGAATAGACGTTACCTTCTTTGTTAATTCACCCACGAACGCAAGAAGTAGTACGAACTATATAATACGCTAACACAGGTGCATAGATACCGGCACAAAACAGAAAGGTAAAAAGTGAACTATAAAGTATGGTTTACAGGTACACGTACCTTGACTTGCAGATCGTCTCAGATTTGTCCAATTAACTACACAGTGCCCACTACATTTATAGATATATTAACTAATAGTTCAATTCCGATCCTATCAATATTGGTGAAAGATTCGCGACTACAGAAAAATATAAATCTATTCAGGAAAATCAAAGCTCTTTTATCCAAAAAAGAAAATGGCCACCATGCATTGGGCTCACCATAAAGGGGTGGTAGAACGCATGCTCCACGCAGCGCATCGATCCGGAAGATGCCCACACTGCAGCCGAGATACGCAAGCCCAGGATGCAGCATCGATTTGTAAAAATGGCGGCCGAATTTGAAACTATCGACTTAAAGAATCTTCTGTATAAAACGAAGATAAGATACGATCGATTGAACCCCATCTTTTTTATAAGTCGGACAAAATACGTTAACAACGTGATATGGTCAAAACATTCATTTCAATCGTATAAAAATAAAGCCACATAATATCACTTGTCAATGTAATCTGGATTATATCTTTTGAGTTATAATCCAGATTGATTACATTCAAACCGCTAAACAAGTAAAATAGATCATAAAAAGCGAACAATGCTCGAAGTTTCGCTGCTACATTTAAATAAACGAAGTAACTTACCAGTGCTATATGATGCATAGCTGTTTTTCTTGCCAGCCAGAATGCCGCTACCAAATCTAACAATGTCCTCGCGCGGTGCATAAGTAGGCACATATACTGAGAAGAGTTTACAAAGAAAACTGGTTTAAATAAATTGCACAATGGCTACACCATACTATTCAAGTGTTGGAAACACCGCGAGACAGGAAGTGATACACCGGGAAGGTCAGGTAACGCGAATTGAGGACGCATGTGAGTAAATTGACAGTTAGCCTGTAAGACTCACAGCAGACACGCACGTGCACTCTAGATGCGTTTACTTCGGCGATTAAGGGCGTGCCGCCTCGTATGCAGTTGAAAAATTTGCTCAGCCAATATTTGCGCATGCGCTAAACGCCCCCCAAATCATAAGGGCCTAATGATTTAATTTACTATCGATCTTCAATTCACTTGCATATTGGTATGCACTAAATATATCTCACGTCTAGACGGACCGGTCGGCCCTCCCTTCCTTATTAACGACTATATAATGCCCCCAGATTGTAGGGTTGCCAGCCGTCTGAAATTCTCATATAAAATCAAACTCACCAACGGAAGACGCAGAGTAGGCCGGCCCCTCATTAGGTAGATCGATGGCCGAACCACGGGGAGCTGGATGGAAATGGATGGATGCAGCCGCTCAAAGTGGCGCTTTATGGGCCTATGTTCAGCAGTGGACGTCTTCAGGCTGACGATGATGATGAAGATGATGATAGTGATGGTGATGATGATGATAATGATGATGTTGATGATTATGACCTACTATAACGCTGACCATTAGGCGAATGTCGTCTTGTTAAGGAGCTATTAACTCCTAATAGCTCCTGTGTGCAAGCCTTGCCCAATAAGCATTCATAGAAGGCTTACACAAGGATCCTGCTTAGGCCACGAGTTTTACCTACTGTTTGTTGTTTAGTTTAACGGGCTGTTGTAGGTTTTATTCTACTGATCAATGGAGCGTATCCTTTGCGGAAAGTGCCCAGTTTCACGTCAAAAGCCCAAACAAACTAAGGGATAGTTACCTCCAGATTCTCCTACCTAGACTGCTGCTGAAAGAATGAAATCTGGAGCTACAACTATTAGATGGTTGGAGACTAAGGTCAATGATCTTTCAGGGTCGCTAATCGGCAAGTTAGCGCATGAAATGTGTTACATATAAGTATACCCGTTCCGAAAGTAGAATGTCCAGACTGGATAATTGCTTGCAAGACGGACCACGCCAGTAGGTGTAATAGATAAACAGTAGTTGAAACCAAGTAAAAAATACATACACTGACTGGCTCTTCATCCGCCTGTACACCGTCATCCGATCTCTTGTCCGCGCTAGGAGCAGGGAGCCACACTGCTTCCACCCTGTGGGACGACCCCGGGCCTCCAGCTCTTGGAGAAGGCGGATGGAAGACTGCGCCAAACGAACTTGTGCCAGTGTTGGCTTGAACGCTCCTACTAGCCCCGATGAGTGCCAGCGGCTGCCTGCCCCGATTCTGTACAAAATCACACATAAATCTATCATTTCTTGATTGGTTTACTCACACCACAACTATGGAAAAGGCTTACAATTTACATGGACGCAAAAACCATTTTCAAAATGAATAAATGGGCTGTAATTTCTCAAAGTAAAACCAAAACCAGTGTAATGTATAGTCTCCGCCAAACTCAATGGCGGCTGTGAAATTAAGTTTGAGGCCGACTCTACTCATACATTATAGATCTAAGCTTCAAAACCACCTAAAAGAAATATGACAGTCATACTTGTGAGTGTACTTCTTTCCTAAAAATATTATGTAATGTACATTACATACATTTGTATCTTAAAATTTTAATGGCAAATTGAATAGATTTGCCATTAAAATTTTATATTTAAATATGGTTCATGACATGGCATAAAAACCTTCTATGGTTTATTCTAAACAACAATGGCATTTTTAAAAGCCTACAAGAACACTATTCTGTATTCATTTGCAGATTTCCATAGGAACACAAGAGCAATTAGATGAAATCAATGTCACAAAATTATATAATATAGATCTTCCAGCTACCATCAAGTCAAATTGTATAGAACTTAAAAGTTTCTATTACAACAAAATTAAGTAAATTAGGTTGTAAGCAGCTGGATAAATAATGTAAAGAAAGGGTGACCTGTAAGGTAGTCAGAAAAGGAGGCCTATGCCCAGGGTGGACAACCTAATTATAGAAGCTAAGAGAAAATATATTTAATTTATTTTATTCTATATTAACCAATAACAACCAATTTGTTGCAAAAGTATTATGATTGGAAGTTCTACTTTTAGCAGAACTATAAACCCGTTTAATGCATGAAAAGGAATATTAGGTGGATATTAGGCAACATCACAACACAAGTGATAATGTTAATGCACCATTTCAATCAAACTAAATGTTGGTCTAAGCATATTCTCAAAATAAAAAAGAATCACATAACTATTCCTCCGCTATGTTTCTGTTAGAAACTATGAGTAGGTATGCAATAAACTATTTTGTGTAGGCCTCGTTGGTATGTACGGATACGGATATAAGCTATCGCTACGTCATTACGTCTACTTGATTAAGTCAATAGAAGAAAAATGGTGTGAATTTTTCTTACGCTACCGATACATTTTATAAGCTTTTACAACGAACAATAAACGGTTCTTGTGGATGGATAACTGCATTTCTTTCAAAATCCTAACAGGTTATGGGCCTAGGCTTTCACAACTCTGTTCAGGTGTTGCAGTTATCCGGGTTGCAGAGAGGCAAAACCGTCTTTTGTTTTTCCTGTTGAAGAGGAGTTTTAGTTGAGGGTGAAGTCTGGTGGAGAGAAGCATCAGGCGGATACAACGGTTCTTCAACAGAAAGGGAAAGCTGAGTAGCTGAGCGGGGACAATGGATCAGCTAGGAGGTTCATCGGTAGGATTTTTTGGGAGAGGTGAACTGGAAGGTGCCAGAAATTGGAGTACGTGGAAGTTCCAGACAATGGTATTACTGAGAAGCATGGGTTTGCTTGAGATTGTCGATGGAAGCAGAGGAAAGCCAATTGATTTAAGAGAACAAAGTGCTTGGGAAGCTAAAGATGCTAAGGTTCAGTCTTTACTGGTTATGCGGATGAAGGAGGACGTAATGTTGCACATTATAACTTGCACAACTTCGGCGGAGATGTGGAGAAAGCTACTGAGTGTCTATGAGCAGCGATCTGATACCAGTATTCACTTAGTACAGCAGAGGTTCTTCCAATATAAGTTCGAAGTAGGGATAGCAATGTCAGTATTTTTATCCAAGATACAAGAGATGCAAAACCAGATGAAGCAGATAGGTGAACATATTCCTGAAAAGCTTGTGATGACCAAGGTGCTAATGTCATTGCCAGATGAGTACAAGCATTTCGTATCTGCTTGGGAATCGGCGCCAGAGGACAAGCAAACATTTGATAACTTGGTTGCGAGGCTTCTTGTTGAGGAAGAGAGAATGAAGTCCAGGAATAATGAAAAAGAAGATGATTTGGCTTTGTGCACGGCGAAACTGAACAAGAGTAATAATGTTCAGGGGAAGAAATGTTTTAAGTGTGGGCGTGCAGGACATTATGCGAGGGAATGTCGGAGTGATAAAGACGTTCGGAGATGCTATGGTTGTAACGAAACCGGTCACTTAAAACATCAGTGTCCAAAGCGTAAGAATGATACAAATGGACAGAGTAATCAGAGTTGTCTTGCTTTGCCAGCAATTTTATCGAAAAGTGCGATGGTGGCCGAAAAAGGGAGAGTCACTGGACAATCCAGCAGATGGATCATTGACAGTGGAGCAAGTGATCATATGACATTTGAACGTAACTTCAACTTCAACTCTTGGTTAATGGCCTTTGTGGAGAGGTGACCACAATTGTTCACTTCGTTACGTCAAATTCAAACGTCATGTCAGTTTGTTGTCGTTGGAGATGGACGTCAGTTACAAATAAAAGGAGTTGGAGAAATAAAATTCAAAGGGAATATTTTGAGCAACGTGTTATATGTTCCAGAGTTGAAGCTGAATTTATTTTCGCTAAATAGAGTCACGAACAAGGGATACTCGGTGGAATTGACGAGAGAAAAATGTGTGATAAAGAGGAACGATGGTGTAATCACAGGATTTAAAGAAAACAATGTTTATGTTTTGAACTTCACAAGGTGCGATCGTCAACACGCAGCAGTGGCGCTAGTTGAGCAGCATGAGCAGCACGAGCAGTTACATAACGTTTTCTTTATATCATCGGAGAACGAAAATGAGGTATGTTCGAGAGATGTTAAGAAACCGGAACAGACAGAGAAAGAACAGGTACAGTTCGAGCCAGAAAATGTACAGTTAGAGTCAGAGCATGTACAGTCAGAGACAGAGCGTGTACAGCCAGAGTCAGCAGAGGAGATACAGACAGAGCAAGAAGTATCTGAGAGAAATGATGATGGGATCATTGAAAAAGTGAAAAAGAAAGGGAAAGTAAAGTTTTCTGAGAATTTTACATTAGAGGAACAAATGTGTTATGAGAAAACTACAGGAAATAACTCAGTGGATAGTTGGCAGAAAACAAGACATAAGAAAGTACAAAGAGAGAAAAGAATCAGTACAAAAAGAAAGAAAGACCATGGAGGAAATAGTGATTACAGTAAAGAGTTTCATCAACAAAGTTTGGCTCTGTGAACTGAGAGGGACAGTTTTGTAGGTTTTTAATATTTTGTTGTAGATGAGGATGTTTATGTTTATTTTAGGGTGTAGTTTAAAATAGGCAGGGTTGTTATGTGTTTATTGTTTTCTATGTGGGTGTATAGTTTTTATCAGGGTAGTAGGGTTGTGATTTTTGTGTTCTTAACCTAGGGAGTGTTAGGTAAAGTTGTGTTTTGTTTATGTGTTGACTTGTGTTATCAATAGTCATGGGTTAGATTGTCATTTGTTTGATTGTGTTCTTAATGGGGTTGGAGTTTTTTGGTTTGTAATACGTATACGTAGTAAGGGAATAGATGTTGCTTAGTGCTTATAAGGGTTTATAAAATATTTTATTGAGGGGAGGTGTTAGAAACTATGAGTAGGTATGCAATAAACTATTTTGTGTAGGCCTCGTTGGTATGTACGGATACGGATATAAGCTATCGCTACGTCATTACGTCTACTTGATTAAGTCAATAGAAGAAAAATGGTGTGAATTTTTCTTACGCTACCGATACATTTTATAAGCTTTTACAACGAACAATAAACGGTTCTTGTGGATGGATAACTGCATTTCTTTCAAAATCCTAACAGTTTCCAACCCCTTCAGCATGGTAGTCTTTCTAGTTTCTCCTGTCTTACTCATGATGGAGCAGGTAAAAACGTCATGTAAAACGGGCGAAGGCTGTTACCCACTATTATTAGTGCAGATAAAGAATGTTCACCAAGCCCAAGGTATCTCAGCACAAAGACAAATAGTGTTCATTTGTAACTACAATGCCAAATCAGACGCTCCAACTACACAAGGCACTTGCCTGCCTAATAAAATGCAAAGCACTCACTTCTCTTTCTCAACGAGTACGGTTTTATCACCCCAACCACGCCTCGAAAGGTGATACGCCACAGCGGCGCCCATCACGCCGCCGCCACATATTACTACTCTAGCATCTGTAGGCAGCTCTCTCAAACATTTCTCTAACTTATCTTCATGATCTAGGGAATCCAGTCTACTTGAAAAATCGCGACACCTGACCGGTACACATTTTAGAGCGTTAAGTCTTCTTACACAACCGCGGTAACGCAAAACTAACATTATAAGTTACAAGGACTTTTCATTGATTTTGCAGTAAACGACGAATAAATTCGCATTAATTTGAAGAAGTAAAGTTACATTTATCAGATAATAATAATATAAATATTACAAATACGACACAAACTAGATGATAAAATTCAATAATTATTGTTTATGTTTTTGACCACAGAGTACCATAATAGTATTCTGTGCAGAGTTCATTGGTAAAAAGTTTTTGACTATCCTTAGCACAGAGTACATTGCACAGAGTACATTGGTAATGGTACATTGGTAAAAATCCTTAGTTTCACAGATAAGGTAGTGATATGCTCTATGTTGATGGATATGCTTAGTTTTTTGACATTATTTAATTAATGACATAAACAGTGCTGCCAACACTGATTCGCCAATGAGAGCTAGTGTCGTAAAAAAGTGCTAATTTTTCAGTAAAAAGGAGCGATTCTGCAGTTTTAACATGCTTTATGTGAATCAATAAGTCGGCCTTCTGGGAGTTTTACTCGCAGCGACATTGACTACAGTATACTTTGGGCTTTTTATCACTTACTTCTCTCAGCCAATCTTGAAATGGCGCCTCTTCAAAGCCATTCATCACTGAGTTCTTGACTAATTGCCATATAAATGACTGTTTCGATTAATATCTACAACACAACACCACATCCAGGCAATATTCAGAAGTTGAAAAGAATTTAAGTTGTAAAAAAAACGTACAATCAAAGAAGATTAGAGTATCGGAGCTCGGACTACAACTTTAGGATAATTCTCCGTTTAATAGAATTCTATCACGAATAGAGAATACCTATCTTAACATGAGATGTTAATGTCAAAATTAAGATATTGTCAAAGACAGAGCCACTTTTTTGGCCACAACACTTCCTTTTATATTGTGTGATCGAACTATAATGAGTATTTTTATTTATAATAATTTTTTTTTAAATATGTGTGGACATTTCACACATTTCACACATCGCCATCTAGCCCCAAACTAAGCATAGCTTGTACTATGGGAACCAGATAACGGATATAATACTTATATACTTTTTTGTTTGTAAATACATACATAGAATACAATATAACACCCAGACGCAGTACAAACATCTATGTTCATCACACAAATGTTTGTCCTGGGTAGGAATCGAACCCACAGCCCTCAGTTCAGAAGGCAGGGATACTACCAACTGAGCTATCGGGCCCGTCTAATAATAAGCATATATCATTTGACCATTTTCTTACCTGAAGGTAAGTGATGACATGGCCTAGGTGGTGCATAATTGCCGACAAAGAAGCCAAAGTCCTTCAAAAAAATAAGCTAAGGAGCTAAATACAATTTTTGGACCTGCCGATGTGAAAAAAGAGCTAAATTTAGCTCTAAAAGAGCTGAGTTGGCATCACTGGACATAAACATAACCATAACCACAGGTTAGAGAAAAAACCATAACCAACCAATGATCAACTTCAACTCTTGGTTAATAGCCTTTGTGAAGAGGTGACCACAATTTTGCCAGTGTCACGAGGACTCCAACCAATGATGATCTTGCTGTGAATGTGAAGTTGACATACAACCAATGTGTGAAGTTGACTTTGAATGATGACATCATGACACTAACAGTTTTTTAATTATTAGTTCTATGCGCTAGTAGTATTTAGCCGCTATAAATAATACTAACATTATGATTTATTTAAACCGTAGCTCAAACTAACTACTACAATGCACAGCAGCTATCGGTCCTTGATTTTGCGTAGTATGCTGTTCTTGTGCAGCTAGTGCGTTACAAATAGTTTAATATGTAGGCTGTATAATACTTTCAATTTCCCATACCTACTTGGAGCCAACAACATAGAATCTTGGAGCCAACCTTTTCAGGGATTTCCATCAGATGGCACGGTTTGAAGTTTGAACATTCGTAAAAAGTTTATAGCAAAAAAAAAAAAATTAGGCTACCTACCTACATTAAAAAAGTTATAGGTACCTACTTCGTTGCCTGAGCAACTTTTTTGTTATACAAACTATTGGCATGTAGAAAGAAGTTCCCTAAACAGTATCGTGAGTTATTTATAATTTTAATATTTTTATTATTATTTGATTATTTGGAAGGATGTCTTTGGTCAAGATAGTGCAACATGACGAAAATATTTACAGAATATTAGATAAACCACCACCAGAACCACCGAAGACACCAAGGTAATACCTATTTCAGTGATTGCTATTATTACATGGCTATTACCTACTAAACCTTATCTTACCTACATAAAATAAGTACTTCTTACCGTTTTTATGCACCAGTTTGAATAGGTATATAATTTGCGGCACATAATCTTATACATAAGGCATATTTAGGTACGTAAAATACCTATTTAAGCAAGCTTACCTACTTAGGTGCACTTATAATAATACTTATTATCACATCCATCCGTCGGCGGGCACCAGTAGGTACCTACTTTCTCTGATACTCTATAGGTATGTGTATAACGCTCCTTCTACTTAGTGCATTTCCACCTAACAGATACCAATCAAAACTAGAAAAAGAGTTGAAGGAAACCAAGAGACCCCAGCAACATCGCACTTTCGGTTACGCAGAGACACCACTGAAGACTCCCGACAACTTTCTGAAAAAAGGACAAGGTATCGGCCAACCGATAAAAAACGCTGACCACAAATGTTTTGTTTCGGGAAACCTGCCCCCAGTTCCAAAGCGTCCACCGCCAGGAAATAAGCCAGAAAAGCCAAAGGTTAACTTCCGCGTCGTGAATATCAAGAAAGCGGTTAAGGTTAAAGGCAAACCAGTTGAGCCCAGGTTAGCATCTTTAGACTCTAGAGTAGACCCACTAAACTGATATTATCTCATAAAAGGAAAGAGAAGGGGAAAGGGTATTCTCGCTGTTTCTTGAGTGGCATTATGGTATATGTACCTACCTGTATTAAAATTATGTTAAATAAAGGGTAGGTGGACTACATAAGCAGTTCAAGCTGACCCGGCTAGAATGCGCACCGCGTCAAAATTTTCTCGTAGGAGACCGTGACAAGGCTATGGTAGTGCCTAACTGTCTCACTCTAACAGCGACAATTAAGTAGTTTTCTCGCGATGCGCATGTTAGGCCAGCTGGATAGCCACGTTGTTATTATTATAGGTATTTCAAGTTATGAGGTAGATATACCTATCCTACGTATTACTGAATTAATCAAGTAAGTACTTTTAGATTGGTAGACACCAGAGACGGTCATATCAAGAAGATAAAAGGTTCAGGCGAAGTTCCCGAGTACTGCCTTCGACCAGACTTCGGTCAGATGCCTGCTTACTTGGTGAAGAGAAACAGAAAGATACAAAAAGCATTGGAAAAGATCAAATATGCTGAGGAGCACAAGGAGAGCCTCTGCAAGCTGATCAGCACAGAAAATAGACAGAAGTTGCTGGACGTAAGTCACTCAATTAAAGATACTTTTAAGATATTACCTGTCATTAATATTATTTTTGTAAAGATAGGTAAAAAGTACCTGTTTACGCATTTTCCAGAGAACATAAGTACATTACCCAATACTAATAGGTACCTACCTAGGGGCAAGATAGGGGCAAGTAGGTTGCCGCGGACAATTCCCACTTCGCTAAACTAACAGTAGACTAGTGTAGAGTCCGTCTTCTCACTTCTCATATTTTAGGTAGGTAAGAACTTAAACGCGCGGGGACGCGGGGAGCTGATGCAAGAGGCGAGCAGCCACTCAAAGTGACGTTCTGTAGGGGAGGCCTAGGTTCAGCAGTTGACGTTTCATGCAGACTGTCGATGATGATGGTGAGGAAAATAAGCACCTATAGACACACACACCTACTTTTACGCAGTGCGGGAAATATTATTGTGCAACTCACCCCCGATCCCTATGGCTACGCCAGTGATACTTACTAAGGGGACAGTAAAAATTACGTAGGTACACTGACTAATATTAGGTAGGTAAGTACTTATCTGTCATGAATGTCATGCCTCTTCTATAGGACCTGAAGCACAACTGGCAGCTTATGCAGAAAGCTTTCCTGCAACTGCCAATGCTCACCGACACCATTCCCAAGATCCTCAAGAAGACTAAAATGGAGAATGAGCTTCGACAACTTGAGAAAGATATCGCTTTGATCGAGAGTAACCCTTACATATATATTTTTGAGTGATTGCATTGCGTTGCGTTTATATTTAGTGAACTGTTTGTTGGATTTACTTTTATATCACTTATGTTCTAGTACCTATATTAACATCCCTGGCGCCAGATTGCGCCAATAGGTAGGGGTAATTTTCATCGTAATGTCCGAATTAGTAGTCCTGATCATTAGGTATCTAGCAAAGCTAGCCGAGCACCTGTTCCGTTGCTTCTTCAATGTACCTAGAATTAAATTATTTTGAAAAGAGTACCTAATTAATTTTTTGCTTGAAAATAAACAGCTAATAATTCACGTCAGAACCGCAGAAAATGTTGGAAAATAAATTGGATGAGGTGGTCGGTAAGGTGGTGGAGGAACTTACACCATCAAACGAGGACATGTATATCCTCGTGGTCCTACTAGTAGGACGAAATAGTAGGTCCACGAGGAAACAGCGTCAATTATTTATCGTCTACGTAGCGGCAGGTGGAGCCACGACCGCAACAACTAGCTAGTGATACCAATTTTTTATGAGTGAGAGATAGGTAGGTACCCAATTGTCCCCGGGTGGCAATCGGTTTTTTATAATAATTATATTATCTATTTGTTTATTATTTTCTCACTTGAAATTTATCTCAGACACAATATAGGCCACTTGAATGATTTTTTCTTGCACAGAAATTATGTTTTTGATATTTATATTAATTAAAAGCTGAGCTATTTTCGTGTTTTTTTTTTTCAATTCAAAATTTCTTTTCCCCCGTCCTTTTGCAAAAGCCCTGTATATTAGGTAGTAATACTATTTTAATATCTGTGATATTAGCTTACCAAAGGTATAACACTTATATAAATAAATAGGTAGGCTAAATAAAATAAAACACGTGCTTCCAAATTAAACCAAAATCAATTTATTTCGATAAGTTCCATACAAGATTCACAAAAATATTCGAATGCTGGATTGGATCACTACAGCTACCTTTAATAGAAATAGCCTAATTGACTAGACATCAGACTAAACTAAAGAGACTGGGCCTCTTAAGGATATGTCGCTGTGCCCTAAATCACTTACGTAAAAAATACATATTTCGCGCTAGATCCTGGCCGCAAATAAAGAAGCATCGGGTCGCCTTTTTAAAAGAACAGACCGGGCTTTCGTCTGTTTCGCATAAAGTAATGGAGCGAAGCAGTTCGTAAATCATATCCTTCCGAATAATAAAGAGCTGTTGGCATAACTTACTTCTTTATTTCGCGACACGACCTAGACTTATACAATATTATCACACCAAACTCTAGGCTTAGCGCCATTTGGACAAATTGGTTAAATGCAAATAAAAATAGTCGAATTGAATGCAACGTAATTTCTTCTTTAGAAATGATGCCTACCATAACCATTAAATTTAAATGATACCGGCTAATTCAGTCACGACGATTTAAATAGTTTACAAAACCGTTATCTTTGAGCGATGTGTCAGCAGTATTAGAGAACGTGGATTGAAAATAAACGTTTTACAATTCGAAGCGTACATTAGCGGTGAGTTTACAAGCTGACTCGAACTCTGCGTTAGGCGACCCATAAGAAGGTCCTACAATGGGGTATTTAATTTATAGTGATCCCTTTACGCGTGGTTATCTAATAATCATAATAAATGACAAGTAATCGTGGCCAAAATAAGTGAATTTTTTAAAATTTAATTATAAATTTTTAAAAGATAAATTATATTGTAAATTAATATTAAATTAATTATATATAAAAATAAACACGGCATTTTACGGTAACGTTAGAATTTTGAAAAACAAATAGTTTATTCATTACTTTGCTATACGAATACAACATTGAGACAACACCGATTTATTGAAACATTTGAAAATGTTAATATCATGGACATCGAGAATCTGTAAACATTGAGAACCTACGGAATTATTGAGACTTAACGTACGCTTTAAACTTTCAAGCCTGCATATGTATTGGATTATCATAAGATTATTATTAGACGCCAATAAAATAGACACATCGATCTGACAATTTAATATAATTGTATAATCTGGAATCTATAGTAAACCTTTCACCCCAGTTTCACAGTCTCGACATCTCTATTTAAGTGTTTGATAAATCATGATGTTATAACAAAACCAGTATTTGTGAAACATGGAGATACATCAAGATATTACATACTATTCTATCCTTACATATGGAATGGTAAATAATTTTATATCACTTTAATCCAAAACTTGAAGCAATACTAATTATTGTAATATATACTAGATCATTATTATAATGAAATTGATTATGTGTAAAATTGATTTTAACTTCTAATGATCGCAAAAATCCTTACGTTATGAGTATAATATTTGGAGTTATGTCGTCATTGTCTACAATTACAAGAAGACTTATACTATAATTATTTATAATCTAAGATCCTTGAATAAATATTTCATGAAATAAACATAACTATAACTTTTAAGTAGTTATAATAATACTTTAGAAAAAAACGGAAGATCTAGACACAACACAATAGTTAAGGGCGACGTTGTATTTTTGTAACATACCGAATATAACATGGTTAAATACAACGTCTTAATTTGGCAATGGATTCGAATAGTACACTAGTCTACAAGTATAATATCAAACGCACGTTATGGCGTTTACAAAAAGAGGACGTAATTTTTTACGAAATCTAAAATCATGTGTAGGCTTTGCCCAAACTTCCATACAAACGCGGAACTTCGTTATTTAACTACTAATATTTAAATACATATTAAAGCACATATACGTGCAAGTTGCAGAGTATAATCATATATATTATTAGTATTATTTACGCTTGGTTCTAAAACTTCCATCCCAAAACATAGATTGGACAATGCATAAAAATACTCAATATTAGTATCCAAAACGGTTCCTTATAGCCATAGTAAGCTCATTTTATTGATCTTCAGAGCTAAGTTATACTTAATTTACGTTTAGCACTCGACCTTCCATAATAAAAGAGACTGCAACTTATGTTCATTGTAAAGTAATGTAAAAAAATATTCGCATTTTTATATGGAGTCACGTGCCATCGATACAACGTGCATGCCTTCCCATAAGGCCTAAAATAACGAGAGCATTTGAATGCTTCTTAAAATTAAAATTGCACTTAAAGGTTAACTTAAATTGTTTTGAGCAAAAACCATTGAATGAAACGCTTTTTAATAATCTAGTGAGATCATGCATTAAATAAAATTAAATAAACCTAAACTTAACAAGAGGAAACGTTAAAGCGCGTAGATTTGGAATGTCGACGGTGTCTTACCGAGCTCGCTTAGGAAGTGACGCTGAAACAACGAAGTTTACGTCATTACCACAACTTTGTAGCTTTCATTATTCATAACACAATAGGCATGACTAAAATTTTTTTTTGCATAAATTAAAAATATTCCTCAAAAGATAAACATTTGTGTAAACAAAAATAAAATATCTCAAAAAACGACAAAGTTACAAGCATTTTAAAAACCGGAATAGAAAGAGATAGCTCAAACGGCCAGTGACGTCAGAGCAATGTCGTCATAGTATCTCATTACTAAGCTGTGGTAGCTTTACATACAATGTCTTTGGCATGTGACGTCACATGTGGATTTTTCATAGTAACTGTGGAGGCGCTCTGTTTCGCGAGAAAGGGACAGGAGATGCCTATAGAATCTTTAAAAGCTTATTACTCCATGATTTATTTACCGATTTTACTTATTTTTTCAATTATTGCATTCATTTTTAGTCTTCTTTATGAAAGCATTATTTACTTGTTCATTTTTAATAGCAGTCATCATGCCTATTATGATGTTGCGCGCGTGTTTGCCGCGTGGGACTAGTTTGCAGATAGGACCACCCAATCTCTTTCCGTAGGTGCTATAAGAGCCGGCTAGGAGAATGATCCAGAGAGTGTGAGCAGTAGCTTTTTCATCGCTACAATGAAATCTTCTGCGATCACCAACCCGCGTGCTAAGGGTGGTAATTATGGCAAATTAATGATAAGCATCCAAACTGGCACTTTATGCGGTAGGCTTATGTTCAGCAGCGGTCGTCTTTCGGCTTTTTTTATGCTCACGTTTGACAACATCTCACCCGATGGAAATTGATGATGCGGTCTAAGTTGGAGCACGTTTGATGGTTCAGTTTTAGCTGATGATATGAAGTGTACAAATTAATGCAATAATACTAACATTTTAGCAGACTTCTTGTTATTCTTGTAAGTGGGCCCCTTGGCCAGACCTTGAGGACCCTGGGCGAACCCAGAGGGACCCCGGGCGAGTGACGCAGGGCGAGAGCGCGGGGCGGGGCCTTCGGGGCGGACGAATGTGCCCCCGCGGATGTCTGGATTCGGCCCAGTCCACGGCATATAATCCTCGCTGTTAGAGGAAATATTCATTTAGGTGACGATCATCTGATGCTGGCAAAGAGCAAAAATAAAAGCGCCTCCTCTCTACACGAAACGTCATTTGTTTCATAGCTCTGTGGATGCTGGTAAATATATTAATCCCAGTTTAGATAATAAATAACAGATCTGATCACAGAAATTAGAATTAGATGATACAATATCGTAATAAGTGTACATAATAAAAATAAATTGGATCAACAAAGCACACCAAAACACATGTAAGACCAATCAACAATATACAACGATAACAAGATGGTTTACGATAAAATATGATGACTACAA
Source organism: Ennomos erosarius (assembly GCA_963580505.1). Taxonomy (NCBI): domain Eukaryota; kingdom Metazoa; phylum Arthropoda; class Insecta; order Lepidoptera; family Geometridae; genus Ennomos; species Ennomos erosarius. The sequence goes on along the minus strand of OY756977.1, from coordinate 14,255,822 downwards.
AAATACAAAACAAAAAAAAAATAAAAAAAAACAAAAAAAAAATACATAAATAAAAAACATATGTCAAAAATTGATATATGATTTTTTGTCATAAATTATTATGACAAAAATTTGAAGACGCTTATATTCAAGTTGTACTTTTTTATGTCAGACACAGAACCAGGGTTGTTAGCCTGTTACTCTGATTATGGCAAATTAGAACCGGTTTTGAATTTGGGATTTTAATGCACACATTTCATGAAGATCTGGCAGTCAAGAGTCTAGTCCTTTCCAAAGTGAGGTGATGAATGGACCATATGATCTGTTTTATTCCTATTTGAAATCGCCCAATAGCGCGGCGCGCGTACTAGACTATACGTACAGCAGCAGAGCATCGCGCGGGCCCTGGCGGTATTGCGGGTTCGGCCCGCGGCGAGGCGCGTTGTAGTTGGACTTATGCTTCGGCTCCGCGCCCTGGTTTGTCTTCAGGATTGGTCTGTAAGATACGTCGTTCCTAATGGAATTTATTAGTTTATTCCTTATAAAAAAAACTCCTCATCTGTATTACGTAGCTAACATAAAGAGAGAGGAAAATAATATAAGAAATATAAAACAAGTTTGCCGTTATTAAAGTTGTATTGTGCGATAAAAACATTAGAAATATGAATAGAAGATCGCGATACAGAAATAAATAATTGTTTATATTATTTGCGGCAAACTTGTTTTCTTTTACACATATTCACATGGCATTTAGTGTATTAACATATTTACATGTGATACTAAACTACAAATCGATATTACAAGCACATTTTATAATTACTAGTACCTACGTGCAACATTAAATACGATGAAAATTGGGATCCTATAAAAATTAGTACCAACCATGCAAAATAATAATTTGAATTAATATTATTTATAATTATTCACGGTACAGTTCTATAATGATATCTAAGTATTAATAAATTCTATTAATATTATTAAGGAATAATGTAAACTAATTTTATAGATAATATATTTGAGTATTTATAATGTAGGTACTTATGTGTAAATGTACGGAGATAGCTAAACAAAAATAAAATGGTAATGAATAGATACGACAACAAAGCGACCAGTCACGTTGAAAATACCTAACAGAAAAAGAACACAATAATATTCTATATTTATTTGTATTAAAAATCTGAAATTTCAATCAAAAAGTAGAAGGTAAAGTGTTAACGATAATCTTACAGTGGTATTCATAGTCAAGGGGTGAACAAAGCCCCAAAATCTATCATTCAACTTTCACATAGAGGTTGAATGTTTTTTAAAACATGCACGCTTTTAGACATAACATCTTTAGACAGAATAAACTCTGATGTTAAATAAGTAAAATAATGTTTACAATTTAGATTGCAACTCTCTCAAACTCTCAAAAGTACTCTATTGGTTCTATGAATGTATATCTAAACCACAGAGCTATGAAACAAATGAGGCTTCGGAGGGGAAGCGTTTTTTTTTTTGCTCTGTGATCTAAACACACACTTGTTCTATGAAAGAGTTATACTGCATTTGTAAAATATAACAAATACTACAAATTTTATACAAATAATACCTGCAGTAAAACATTACAACATATTAGAATCACATTAATTGCGAAAACAGATAAGCTTTCCTACACTTAAAGCGTAAGCCAAACAATTACAATCAGCTTTACAAGAACAGTTCCAAAAAATCACGATAAATTTAATTCTTTTGTTTAATCTAAATGCGTTACCAAAATTTAGATTTATAAATATTCTGATAATATCAATAGTAATTAGTTTTGGTACCATATTTAGCTTCGAAGTTTAATTTAATCGAATGACAATTATTAGGCATTACAGACTCAACATAAGCCTTTGATACTAAACTCACACAGTCCAAGAACACCATGCTTAACAAAAACACGTTAATTTTTTTTAATTCACAAACAAGCTAATTTATGACAACCACATACATTTTGTTTGCATGTTTAGTACCTATTTTTTTGTTACTTGGCATATGATATCGGGGGTCTGTCAAGGATCGATGCTGGTTCCTACGTTATTTGTTTACCTTCTGAGCAACGATTGATAGTTTAATTTAAACTCCAATAAACTATTGACACTTACCGCATCAATATTTATCGAGTTATGAATGGCTATACTGTTTAACTTCCTCTTAGGAGCATATATTGACCTGATTTGACTCTATTAATGTTCCAAATTAATAGAGTCAAATCAGTGCTGTCCCAAGAGACATCAAACTGGACTGGTAACAACAGTAAAGTAAACCTCGTAACAAACACTAATATAATAATCAAAGTGATATCGATTAATTGATGATCGATTGACAAGGATGTAATGGATGAAGAACTTAACAAATTGGTTGAACTGGCGATCAATTTTCTGGTTTGCAACTAACCATTATTATGGTACCTTTAAAAAAATTGATCAAATCTACACACATAGACATTACAGGACATGAGTGACCCGCATCCTCAACGTTAGAATATTATTAAATTTCACCATGGAGAGAGCATTGCTTCTTCACAAGTTTAGATATTTTATTGAAATCGTCATAGCTCGAGCAACAACGAAACATTTTTAATAAATAAAACTCATCATCATCAACAGCCTGAGAGGCCTATGTTCAGCAGTGGACATTACTGCTGAACATAGGCCTCTCCTATAGAGCAGCTGCTTGGGGTACCCTGTTTTTTCGACCTAAATAATACACGCCGATAATCATTCTATCTCTATACGTTAATTCACCTGACAGACAGACATAGACGCATTAGGGACATATTAGTGATTTCTCTAGTATAATAGGGCGTTCCAGTTGGTGTTATTTTTGTTGTTTTCAATCACAAAACGTCGTTCCACTAGCTAGCAATAAAAGTGATCACTGTGGGAATCTTTGACAGTTTGAACATAGATTTATATATCAGGATATGCCCGAAGGAACATTTTATTTTGTCAAAATGGCATGGGAAAAGTCAGCGCCATCTATTAGATTTCGCGTGAACTACAAGTTGAGAAAATTAGGTGCCTATCGCTGCCATTATGTCCGTCAATGTTTATGTTTACAATGATTATTCCAAATATAAATTCGATTATTTTGTTACAAAACAAAGTGTAATATTGAAAATATTGAATTACTTGAGGTAAGAAACTAGGCACTTTTGAGTATAGATTGTGCAACCCTTCACAATACAACTTGGCATATTTTGTTTGTGACATTCGACCGATGCCTTCTAACTTCCATCACAGACTGAGCGCTAGTGGATGCCAATCTGTGAAATTGGCTCCCACTTTGAAGCGACGTTTTAACCTGTCATTAGGCCTGTCCTTAATATATATGTCTATGAGTTTGAACGTGATCGTTTTTTTCGTCCTTGGCATTCTTAGCAGCTACTGGAACGCATCCTAATACGTTCAGAAGGTAAACGCGGATCCAGCATCGGCGAAAACCAGCGACACATAACGTACTTGAGAGGCTGCATCCACGGCTTGGGGCGGCGCGCCGGCGGCGGCGGGGTCAGAGCGCGCGGCGACGCTTCGAAGCCCAAGCTACGCATCAATGTGTGTGTCACGCAACGCATCGTGCGACCGTGCGGGGCCGATGAGACTAACTTCATATTAACCTTCTATAGGACTCTCATAAATAAACACAGCGACATCTAACCCCAAACTAAGATTGTTGGCGTTAATATCGAGCAGTCAAATTTAATTCAACACCATGTTTTGATTAACATATAGTATGTTGATGTAAGCTTAAAGCAATAATTTAAATCGATTTGATGACACAAGCAACAATTTCAACCATGCTGGGTTTAGTGTTGATTAGTTGATTAATATTCGGTTAATATTATGATAAAAGAAATCTCATCAACCCCGCAACTCCAAACAATGTACGATATGGTTCATATTAATGTTGTACAAATATTAACTTGAAAAATATTAACCACATTTACGTATTCTACTTTAGAGCAAGGAAAGTGAGCAAGGTAATAGTTTCAGAAAAATTAATCAAGCTAATAACTTTTACACAACATTAAGGGTAAGAGTGAGAAGCTTAAAAAGCATTTGGACTTCAATGTTAGTTATGATAATTTAAGGTAGAAATATAATTATATTCTGGTACGTAAATGGGTGTAAACTGTATCTAACTTTCACCAAAATCAGTTCGTTAACATAATATTTGAATTCGACGTGGTTACGGTATCATACGATACAAACTTTAACTGAAAATATCCTCGATGTTATTGACTTCCTGTAAGTTTTATTAATGCAAACATTCCACTCAGCTACCGGATGGGTTATATGCTCATATTGTATTTGATTTTGAAATAATTACAATCTTTCTATTTCTAAAAAAGGTTAATCTTTGGTTTCTTAAAACCTACATCCCTGTAAAACTTGGGTAGGTCCCAGCAGATCACACCAATTATTCTTTCCCACAAATACTTGTAACTAGGAAATACCTAAAAATTTGTGTTTTGTTTGATTTGATTGATTTTCGAGGAAACGACGCCTATTATTTTTTTAATTAATGTCTATGATGCTGACATGCTCACTTACCCCCTTGGCTCGACAACGGTGACGCGCTTGATCTCCTTAGCCTCGTAATACAGAGGCCTCGGCTGCTCGTCTTCCTCGAGGACCGAGGCGAGGATCTGCTCGGTGAGTCCCTCGCTGTACTCGACGCTATCGAGTGCGATCGCGATCACGCCTTCAGCAATCATCGGGTACAACTTCTGGTACTTAGCCTTCACTGGAAAAATGTTTGCAAATCTTGTTGTAAAAGTCAAACTAGCCAATTGACAATATTTTAGTTTTTGGAAGGTACCGAAATTCGAAAACCATTTCGAGATTATATTCTAACTAAAGAGCTCAGAGCGGGAAGCCGCTGGTTGCAGGAGGCGAGCAACCGCTCAAGGTGGCGCTTTCTGGAAGAGGCTTATGTTCCGCAGTGGACGTCTTCAGGGTGTTGATGATGATGATGATGAAAGATCTCATGTAAAAAGTATCAGATTTTTATATTCAGTTTTTCTCAAATTAATGTTAAGAAACAAAGTGAGGCTAAATGATAATAGACATGTGAAGTCAATGGCTTTTCATTGTATCAATGGCTGCAAAAAAAAAACCCGAAACAACGGCATTGTTTTCCTCCTGAAATTTGCATGGGGGCGCTAAGTCCTGCACTGACGTCCCGCTAGGGTTGTATTGTGCATAAAATTGTAAAATTTGCATATTTTAATTAACAATAAGTAATATAAAAAAAATCTTCACTATTTATTATACGTCTGTTATTTTTCAACTAACTTAAAAAGTATAAAAAAGGGTGAAAAAATTTAATTGCTGTCAATTACCTACCACTTCTTTAGGTTGAAGCTTCCTTAGACCACTTCGTTAGATGAGCATTATTTACCACCAGTGCCTGTAGACCATGATGCAAGATGATGCTACTTACACTGCAACTTTTGCTCCAAGGTTTTAGGAGGTTCGTCGGAAATAAGAGGAACGGGCGGAGGCGGCGGCTGCATATCCTTCTTGGCGTGGTTCGGGTCTCTCTTCTGGAATCCGCGCTTTAGCAGCTCGTCGCTTACTTTCTGCACGTTGTTGTCATTGCTCGACAGAAACTCCAGGATCATCATCTCGTCAGCTTTAGGGAAAATGCTCTTCAGATACCTGAAGCAAAATTTGTGTTTCAAAAACGGATAAATGATAATAGGGCGAATAATATATTTTTACTACAACTTAAATGGGGATGGGGAAGAAAGGTTCTCGAGTGGCGACACGAACCGGAAGACGCAGCGTAGGCCGGCCCCCCATTAGGTAGACCGACGATCTGGTGAAAACCGCGGGGAGCCGATGGCAAGTAGCCGCTCGAGGGGGCGCTCTCTGGGGAAGGCCTATGTTCAGCAGACGTCTTCGGGCTGATGATGATGATGACGAAAATATTCTTCTATCCTATATAAGTACTAACTTAAGCTTCATCTTGGGCGAGTGCTGCCTGGTGACCTGTCCATCGCTGGTCTTCAAAGTGGTGCCGTAGTAGTTAGAAGTTCCAGAAGGAGGGCGAAAGATCGACGGCGAACCTGTGGAAACATATTAAGGTCAGGTATATGAAAGAAAGAAACAAAGCAACACAGTCATTACCCACATGTCCGCCACAAGAGGCCAAAGGAAATACGTTAGTTTGTTTTAACATATTGTTGATGACGAGGCATTTATCCAGGATACAGATTATGTAATAGCACTACGTATGATACGTATCCAGGTTTCAAGTGGCCCTATCATTATAAAAGACAGTACTTACAATAGAGGGCAAACAAATGCTAGCATGCGCACCGCGACAATATTTTCTCGACACTTTCTCGTGAGAGACTGTGAAACTAGCACCTAAGTATGTCTCACTCTAACAGTGACGACAAGTTTTCTCGCGGTGCTCATGCTAGGCCATCTCGTGAGACCTGCGTAGTATTTCGTATGTATACGATGAATTTCTGTAATGTACAAGCAGTCTTTTAATATTGAACTTTGGTGAGTTTCCTCGCCATGCCTCATTTCGCGCCGTGGTGTAAGTAGGTACCTATGTAAATATTTTTTCATTCTTATATTTTGGTTCCAAACATAGTGTATTTAGCCAGTGTCAAGTATTGTGTATTTTCATCGAGTTTTTCGTATTTACGTATATTATTATTCGTAGTCAAGTCTTAGTCATAGTCCAGTCTAAGTCATGCTCCAGTAAAGTGATGGCAACTTTACTAGAAGCTTCTATATGGAGTTTTGGAAGCAACACGAAAAATCACGTTTCACCGCATTATATCACTTGCCCACACTCATGCTCGTAATTCAGCACTTAATGCGTAAAACGCCATCAATATTAAACATTAACACTGGAAAAAGCACAAGTTTTGAGAAATAATACAATGCAACGACGTGAAGTTTTTCACGTTCCCGCCAAAACTCCGGTACCTATGTGCTTTGAAACTATGACTTACCTACGACTTTGAACAGTAGTATTATTTTTTTCCATAAGTGTTGCTTCTTTTTTAATATGTTTTTGATTGACACTATTTTATTAGGAATCTTTGTGATGTACATTTTTTGTCAATTTAATGAAGGTTTTAGCACTTTTGTAGATATACAACCGGAATGAGTAATATTGACTTTCTGAGATTGTTAATAACAGATGTGATGTAAGCTATTTTTGTTAATCTTATCAATCTTATCATCGGTACTGTATTTTATCATGAGATGGGAAATAGTATTCGATTCGTATTTTAGTTTAGGCTGTTTTAGACGCGTGGGAAAGCAGGAGGCAGAAGTTTGCAATACATCAAACATACTATGTGTGTTTTAGAGTAGTAAAGCACATCGGATAGAGAAAATAAGAGCAGATAAACATTTATTCAATACAAAAGAACAAATATATATGTATTTGCTTTACCTACTTATGAACTATCAATTAAGAATGAAGATATTTTGAAATCCCAGCTTAACGATGCTTGAACACATATTGAGAGCATTTATGCGCACGTGCAGTTTATATTTGGCGTTAACTACGAGGTAGCTGTCGTAGTACCATGATAAATATTTTGTGGCTGTGCGCGATGCGCTGACTAAAGTATGCGCCAACGCAACTCCGACGTGCAAAAAAAACGTAGCATACGGCTTTCTACTTGGTCCAATCTCAAACATAACATACTTACTATGCGGGGTCAAAGTGAACGGCAAGTAGTAGTCCTGCGTGGAAGCGGCAGACATTCCCTTAGCCATCGCCATGGCGGAGTATACTCCAACCGCGCCCTTCGCCAGCCGCGCTGCCGACGGAGACATGGTCAGCGGGCCCGGCATCACTAGCGGGTGTTTCTCCACCTGCAGCGCGCTTATCACCACAGCTTCCCGGTTGAAGTACCTACAAGAACGCACTGTACTCACGAACTAGCATTGTTTTAGTCTTTATTCTGTGTAATAACATGTATGCTGAAATAAACTAAAAAAAAACCTTGTAACATCCTAAAAATTAAAATTTTGCAAGGTTTTGAGAATCTCAGAACAAACATATCAGTAAATCTCGTGATGACACCGTAGCGTGTAATAAGGCATTCATTTTGCCTTGCCATCTCGCTCGCTAGATAGCAATCCTAGTAGCCTCACTTGAGATTCAGTTCTCAATCTAAGCGTACCGTGACACCTTCAGCCATATAAAAAATTCAAACTAACTTTTTCAGCAGAATCCTGATATGGGTATCGTTAACAGTTGGAAACATCGCTCCGATCTTGGCGACCATAGCATCGGTGTCCGAGTTCAAAGTGAGCGAGTCGTTGAACCGTTCGTTGAGGTGTGACACGCGGCCGGGGACCGGGCTGTCCTTGGACGTGAGGCACAGAGCACGGCCGAGAATCGGGCTCGGCTGAGGCGTAGCGAACCCGCGCTGCTCCTGTAATATCCCCGTGCCGCTCAGATAATATCCCTTTCTAATTTAAAACGCACTAGTTATTTCAATTCGAACAAGTATTTTTATTTGCCATTTGTATCTGAATACCGTTATTCAAGTTAGCTTGCACATTGCACAATTATTTAACAACAATGAAATGATTGGAATTCATGTTTCAATTAAACTAAAATATCCCAAATATTTATCATAATTAAGAAATGCTTTCAATCTACAGCATTTTAAAAATTACTGGTGCGAAAAATACCGTATACCTAAGGGCGAATTCTGTGACTTACATATTGCGGCGGCTTGAGCCCCTTCGGATAGAACATCTTGGGGCTGTTGTTGGTCGGAGTCGGCTGGAATGCATGCTGCAGTCGCACCGGGGAAGGATAAGGGTGCACGTGATATGGGGAACCGTGCGGCGACTGTGCAATCCAAGTGAACAGACATGGGAGGATAAATCGGACTGTGAACAATGGTGCAAGTGGACATTACGTTGTGAGGTGCCACACTCCAAGCAAACTCATCACTCTGATTGATGTGAGCGAAGCTAAAATATCTGAAAAAATACTTGTGAAAGCAATGTTTCATACAAGGTGACCTTGAATTAGTATGTTATCCCGAAAGGGGGTAAATCTACACCCCTAGGTAGACAATATTTCTTCTACAACTTGACTAAATTAATAATTTTTCATTGAAGAAATGCCATGTAAAGTTTACGTTCGAAAATGGCCTTAGCGCAGCTGGGTGGTTGAACTTCGTCCTTGAACGAGTGCACATAAATGAGTTTAACGACCTGTGTTTAGAAATGAATTTATGGTATCTCATAGCGATCGCACGTGCAACATTTGCGAGTGGATTTATTTTTTACCATGGAGTTTTGGAAACAGCCAGTTTCAAGTAAGGCTCTCACAGGTTGTAGGGTATCATGGTCCCAGACCCTCCATTTCGGGATAACATACCAATTCAAGGTCACCTTTTATATGAGTTATCTTGATATATTTAGTATTTTTTATACTTCTCCCGAGACTGAGCAGTGACGCGTGACGCTCACGCGCTTGAGACGAGTCCCGCTTAGGTCTCTTCGGTACCCAAGCAATACACTCAGTATAATGTAGTCTATCATTGGTCCCATACACTACAATGGCCATTCGGTGCGCGTTTTTAATGCAATAATATCGATTTTAGCGTGGATCGGAATACGGCCTATTTTTCATCATATAAGTAGTCTGTGCTAGTGCCTTTACTAAGGTGTTAGTTTGGCTACTGTTTACCACAGAACACTTTACTGTTTACAGTCGGTTAACGGTTTACTTTGCCGTAACGTCACAAGCAGACGCCATGACACCGACCATCGTTTTGGAAAGAATTTCGACCTAATAATTTAATTAGCGTTTTTTTCTTAATAAATCGTTGTTTCCTGCTGAAATAATATATTTTTTGGAACTAATAATTAATTTAGAACATTATAGGACAGTTTTTCAATTAAGTCATCATGCCTATTACATACACACAACAATTGAATAGAAACTGATGAACTTTATCCATCTGAATCAGGCGTTGGCATTTTGACGAAATATGTTCTTTGTGAACATATAACTAATCTGAACTGTAAATAAAAACCAACATCTTAACTCTTCTACATTATAATTCAAAATAACCTTAGCAGTAACAATAAAAATGATTAGAATGGAATGAAACTAGTATTCTCTGGATTTCAATACTGACAATAACTCTATCACATTTTATAAATACAATATAATGTTAATTTGTGGAATGGAGTGATTACCCTTGCAATTTTTTAACATTCATATTGTATTGTCTCCCAAGTTAACTTTGATGTGGTATTAATTTCACCTAGCAATCCATATTCATGGTTTTTTCTGTTCTTGTGATCTCACATTGGAATAGTGGTAATGGTAAGGCTATACCACCTAACCACCCAATAGAGAATGGAACATGGACATGGGGTTTTGAGGTTAAAACACAGCAGGTTACATAGCAGGCTATCACCTCCAGAGTCAGTGTGTTGGCCACTCTATTATCTAAAACCTTGGGGCGCAGTGTGGATATACTATATGAGAGCTCATCCCACTAAAAATTATTAGATTTTTTTTTTCACTGCTTATTTTTATCTAGGTAGGAACTGAGGTATTTTATTTCATTATTTCAACTAGTGTTTTAGCAGTCATACTGAGGCTGCGTTTTCATGTTGTCAGTGGCGGAATAAATGTTAAAAGTGCCCTAGGCAAGCACTAGTGAGCCTCACAGGTGATGTGAGATGAGGTATCGTGGAATTCCCTCCCCCCCCATAACCGTACCCAATAATAATTAATGCACAATCGCTATAGGTGCACCCACTTTGGCATTGTCATCATCACCATTACCATCACTATCAACACTGGAGCAGCTTTGCCAGCGACCCAGGCCTGTGCTCCACTATTTTAAGGAGCTAGGTTGGCTAGGGTAGATGGGCTGGCAGGGGAGAATACACATAACATCCTATGCGGGACGTCAGTGCAGGCCATATCGCCCCCATTTAGAATCAGAATAACTAAAACGTATGCTAAGCCTGCACAAATACTTCAGTAGTTCAAAAGGCTACAGTACAGAACAAAACGCGAACAAAGAGAGCTTTAAGAAAAAAATTCAAATATTCATCTATTATAATTCAATGAGAGCTCCCAAAAGGAAATCAAAAGGAACGAATATAGTGGTGTGATCAAAGTACGAGAGAAGCGAGCGCCGAAAATTTTCACATTTTTATGTAAATCTTGATAAAAGCTAAACTAAGTACAACCATTTTCAAAACTACAGCTTTCAATGTTAATGATTGATAGAAAACTTAAGTAGATAGTTCATAATTACACATAGAAATCTGATGACACCGAAGGCTATAGTAGTAAAATAAAGCGCAAGGAATGAGAGTTTTTGTTTGTTTCGCGGTTGGCGGAGGAAAGGTTGATGAGAGTGATGCACTTCTGCTTAGGCTCACACTCTATTCACTTAATTAATTAGTTCAGCGCCTGCACCGGCCGCTTAGCCGGCACGGTGCACCCTCCACCATGCAATCTAGCAACGCATGTCTCCAACAAATACTTAGAGGCGACAAACGCGCATACCATAATAATTGCAGCTTTGTAGCTTCTTACCAACTTCTTTTATAAAAGCATGCAATTTAGTAATAATCAATAAGGTGGGTTACGCTTCGGAGGCTCTCAGAATGAAATATTTTTTATGTTATGTAGTGTAAGTTAAGATAATATGATTAAACACTTCTGCCCGCGCGCCCCTTCGTAGTTTCGCGCCCCTAGGCACGTGCCTACTTTGCCTTAGGGATAATCCGCCACTGCATGTTCTTGATTTATAGCTGCTAGTTAGCGTAGCAGTTTTGCAAGTACACTTTGATCTACCAATACCATAGCATAGCTAGGACTTCTAAAATTACGGAATGGAAATGTTACATACTTTAATAAAAACAATACTGGCAGCTCAAACTTCAAATCTAAATAAAATCCCTAACTATATCTTCTTCCTAATATGAAACTCTTTATACCTGCGTGCTTAGGCAATCTAATGCAATTTGTTGGGCAGCGCTGTGCATCACCTGCATTTTATGCTTGCTGTATCGCAAATCCTCCATACTGCCGCCGGCAGCTAGATAACGAAAGTGCGTGAATACAGGTGAACACCTATTCTACGCTACTGTACGTACGGCACTGTACTTAAAATTTTACATGAAATGTGAGCAATCTAAGCGATAACACGAACTAAGTGGAGGATACAAGATTTATAAAATTATTAATAGGCATCAAAAATTCGGCACATCACATCAAAGTAGTAAATTATATACTCTTTGATCAAAGAGAATATAATCACCTTACCTTACCAATGTACTCGGTGATAATCACAGATAACCCCAAAGAGTATATAAATCACTCGGTGATATCGTAGTAAATTATATACTCTTTGCGTGATCCCCACGTTGTCCCCACGGACAAAGAGTATATAATTTACTATAGTATAGACCCACGGACGTACTTTTTCATAAAAACGAGCCAACCGAAAGCTACCCGGAGTAGAAATTGGTCTCTTTCTATTAGGGTGTCCACAAGTTTACGAAGTATTCAGACTCACTCACAGTCTGCACCACCATATCTACACAATGATAGGGTACCTTCATAAGTATAACACATTTCAATAAACGAAAGAGCAGATATTTCTGTTGTCATCTCATTCTTACGGCTCTTAGACATAGTGGGATCACAATATTTTCACTCTTTCATTGGGATGGTTTTGTTGCTTGTTTTAATATTAGGATTGTTAGTTATTTGTTTACTGAGGCTCAAATCTTCACAGGACATGAGGGCTTCAAGGTCTGCCATGAGGGCCTCGCTACAGACGCCTTCGTGAGAAAAGGATGTACCTATTACTTTAGCAAGGTCTCATAGACTCGCGCAAAAGTCACAGAGTCGCTGCTCCTGGACGTATTTTGTCACTGTTACTGACTGTGACTTTCTTTTAACAGTGACTTTTACCTGTGACGATAAATCGCCTCACGCCTAGAGTGAGTATTTTCTACGAAGTACGAACTGCATAGTTATAGATAATACTACGTATAGCATCAACATACGTATAGCGTATACGTATAGATAGAGTATAGTATAGATGGTATTTCAGTTTAATTATGGCGGACCTAGTCGATTGCTGTGCATTTACGTTACTTTTGCGTTAACTTTATCTAACTTGGTGTTAGGCCACGACGACGACAAGCGGTCGTTTAGAGTGGCGGACGTCGGACGCGAGCGATGGCAAATAGAAGGAGTTCGGACAATGTCGTTATGCCGGACATAACCGAAGTATCCGAAACCGACGAGCTTTCCTCGTCGTCGGGCGCCGATCACGGAGGCGATCAGGCTGAAAATAGGGCCGTTGTGTGTCAGAATGGGATCAAGAGCTCGCGTCTGTCCAACGAGGCGAACGGAGTGATCACGGTACCGGTTTCGATGCCCGTGGGCACTTTGATCACGGGTACGACGTTCAACGTGATCACACCGGAACAGCTGCCGCACTTTAAGCCCATGCTATGTGTGGATAACGGGTTCATTTCAGCTGGTGGTGTAAGTGACGAGCTGAAGTCCAGCCACCTAGTGGTTCAGAATCCTAATAGTTCACCGGAGACGGTGGTGGACCCTCGTGCGGCAATTGAAGAAAAGTCAACGGTACAGAGCTTGCACGCCGATAGCTCTCGGACATGGGCCGAAACCGTAAGCATGCCGATACTCCCGGTGCGATGCAAGAACACCTCTGCTGAGCTGCACAAGCAGCGGTTTGGGTCAGGAGGACGTGGCAAGTGCATAAAGTATGGCCTTGAGTGGTACACGCCCAGTGAGTTTGAAGCATTGTGTGGTCGAGCTTCAAGTAAGGACTGGAAGAGGTCGATTAGATTTGGTGGGAGAAGCATTCAGGCTTTAATCGATGAGGGCATACTTACACCACATGCTACAAGTTGCACCTGTGGCGCTTGTTGTGATGATCAAACAGGTATGTTTGTTTCCTTAACATTTTAACCAAACATTTTGTAGTAGATGATTACTTTAGTGTTTTGTTTCTCTCCACTGAGTTTCAAATGAGCAAAGATAAAACAAAAGAAAACACTGAGTAGCTATTCCGCTGTCATGCAGTGTTTATGAGGGTGTAAAAGTATAATTTATTTTGCACATATAAAGTATTAACTGCTACAATAGTCTATACAATTTATTTATTTATTTTATGGGCGCACATAACAGATAATGGCACATACAATTACAAAACAACATGATTTAAACAGTAAATAAAACCAATCCCATAATCCAATGACACATGCACTCTGCCTGGTACAAACAGTGATAATTACATACCTATCATAAAATCGAAAAATAAATATTAAAAAAGGAAAGCAAACAATTATAACTTAATTCAACCTTAAGAGTAAGAGAAAATACAATTATAAAACTAACATTGTGTGAAATAAATACCTATTAAAATACAGGGTGTAATTGAATTCATTAGCATCCTTTGAAACTAGATACCTACTCCTGATACCGGCCACGTGTGGACCAATATTTTTGAATTCTAATACATTGGTTATGTAATAATAATAACTCCAAAAAAATGGAATAACTTACTTTATCAAATGCTACAATACAACATTTAATTAAAATAATGAATAACTGTTTTTAATTAATACATACAAGGTATAAAAACGTTTAAATGTATCAAAATCATCCGTGCCAACTGCGTTACGTGCTGCAGCAAATTTCATAATTTTCAATAAAACTTATTTCATTTACACTCTTCACTCTTTAATAATCATCTATAAATGATGTACTATCATGGGCTCAATTTATGCTAATGAATTAAATTACATCCTGTATATACAAAACAAAATATATAGTTTTATAAATAAATATATCTAGGTAAAATAATTACTCCTAAAGTTACATTATACATCTTCAACACACTCGAAAAAGGAAGGGGGACAAAAAAAAACAAACAACTTTGTGGTAAAATATGTAACAAATTATATTCAAGCATCCCATCACATTTATTTATTTTACTTTATTTATTTATTTATTTATCACCCTTTTATCCTGTTTCAATATTGAAAAGTATTAAGTATAGGCTAATATTTCACTGATTAATTTGTCCTTCACATTAAAAATGAATCTGATAAGCAAACTAAGCAAATGGTACTACTGTTAAAAATTCATCTGTTTAGTTCGCTAAGCAGGTGATACTGCTGTTATATAATCATAAACATCTGCTGACTAATCTTGCTTTATTTTATCAATACCAACATTAAGTTCCATTGCATGTTGTCAAAATGTTTCTCTATGTGCAAATTGATGTGATATTCATTGACATCCATGTACACAGTATTGCAAACCACATTCAAATAAATCTACATTTTAGCAGATGGATAATAGTGCATCCGCCAGTTCTCAAGAGTAAATTGAGTAAAGGCTTATATGGTTGTATAACAACCATCATTTAAACCATTCCAATTTATTATCTGCAGCCATGGGCCCCGTAAGACTGTTCACACCGTACAAGAGAAGAAGGCGACATTTACATGAAAATGAAGAAAAACGGCCAAAAATTGAAAAAGAAACAAGTCTGGGTGACAGTGACATTGACAATATCCACCAGACGAGTAGCAACAGCCACTCAAAGGAAGCTTGGCAGACTTTAGCTGATGGCCTGGATGGTACAACTGAGTATCAGCTATTGGACAACACTGATGCTACCACTGACCCTACAGGTAAGATGAATATGTTCTAAGTGTTATTTACCCTTTTCAACTAGGTACTTGAGAGTTGAATTTTCAAAAATCCTTTCTTAGTCTGTGCTTACATCAAAAAATTATGCCACCTTACAAACTTCACATGTTCAGCGGTTTAGGCTTCACTTTGTCTGTCGGTCAGACCGGACAAAGTCCGTATTTAAAAATTCTACACTTAAATACAGTCACCAAGTATGATACTGAGAATGTATAGTGTCTACATTTGCAGTGTAGACTTTACACATAATAAGTATTTTATAATGACCATTTTGTTTTTTAAGTAACTACACATTGCAAGTTTTCCAACTGTATATGGCACTTCTACCATAGCTAAGCTGTATATTAGGCCATAAGCAACATAATCTTATGTCAGGTGGTTTTATGTTTACTTTTCACCATTGTGTTTTATAATATCCAGAACTATATTATTTCCAAAGACAAAAATGTTGGCAATCATTTTTAAAAGTAAAATGCTTTCTGCTTAGCTTAGGGCTGGATGGAGCTGTGTGAAATGTCCAGAATATTTTTCTCACATTATTATTTATTTGCTTTGATGACAATTACTTTGTCTTAAAAGGTGTTTGTAATATTATTTATATTAGCAACAATGCAACATCATCCAAGCATTTCTTTTTCATTCATTTATCACTGTAAAACAGAAAAAAACATGTATTGCGTTAATGTTTATGTGTATCCAATGTTCTATCAGTTATCAAAAATAAAAAGAGTTAAACGCTGGTTCGATTCCTGCATTTTAGGCTTGTCATAACTGCCTATCAACTGAAAATAAGCTAAAATCAAACAACTCTTGCAAATCTATCGTTTTCTAAGAATTGAGCTGAGCGATCTAAAGTGAGATCCCAACTAACTCATCTGAGCCTACCAAAATAAAATTTGCTTCCTATGAATGAATTGAGCAGAGCATAGTGCATAGTTATATTAATTGTGGCTGAGCTGTGTTCACACCTACATTCGGTTACTGCAATTGATACTATGATTTGGTGCTAGCAAAAAAAAACGCAGGTTCGATTTCTTCAAACCCATCGACCTCGTCGTCCATGAATAAATTGGGATGAGCGAACTAAATAGATACACTCGGGTTTTAGACTCATGAGCTAGTCAAAATATAAAGAATGCCGGTTCGATTCCTACGAACTCATCGATTTTAAATTATGCTGAGCGAACTAAATGAGCACACTCTGGTTTAATTCCTGTAAATTCATATGAGCTAGTCAAAATATAACGATTCCTGCAAACCCATCACTTTAGATGAACAAATTAGGCTGAGCGAAGTAAATGGACACACCGGGGTTTAAATCCTGTACTTTAGACTCGTATGAGCTATAAAGATATTATAGTCCTCAAAATTACAGAACAACAACAACAACAATAACTGAGCTAGCCAAAATATAAAAAAAAACGTGGGTTCGATTCCTGCAAATTGCTGCTGTGGGTTCTGATTTTTAATTACGTTGAGCGAACTAAATGGACACACTCGGGTTTAATTCCTGTAGATTCATATGAGTCAAAATATAAAAAACGCGGGTTCGATTCCTGCAAACCCATTACTTTCCATGAATAAATTAGGCTGGGCGAACCGTGCACTTCCAGACTTTCAGCTGAGCCAACAAAATAACCGCATGTATGATTTGTTAAACAGACAAACTCAGGTTTGATTTCTTTAGTTAAAATGTTACTGCATAAAAGGATAAGAAAAGGGTTCAGTTCCCGCAGTGAAGAATGGTTCTTTCTGCCAACAACAGAACCAAGTGAAAAAAAAACACAGGATTAAACCCTGAAAACTCGTTACCACCAATGAGCGAGCTGAGCGAAAAAACGGATAAACGAAGCAAGGTTCGACTCCTGCTGACTCATCGTTTCCCACAAACTTTTTTTGTGAATACTTATGTATAGATTGTAAATAAATCATTACTGCAGTGTTTCTCTTAGCTTTTTATAGTATATCGTTGATAAAGAAGCGACTTGTCAACTCAATTAATTATGTGAAATTCTTGTGAGCAAATATCATTGTTGTATGG
This sequence comes from Ennomos erosarius, assembly GCA_963580505.1. NCBI lineage: Eukaryota > Metazoa > Arthropoda > Insecta > Lepidoptera > Geometridae > Ennomos > Ennomos erosarius. The sequence continues at coordinate 14,238,031 of OY756977.1, read as the reverse complement.
ATGTGATTGTTGGGCATTATTATTATATTTCATTTTATTGTTGTACTTTTGTTTATAATTTGTGTGTTTCAATAAAGAGTTTATCTATCTATCTATCTATCTATTGACATTTTGCTAATGCCGTCATATGCCGATGGTCGCTTACGCAACTTAATTTTCATTGTAGCTTGTGCGTTTTCTATGTAGCTTTAAATAAATTTTTCCACATGGTAGCGCGTCATTTTTGCATTAGGTACTTCGTTCATTTTCGTAACATTGAAATTATAAGATGTGGTTAAACGGTTTCCACGCGATCATTATACATCCAAGAAAGATCAATGTAATGTAATGTCGCTGGCTTTGCAGAAATTAAAGTTGCAACTGTGACCTTGTTTTTTGTATTGCGGTTATAAATAACTTGGCTAACGCAAGCGAGACATCAAAAAGTAAGTTTAATTTTTATAGCAGCAGCGATTTCAAGTATTTTATAAAGAAATGATTTGTTTTATGTAAACAACGTTGTCTGTAATCTTTTATTCAACAAGCAAAGTCATCAAATTGTTGTACATGTAAATATTTAGTAAAATGCTGATTGAAATATATCATGTTACATTTAGCTGAGCGGCTATGGCTATGAATTTGCTGACGTGCAGTTTGAAATATGAAAGCAGATTTATTTGATATGACACCAGTATTCCTTTGCATAGAATTGCAATTGCTAACAACATTATAAAAATATAGTATATGGAAAAACCCAATTATTTTAGGTTGTCGATTATGGAAGCTGTGTGATCCTAGCGTAAGAATAGTACCACCCCATTTCTCCTCGTGGAAGGGAATACCCAGGGAATGGGTGGTAGCATTCTCGGTCTGAATTACAATCTACTGCAATCACAAAGACGCCAGTTAAGCGTGGTGATTATAGAAAATCCCTCTTAAATTGGGGAGGCCTAGTATGTTCAGCAGTGGACGTTTTCCGGCTGATGATGTAAATATGGAAGCTGATATATATAGATCTGAAGTGTAACTTTTTTAAATTATAATTAATGATGTGACGAGCCAGTCGTTCACCTGATGTTAAGCGACACGGTCGTCCAACAGTTGCAGTCTCACACGAAACACGCGTGACACTGCACTGCGCACGTCATCCTGAATTTCAGCACAATACAATAATCGTATTACCATAGATCAGGTTATACGTCTCATTTGCCCGGTAATTTCCCTAGCTACAGGGCCCTTCAAACCGGAACACGGTAGTGCTTGAACACTATTGCTTGCGGCAGAATAACTGGCAAAGCCGTGGTAGAGTACGATCCAAACTCAATGGCGGCTGTGAAGTTGGCGTGAAAGGCTGCGCAGTAGCTAATATTAGATCTGCGCGGGAAGAGGTAAGTGGTATGCGCAGCGTGCGGGGGGCTTGCAGTGCACATCACAGCCGCCATTAAGTTTGATTTACGCTCTACCTACATAGACGAATTTTGCAGAACAGTCCTGCCACCTAGTAAAGCACACATAAATCACGATCTTGTTATAATTTGGACACTGTGTCAAACTATGTAAATCGGTTCATAATTTTCTATTAAGTGACGTTGGAAATATCCAAAATACGGTCAACTATTAGGTATTTTTTAGTGTATTGTTTCAAACAATTTAATATAATATCACCTAAGTATATGTATATCTATGAGTCAGTCTGTGTCAGGGTACATCACAATAAAGTAGGTACGTATCGTATGATATGCCAAGGGGTCAAGTGTGCTGTCTGCTAATTGTTCGCTTCAATGCCTCTGTGTCAATAGAATTTCCAATGATCTGTCATTTAACTCCCATTAAAGTTCTCATTCATTTAAAAAATATAAGAATACTTACAGTTAGACAAATAATTTGAGGTCAATAACTTTTGGCTGTGAAGCTTGTTGCGTGTTTGAGAATTTATTTGTCGTTGGAGACTCAATAGTGTATCGATAGAAGGGCAATGATTATCCTCAAAATCGCATCCTGTGAGATTCCTAGCATTGAGTTTTAGGGAGAAAATACCGATTTTCTACCTGGTAGTACTATTTGGCTTTACCATGCCTGTTCACAAACGTAAACGCGAACCAATGGGTAACGGCATGCCGCCCAGAAATGTATTAAGCAATATTGCATGATTTCCAGTGATTCCTGACATGAGCTGCGTGCTGAAGCGCCTTGATGATATCAGCCAGTCGCTGTGCCGTCTGTCTTCGGAGCTGAAGCAGTGCGTAGAGGATGTGAACATCATGAGCGCGCGCCAGTTGGAGCAGGAGCGAGCCTCGGCGCTCCTCGCGGCCACTGTAGAGGCGACTGTCGACGCAGAGGTGCCGTTGCATGCCGTCGATGACGACTCTAAGAAGGTATACACCTTCTTAGATTAGCCGACTTTACTTATGACTACGGGGATAATTCTTAATTTTTTTGAAACATAAGGAGAGATATAACCAAAACTAACGATTCAAAAAAGGCGATTATTACCTTAATAAAAGTAATTTAATTATTAGATATTGTTCATATATGTACATTGTACGACATAAAATGTTGATTTTGTATAGTTATTTATTTTGAATATTATTTTTCTTTTTATTTATGGCTTGCCTTGCTATTTATGGCATCCCGTGCGGGGTGTATTGTGCATTTCACCCAAGACACCCAAACCATTCTAAATTAAAATAACTAATTATGACGTTGGGCTGCTGGCTCTGCAGTTGCGAGCAAGATTGCATACGGTCTTGCATGATAACGCCCCTGGTTGTGGATCTTCTGAGTGATTCTAAATCTATAAATACCTTACAACGTATGAACTAATTTGGAATGAAATAAATACTAATGTGCACCACTGGATGCACATGAGAATCTAGGTCCCTCGCTGTCCTTATGAAATAGCTATAACACATCTGGATGCACGGATGATAAGAATACTCTAATGACAGCCCCCTAATCTCTTCTTAAACACTGGAGTTTACTAACTAATTTTGAAGGCTTTAGTTGCCAGAATTCAAAATACTAAAAATATATCCGCCTCTTACATTGCCATCTATTTGACAAGAACAGCAACAGTTTAAGGAATTTTAGATCTGTCAACCAACTAAAGCAAAATTGGCCCTATTATTGGATTAGCAAGTTGAAGTGGCAATGAGCAGGCCTCGCTCGCAGATCTGACAACCGATGGGGAAGAAAGGTTATCCAGTGGCCGGGGGCCCACTAGGTGGACCGACAATCTGGTTAAAATTGCGGGGGACGATGGATGCAGGAGGCGAGCAGCTGCTCGAGTTGGCACTTTCTGAGGGAGGCCTATATTCAGCAGTGGTGGCCTTTGGGTTGTTGATGATGATGATGATGATATTATTGAGAGACATGGTTTCACACTAACCTTAAATCTAACACATCAACTTCCAGCTACTCACAGGTGGTAAGTATATAGCTGTAGAGCATTTTCATTATACTAATTACTAAGCTATTCTCTACTAAATAATAATATTATACTAGCATCGGTGTATGTGAACGTATTCGCTAACGATGGGTCTTGGAGTGGGGCATGTGGTTCTCTATATCTAGCAAGCTCTATCTATATTTACAATCTGTGACCCAGGAAGATGAAACAATGAGAATTTATGATATAGTCCCATCTAAAAACTTAAAGATTTCAATGCTAAAATTCCGTGGTTTTCAAAACCGCAGAGAGCCGTTAGGCAGGAGTGGCCAAACTTTATAAATATGAGGTCTGCAAACAACAAAAACAATATTAATAAAATAAATATGTTTGGACTCGTTTGCTTCACTTCTCAGTATGATTTTATTGACGGTTACGTGCAGTCGTGCACCTATTAAATAAATGAATCTTTCGTTTTGTGCATGGTATGGTCTATTTTGTTGCAGCTTATAACGAGTGAGCTTGCATTGGCTTGCCCTGGAGTGAAACAGTCCCGGTTGGGTCTGCATTGCGCCAACTGTAATCGCGACGCGTCGGCCGAGTGCTCGCTTTGCCGCCGAACGCCTTACTGTTCGACTTACTGCCAGAAAAAGGATTGGGCGTCTCACCAAATAGAGTGCTTGCGTACTGTGCCCACGATACACGGCGACTCGCAGCAGCATCAGTCGATCATGCTCATAGTGGAGAGCCAACACCAGTGACCCTACGGTGAGATTGTTATCCTACCTATCAGCGTAGGACCACATAAGCTACCTTTTTAAAAATGTACTGTTAACAAATAGTTCATTGATCCATGAAAATAAGTGAATTGAGGGTTCCCCGTTTTACAATAAAAGGACAAGAAACAAATGAAATTCACGCCGTGAGGCCGATACCTCCCACACACCTCCTGTGTATAATAGTGTTACTCAATAAATAACCACATAGGGGAAAATACGCGAAAAACTTTGCGATGAAATCCAAGTTAACATTGTCTTGGTTAATTCCCCCTGGAAACAAGATCTCATTGTATTTACATTAATTTGTTTTCGTTTACTTATGATATGGTGCTAGATTTTTGGGACAACTCGTTCGTATTTACGTGTTGTTAAAACCAATAAGGACTTCCCGTTCACGTCATCGTCAACAGCCTGAAGACGTCTACAGCTGAACATATGCCTTCCCCACAGAGTGCCTCTGAGCGGCTGCTTGCATACATCGGCTCCCCGCGGTTTTCACCAGGTCTTCAGTCTAGTGAGGGCCCGTTGACGTAGCTTTGAAATTTGGCATAAATTAAGGTTTTATATGACAGGAATAAATTGTAACTATGAAACACGCTCTGAAATTTTATTGATAAAACAATTAGCTGTTATGGCTTAGTAGTAAATTAATAAATAACAATCTTTCTTCAGGATTGCAGGCTGTCGATTTCAAATTCAAACCCCCAACTAGTTTTACGAGTACCGAGGGCCAGAACGTCTTTTTTATACAGTATTTACGTCTACAAATTATCTGTAAGTATAAAACAATAATAACATTTCTATACCTACATGATTAGTTAATTATATAGTTCTCTATCTGGCAAACAAAGAATAATTATGTACTAAAATTTTTCGAAGCATACCACACACTTCTTCCTGACCAATGATTTTGTTATTAAGTCTTCCGGGTTCTTGACAAAAAACATAAAATACTATATATACAGGGTTCTCTTATATTAAAAAAAAATCAGTCCTAACCCGCATCATCAGCTTTTGTTCAGTCTTTACACTACATTTTTGCCAATTTGATGGGTTAAAAAGGTTTATAAAATTATATTAAAATCAACTAATTATATTGAAATCAATCATTTATATGTGACAATTTTTTTATGTTAGGTATTATTAATAATAATATTATTATTTTTTTGACATTTCACACAGCGCCATCTAGCTCCAAACTAAGCAAAGCTTGTGTTACGGGAACCAGATAACTGATATAATACTTAGATACTTTTTTGTTTTGTAAATACATACATAACACCCAGACGCAGAACGAACATCTATGTTCATCACACAAATATTTGTCCTGGGTAGGAATCGAACCCACAGCCCTCAGTTCAGAAAGCATGGCTACTACCAACTGAGCTATCGGGCCCGTCAATCTTATAAGTATGTTTATTATTTAAGTTGTTCTAACTGATTAAATTCATTATGTATTTTAAAATTTATATTATGGACAGTAAAATGTAGGTAAATACATGCTTACTGACTTAATTATGAATAAAATAACAATTATTCAAAAACGATACTTACCTCTGTTAAAAATGCTAATAACTACCGTAGAATTATAATAACCGATGCTCATACAGTCGTACTAGCCTTGCAGGGCTCATGGCAACCTACCAATTATAACTATTTAAAGTCGTGCGTATTATATAATTAGTAGGATACCTCTTATTAGTATTTGCCCATTACTATGATGTACAATAGGCATGATGACTACTATTAAAAATGAACAAGTAAATATTACTTTCATAAAGAAGATTAAAAATGAATTGAAAAAATAAGTAAAATCGGTAAATAAATCACGGATTAATAAGCTTTTAAAGTTTCTACAGCAGGCATCTCCTGTCCCTTTCTCGAGAAACAGAGCGCCCCCACAGTTACTATGAAAAATCCACTCGTGACGTCACAAAGAGATTGTATGAAAAACTGCCACAGCTTAGTAATGAAGTACTGTGAACGACCTTCCTCTGACGTCACTGGTCGTTTGAGATATCTCTTTCTATTCCGGTTTTTAAAATGCTTGTAACTTGGTCATTTTTTGAAATATTTAATTTTTGTTTTCGCAAATGTTTATCTATTGAGGAATATAATTAATTTATCCAAAAAAAAAGTTTTAGGCGTCATGCCTATTGTACATGAATACAATTAATAAAAAATAAAGAACCGTAGTGTACCGAAGCTTATTATTTGGTTTCATTGAGTGATTGCACGATTATTTGATTCACATTTTTCAGGGTGTGTTATATTTGTATAAAATTGATAGTTATGCGTTATTGTGACCTAAAGGGTTTTAGGTGAATTAAAGATAACCCTGTACTTGTATGTGTATTCATATCACAATAAGCACTTTTTACATAATGTCGTAAAATAAATGTTTTATCGATTATAATTTTAGGAGTTGTAAAGCCACATAATAAGAACGAATGACCACCGTAAGGTATGAGGTTTTCGGTAAATAATGTATAATCAGAATGATACAGTCATGGTTACACAAAAAAAAAACAATTTTAGTATGTTGGCTGTAGCATGACAGTTCTTTGTCAAATTGGCTGAAGTAATTTATTATAGCGTCTCTCATATTTCATAACTGATTTAAAAACCATTTAAGAATATTAAAATAAAGGTTTTAATTTAATTTCTAATTTTTTTGTAGCATCTGAAACGCCCACTTTACAGATGAACTCTCAGCTATGAATTTTAATTCCTTTTGACAAATAGAGAAGAAAATTAATTATTTAAATAACTTTAGAGGCTTAGATAAAAAAATATAATAATTACCACGAATTTGATAAACGAGCCTCGGTCAATAAAGTTATATTTGTATCGTAATGTGTGTGAATATTATAATGTTTAAATGATAAGGTATGCATAAATTGTATTTTTGTTACTGAAAAAGAGTTAATGTCCAGAAATTGAGCGCGGCGTTATTCTTATAATATCTTAAGATTTGGCCCTGCATATCTCTTGTATTCAAGATAAATTGGCGCAAATCGCATCGTAATGATTATAATGTTATTATAAAAGAACCTTTAAATAAAAACTTTTTGATTCTCGCGAAACTTGTGAACGTTTACCTCCTGCTAATAAACGCTGTATTATGTGTAACAGTGGAATAGCTACGTAGTGTTTTCTATTATTTTATATTAGCCTATTTCGAACCTGATATAGAGAAACCAAACACAAAATAACTATCCCACTACATACAATGCTTATTAGTTACGAAGAAACATTTAAACACAACCAGATACATACAAAAATACAAAGATCTCAGTTTTTCCACGTGCTATCCACATACTTTTGCTAAGCTTATTGTTATATTTGGTCGATTCTGATTATTCGAAGACTCGCGTCTCAAATCTGATGAGTTTGACAAAACAGAGTAAAGTCATTTTTTTAAACTGATAACCTTAATGTTTGTACCGCTGCTGATTCGGCTGAGCAGTTGATACGGTGCAAATATATCATCTCGCTAGTTATCACAGAGCATAACTAAAAAATGACCCTGCTGTGTGCGAAGCTTATTTATACATAGAGGTTCCTGAAAACTCAGAGCGCCTGATTGATTACGTGTGGCCAAAATTCTGGCACTTATTCGGCACAACGAATCCGCATTACCAAAATGACATTGTGCCGCCAGCATGGGGCGTGTTGTGAGCAAAAGTGATAAAACTCCTTTAATGAGTTTATCAAGCCCAAATAATACTAGACAAAACGCGAGTTAGACTAACCGCTATTTGGACGTAACAAAACTTGAAAATACTGATATTTTTATTATTTCCAAAGTTGGACGACAATATATCTAGCTAGACCAAATAATTCTAAGTTTGATTATTTGTAGCGGTCGATATTGATAAAAGTTAAAACTCCTGATAAACCTATGTTAAAAGTACCTTATGTCAGTAATATACTCAGTCGCGGAATAGCACCGGAATAGACTATTCCAAAAATTACAATTTACACGCACATGCGAAGTTCTGCGTGCGAAAGTAATACGTATAGCTGGCGGTGGTTTATAATGCAAGCTATGAAGCTTTCTTATTATCACAGTCACGTCAGTTTAGCTTTACAAAATACTTTGATTTGTGTGAAAGTTACCAATGTTATCTATAACCCCTAGTTTTACGTTCTTGTTACCAACAAAAACAGTAAGTTAAATATACACTATTTTGTTTAAATATAGACGTTAACTTTAATGTAATCATCATCATCATCGTCCACCCACACTTCCTAATATTGACGTTAGTACAGCATGTTCTGATCATACTACATTCTCAATAATTTTGTCACTTCATTAAGTTCTCACAGCACCAAAGAAGCTTATGATTTTGCAATTATCATTTTAAAATTACTGCAATTTTTCTACTAAAAAGATGTTATTATGGTTGCATTATTAAAACTAGAATTTTATTATAAACACTGAGTTTGTTTTTTAAAATACTTTGACACAAAATTAGAATCAGTTTTTGGTGGTCAATAATCATCAGCTTTGAGTATTAAAGGGCGAGATAGCAATTGATATAAGAAACAAAGATTGAATCCCGTGGAAAATAAATGTGGTAAATGTCAAACGCGTGCCGTGGGAATTGATAGACTCTTATCTAAATCATTGAAGATGGGCTTCGGTTACATCTAAACATAATATTTCTATATTTTGTCCTTAAAAGTGCAGTGTGTTTTATGTACTTTCAGAATATGAAATGAAATGTTTTAGGTCATTATTAATGTTTATAATTTTTATCTAAATTATGTCATATTATTATTTTATCTTATTGATTAAATTGAATCCTTGATGTAATTATATCGATATACTATTTTTTATATTAGACCTACGATTGACCTAGCGCTTTTAAAATCAAAGAATGACAATTTTATTTCGTATTGATTATAATAAACGGCGTATCTCAATATTATACGAATGAACGACCATTCTAACTTGCTCATATACAGCAGTATCGCCTGTGAAACCTACTACTTCAAAATCATAAATTGCAGGTACTGGCGGTAAAGTTAACTGATGTAAATTGAAAGATTAATGGTTTGCCTATAGTAAAACCGCGTTATAGTCGTGCCGCGTGCATCAAATCCCGTACCGATACGTGACCTATTAGATCTTGCTTTAAAATTCACAAAGCAGATTGGCTAAGCATAGGTATTAATATTATTTTTTTTTATCTGGGGCTAAGCTAAAGGGAGATAAGCGGGTAGAGTCGGTTTCATATTTATTACGTAAAGCGTCGTCTCTGTCAGTCATACCATTCACCTCACTGTCTCTTATAGTACCTATAATACATTTATACTATAGACTTCCTTGCTGAGTACTTTATGAGAAGTTTTGTCGCTCTAGCTTTATTATAATAATGAAGTTACAGTTATAGCCACAGTCCTAGAATTTTTTCGCATCCTAAGCCTAACCTAAGCCTTACCTTTATGATCAGACTGCCTAAAAACTGTAACGTAACTCTTATTATAGCAAGTAAGTCCTATAGTATATTTAGAATATACTATTGAAGTCCTTTGAGTTATAGTCGATTGTTTTCCTCTAATCTGTGGTTTAGAGCTCCGTATGACAGTCTACTCTCAATGAAGTTGGAAGATATATCTCCCCTTTTAGCTCACTCCTCGATGTGCAATTTTACCTCCGGTACCTGTACATAATGCAATGACATTTACTGTACAGTATTAAAATTAAATGACTGTAACATATACGCGCCGTGAATTCGGTTATAACTATCCACAGAGCAAAAAAAATCGCTTTCATAGGCGAAGCGTCATTTGTTTCATAGCTCTGTGTATCTATCGCTTGAGGCTCGGACTGTGTCAAACGTTCGAGGAACCGTCTTGTAAAATGATTAATTTAATTACCTATATTTTTCATCGACTTATTGTTATACCTAGCTTAGTTAAGAGACACTTTTTGAATTAGTTTGTAAGGTATAGGGATGAGGGTCTCAATTCACGCTATTATTTCTGTAATACACGAGTTAATTGCATTTGAAAATGCAATAAATATATCCGAACAGATAAGAAGTATGAATCATCGCTGTCCCTATTCGTGATACATAATACTAATAACTATATTTTCATTATTATAATGTATTTAGGCTTAATTTTGTAAATAAGTAACTACGTGTAGGTGTTTTTATTGGTGTATCCTAAGGTGAATATTACGTTAAATAAATATTTTGTTCGGAATGCTTGTCTTTTTATTTTAATAGAAATGAGTATTTTAAAAGATAAGTTACATACATGTTACATACTTTTGTTTGGTTGTTTGCATCGTACAGGAAAGCTACGCGTTGGTCCATTAGGCATGGTGGTTTCATAATGTTATTATTCTAGCAATTACCTACTTGAAACATACAAGACTGCCACCTTGAAGTAAGGCGCTGCTATAAGTAGTGTATAGCAATAAGTAGTGAACTTCTTTCTTTTTCATGTGGTGACGAAATAAAAGATGTGTGTGATACATAATTAATATAATATATATTTCCAGAGAAATGGTATATTTGCTATTGAGAGGTTTGCACAAATTATGCTTAAACATCATTCAAGAACATAGCGACAAACACGAGACAATGTTAAATAGTTAATGTTGTATTGATATACAATTATATATTATTTATATATATTACAGCGAACGTAACTATAGGTGACATCAATCAAATCCATTCGATATATAACTATATATTAGACTAAAAACATTTAGTTTTTTTATTTCAAAATTGTTTGTTTCGAACTGCACTGGAGTGCCCAACGGTAAGTGGTAACTGGTGAAAATAAAAACGGGCATGCACCCTCGTGTCAAAAAAAAAATCTGACCAAAGCTGAATCTGACCTAAGTGAACCAAATCCAATCCATCAGTTGTATATCTTATCGTAGATCAATGTTCTATTTCTTTGGAATTTTATGACAGCCAATGCATAGGATAGGCATAATGCCAAGCTGCTTGCAGAAACTATGCACTCGTAGCCTCCCGAATAGAGCTTAATACTTAAGTCCAGAGACTCCTCAACCAAATCACACACAGTGTCCACGGAAAAACTGCAATATAACTCAAACCCAATTGAATAATCATTTACAATTGCATTCTTACGTTTCGTATCATATTTCATTATTCCGGGAGAAAGAGTAAAATTAATTTTTATGGCTGCAAGAAAAGTCTATAAAGAGGCTTAAAGGTTTTCTTTCGAGGTTGGTCCACAATCGTATGCCTAAATCGCATTCGTGTATTCTCACTCCAGCACAACAAATAATAAATATAAGTTTTCTGTTGCTACGCCTGTTGTTTGAGTGGTGCAGCAATACCCATTTCTCGGTGTAATTGTATAAAATTGCAGTAGAAGTTAACATTCGCCAGAAAGTACGGCTCGCTTTTATGAGCGACGACTTCCCGCCACGGTCAGGCCGGTCGGGAACTAAGTGCTTTAGTATTTGGTATTAATTGCTGGGGCGGTGATCGCAGTTCAACAAATTGCAAGGCGTTGCCGCCCGTCAACCTGCCTTTTATTTTGTTAGCTACAATTTTGAGGTGGTTATACCGCCATCTATCGGTTAACGTGTGCGAGGTGTTAAACGTCATATTACCTTAGTCGCCTGTTACGACACCTCAGTATGAGAGGTAGGGACTATTCTGCTCTGCCGGTCACCTCACGGCCTTTATGAAATAATATTCTCCTATTCCAAAATAATCATTGTCTTGTAAATTAATCTAAGTATAACTCAGCATGATCTAAAAATTAACTGGCCCATATACAATAGATAATATAATTAGTCAGACATGATATATTAGGAACACAGATAAGATAGGTAATTTATAGGTTCCACTGGGACCTTTGGACTCTAGACACTAACTAATTCTTACACCTGTCTTAATTCCTGTTATGAATGATGTCTATGGTGCAGTTTATTTTGTTTGAAATTGTTCACTTGTTTTCTAAGTTGGAGAACCACCCTTTTATAAATATTGGTAATCAATGGCACCTGATAATTTTTGAATAACATTACCCAGTGAATTTTATATATTGTTCTTAGACATTTTTATTGTTATTATCTTAGTGCTTCTTTGTTAAACGAAATTGTATTTTTTAGTGAATACTTATAGAGTTAAACATGGCAGTATCTAATAATATAAAGGACATTGCGATGATAGCGAGTACATGCTGGGAAAAAAGATAAAACAAAAGCATAATGTTGGTAGCGCTCGTTAGTTTTAACGCCATCTTCCGGGTGAAAAATGCAACAACATCTCAGAGATCAGACATTACATCGCCATCTACCGGGTAAAGAAGGTAACTCATCAGACATGATATTTTGATTTATCGCTTAAAAACGTAATGATTACAGAATATCCTTTGAATGTATTAACAAGATTGGTTTAATACGTTATTAAAGTGAATGGTTGTTATTAGTCTAAGGGGCAGACACCGATGTGCGTGTTTCTGCCGGCGGCTGTGAGCGGGATAGGCACGGGCTTCTCTCGGATGGCGAGGTTCCGCAGGCAGCCGGTGAACCCTCGCTGGGAGTGCACGCCGCGCAGCTGGACACACAAACATTATCTTTACTCATACACATCATTTTATGTTTTACTAGGTGGTATAGTCAAGAGTGATTCAAACTAAGTGGCGGCTGTGAAGTAACGCTGCAAGACTCTCACACGCTGCGCTCACCGCTTAATTACCTTTTCCGCGCACATGTAATTTTTGTTACTGCGCAGAGTTTCGCGCTGACTCCCGCCATTGAGTTTGAATCGCACTCTAAGACTTTTCCGCATAAGTTTGGCTAGGTAGGTAGCTACTAGCTACGATCGCTTTGCCAGATATGCTACTGCCTAGCAATAGTGTACAAACACCTAAAAAGTAAATAAGATACCTTATGCAGAGGGCGCTCGTGTCCGCCCACATAGAGCGCGGAGCGAGTGTCAGTAGACGAGAGATGTTGGCCCAGACCGGGCTTGGAGAAATGCCCGTCCACACCCACTGATACTACGTGTAGCGACTTCAACACTGGAACAATACAATAACATATTAGTTAATTATAATAACACGGCCTGAAAAGAGTTTATTCCAGTCTAATAAGTACATCTTCAGCCGGAAATCTTTCAATGTTGAATATAGCTCCCTCCTCAAATGCCACTGGCCGCTTAGCATAGGGGTTTGCCATAATCACATTTGGCAGGAGGTTTCGTTATCGCAGATTTTAATGCACCGAGGAGACTGCTGCTGAAAAATTAGAAAATACAGACAGATACATACAGTAGATATCTACTGTATTTCGTATCTGTTCGTTGTTTAGTAGTTGGTGTATTTACCACAGACTGGCGATATTTTTGTCACTCTCAAGTATTTACCAATGTGTAACAAAATATGTATCAAATATCGCTTGGAATACAGTAAAATCACAGTGAAAGAAATGAAGAAATGAAAAAGAAATGCTTCGTTCATTCAGAAATTCAAAATTGTTAATTCAGTATGAATTACCGTGTATCTTGTGCCAGGTTCCATCGCAGAGCGTGTTGTTGGCGAGCATGAAGGATGCTCGGAAGGGCCCGTTTCCGTTCTCGACGGTGGCGACCACCTTGTCTTCAAACATTTCTAGCACTAGGAAGTCCCTCTTGCCGTGAACACTGAGCAGCAGCCCCGTTGTGTTCCGCGGACGGACCTCCATTGATATTGATATCTCGTCGCCCACTTTGTAGTTCTCCATGAGCTGGTTATAAAGTATAGGGTAAATTAATAGCTTTTTTAAATTAAATATAGGTTGTGGGTACAAAATAATAATGAGACTACTCTTTCATATTTATATAGGTTTTTGTACTTGTTATTTCGATTCTGAAACATATCATCCGGCAGAGAAACCTTTGTCGGATATATGTTTCAGAATCATAATTTTTAAACTGCTTTATCGTGCTAAAGCCAGTTCTAGTTAGACCTATACTCACATCATTAGCACTTACCTTCAAATAGTTGCTGTGTGTGTCATCCGAAGCCCCGAAGTAGACTCCATCCTCGACGGAGTCAGTGCAGCGCAGTGAGTTGACTCGCACCGCCACGTCAGTGACTGCCTGGTCATTCATCATTAGCCCCTTCAGGCAGCCTTTAAATGGCTGGTAGAAGCCCTGTATTTGGAAATCAGTTTTAAGAGCCGCTTGTAATAAAAACAGCGTTTTCTATGGTGTAAGAATTACCTGTAAATTGAGCGATATGTCGTAAGTAAGCCTTTTAAGTCCTCCGTAGTAGTACGGAGCAGTGAGTACAGCTGGTGAGCTGCAAACTACACTGTCTTCGCCTACTCGCTCCGAGTCGACCGCCAGTTTGCCGTGGCCGCCGTTGCGGGCTATTGTGATGGTATGCCACGCGGTGTCGTTGTACGTAGACGTGGAAGATATGGTGGCCGTTTCACCGCCGCAGTTGAATGTGAATTGGAGCTGAGAATACGAGAAATATTTTAGAGAATAGTGAAAAATTCTTTTTTTTTGTAAATACTTTTGGCCTCATTGATGGAAAGGTTCTCGAGTGACCATTAACGCAAGACGCTGTGAAAGCCGCGGGGAGGCCTATGTTTAGCAGTGGACGTCTTCGGGCTGTCGATGATAATCATCATCAACAGGCCACTTATACGAGAACCCGGGGAAACTGGAAAGTGTAGCTTTATTTATTTAGTTCTGGTTATTTTAATTGACTTTAGCAGACCGGTATTAGATACGTCTATGACTAGTTACCATAAATGTATATGTCACCGTCTTATTTTAAAACCGTTTGTTTATAAAAAATGCGGTTATTTATAAACTGTCGATTTATTGCAAATGGGCAATGTGTCTCATAATAAAACGGTCGAATCGGCATCACTTCGTTATATTGTAATTGTGTACTTCCAGTGTGGTCAAAACTAACCTAACACTCCTCCTCGCTTCGCTCGTCGTCGTAACCTACTGGTTAACCACTAGTGGCTGTAAAAAAACAATAAATTGGCCTTAAAATTGCGGATTTGTTCACAATTAAACGCTACTAAAACCCGTTTTTTTATAAACGACTATTTATAAATAATCGAAATATCATCCGTGTTATTGTAAGCCAGATTGTCACTCTGCAATAAATCGTTAGTTTATAAATAACCGGTTATATTTTCGTTTTTTTTATAAACAAACGGTTTTTCAATAAAACGTATATACATAAACTGGTAGGTACACTGAAACTGAACGTATGAGCATCACTTAGAGCATACCTTAGCATCCTGCATGTACAATGCCAGGAACTGTTGCGGGTTGCTGGCAGCGTGAGCGTAGAATATAAGGCCGCCGTGTCGGTCGAACGTTCTGAACGTGATAGTCAGGTCGAAGCCTTCTAGCTGCCGGCCCGGCAGCTTCGCGTATTCTATGCGACTGTCGTTTCGGGTACCTACATTCATATAACAATTTTATTTACACGCAGTGTTTCAAAGTTTCAAAGTAGTTAAATCCATAAAAAGATCTTCAAGATCGGCAGGCAACGCTTTTTAAGCTTGTACTTTGCTAATTTGTCACTATTACATAATGTGATGTCATTAGTCATTCCTGATATTAGGTACCAGTATCTATACTTACGATGTTACTTATACTTAGAGCATACAGAACTTATATTCGTAACGTACACACATCGATTTTGATTCCTTGATTTCGCTACAAACTTACACAAGTTGATTATTTTTCTTGTCTTTGTTACATACCTACTCACACACATCGGTTTTATTATCTTGATTTTTATAATATTTACAGACATCGGTTTTGATACCTTGATTTTGTTACAAACTTGCACACATTGGTTTTGGTACTTATTTTGTTACTTACCGAACCGGTACCCATCTTCTGGGTCGCCCCGCGTATACCACGGATCGTATGCGAGTGCGCAATGCGCCTCGGGCGTGGGCGGCGGTGGTCGCCGCGTGGTCACCGGCTGCCTCGGTGCCTGCGTTGGCGCTGGCATTGGCGTTGGCACTGGCGTATTGGCGACTGGTGGAAGCAGCTCGTTACGCAGCTTCACTGTTAACGTAAGAAAGAAACAATAATATATTTGTTAAAATACCATTAAAATGAAATTAATTTGCAACGACAGCTTACCTGCTCTAGTTGTGCCCTCCAAAGGAGGAGCTTCGGTATAGGGCCCTGGAGTGGGCAGAACATCGGGACTCTTTGGCACCGCCCACGATGCTTCGTCTGTAAATGTACAAAATTTACTATGAAAGAGAATATATAATAAGGGTATATAAAATAATGTATTATTGTAGTTTAAAATGAGTACCAGGGTTGACTCCACCGGTGGTAGTGGTCGTCCCACACCGTCCGAAGGTGACGCTGCTATTGGCGAACGGTCCAAGCAAGTTGAGGACCCGACCGTTGATGGTGGCATCAGCGATACACCCGCTGAACGGCGCCTTCGAGCCAACCTTCCCACCTACCACGTAACCGGGCTGTACGCCGCCTACAAATAACACGCCTTCCAATATGTGAAGCGGCGCTGGCGCTGTATCCGTGCTGAAATATAAATAATAATAACACAATGGATTCTCCAAAACGCAACCGACATCTGCTGCTAGTAGCTTGACGACTTAGAAATCGTCAGATCGTTGAAAAATCCTCGGTCTCTTGGGACGATAAATAAATATGTGTGGACGTTTCACACAGCGCAATCTAGCTTGAATACACACTTAGAAAGAATACAATATACACTCACACAGAACAACGAACCTGACGACCTGACCTGACGACGTAGCATGCCACCGCGAGAGAAGTTGTCGTCGTTGTTATAGTTAGACACACCATAGTAACGTCACGGTTTATCACGAGAAAATGTCGAGAAAATTTTGTCGCGGTGCGTATGCGAGGCGGGCTGGTATTGCAGGTGTCTATAGGCGACGGCAACTTCTTACCGTCAAGTGAACCGTCACTCCACAGCTAGAAATGCTATCTGTGTTATAAAAATATAGAGAACAGATATTGCAGAAGATCTCACATACCTGAAGTAGTCGAAGTCGTCAACGACAAGCCTCAAGGCGTTTTCGTTGTGAGTGACTGTGACCACGTGCCATTGTGAGTCGTTGTACGTGCTTAGTCCCGTGTCCAATTGCTCTCGCTGACTCATCAGTACCAGCTTACCTGGAAAATTATTCAGTTCTTTTACTGTTCTACCAGTCACCCGACCTACAAGATTGTCGTGCCTCCGCCAAAAGTTTCCGCCAAAGGTTCCAAAGGTTTCCGCCATGGCTGCTTCGACTGTTGCGACAGTTGCTGGTGATAGCAATCAATAGGTACAAAATAGATAACGATCTTTGTTCTCTGTGTACTCACTAAAGCGGTCAATTATTAAACTAAATAGGTATCTACTTCAAGGAGCACGTGCTGCTGTACTGCGAAGCCACGGAAGATACAAGAATTAAAACGTGTCTACGATCTGAGATGTCAAACCTGTCAATCTCAAGAATCGCCCATCTTCAACGCCATGCTAGGGCTCTTCTGTATTGACTGCTTTATCATCATCTCCACCCCTATCACCATCACTGGATTATGTCAGCGACCTAAAGCTGTGCTCCGATATTTCAAGGAGTTAAGTTGGCTAAGGTAACTGACCTGGCAGGGGGTAATTCATAAAACACCCTAAGCGGGACGTCAGTGCAGGCCTTTATCGCCCCCATTCAGAATAAGAATAGGCAGCACTAACCTTTGACCATGGAAAGCGAGATGCTATCAGGCGTAGCCGCGGTCTGCGTACGACTGACGTAAACGAACAGCAGTCCTTCCGGCTTGGACGTCTTGAACTTGAGCGTGAGCTGAAGATTCTCTGACGTCACGTTCACGAAACGCAGGTAGCTGTCAGCTCCCGACAGAGATATTAGTGATGCGAACTGAAATACCATTAATTCATTCAATGGCGTGCTTGTGGTAAGTATGACTTCACATTTTTAGCATGATCAGTCTTACCTACTGCTAAATATTTTGTGAAACGGTCTAGCTGAGTAAAAAAGAAATAAAAATGTTTCTATGAAAGTATATTGATAGAAAAAATTCTCACCTGACAGCCATAAGCGATTCCAATAGACTCGACATTATCAGTAAAGTCTATCTTGACACCATCGATGCTGATTTGTCTGATGCACCCGTCGAAACCTTTTTCTGTCACTTGTATGATGCCCTTATTGTTTCCTCCAAAGTTCATTGTGTCTAACGCTGCTATTTCAGTGGCAGAGGATGATGAGACCATCTTAACGATTTCGTCGTCGACCCTCAGGGAGCATTTAGTGTGGTAGCGGCCGGCGTCTAGTTTGTGCCATTTGCCATCGTTGTAAGACTTTTCTGTGCCAATGATTAGGAGCTCGTCGGGGTTACCCAGTGACACCTGTAGGAAACAAAATACCGTTATACAACACATAAGTATATGTCCTCAGATAGCTAAAGATTTTAGCTATGATGTGTGAAGAAAAAGCATCTTAGATGAAACGGCGGGCGCGGTTCCGCTTTGCTAACGACAATGAAAGCTGTAAGTATTTGTTTTCTCTGTCGTTCATATAGTGAAAGATAGGGAGACAGTAACGAAAAATGGTTGCTCGTAGAACTTTTGCCATCACAAGTATAATAAGTACCTGTAAGTAGACCCTTCCATCCTGCATCTGCATAGAGAAGAAGTCCGCGCCCTCTCCGACGAGGTATATAAGTCCGTCGGGCGCGTACGTTCGGAAGAACAGAAGGACATGGTTCTTCTGCGGCGTGAGGTAGCCACGTCCCGGGATCGTCACGTGCGATCGCCCGTTGAACCGGTACTCCAGCGGCCCGGACTGGGACGATATCAACTTGTCCCTACGGATATTATACAAAATATTCAGCTTATCCTGACGAGGGGCCTTCTTCATATAGGGAGAGACTTCAGGGAGAACCTATACCTTATCTCGGGCAGAATAATAATGGTCATGGTTGTCTCTACAAGTTTTACGAGGAAATAAACTAAATAATTACAACCACCGTTCGCGGAAAGGAGTGAAGTGGTCCTGAATGTCTCGTAGGCGCCCATTGTTGTTTAATTAAGGCGTTATTCCATTTAAATGGGTCAAATCTTTAGTTTTGAAGTTATATTTATAATTCCTGATTGCCACCCGGGGGTAGTCCATGTGGAGGAAACTGGGAACATAGATAGGTACACTGCTACTCTATGTTACCTTTGCCGTGCGCCGGTCAAGTTGGTAGCGTTGACGAAGTTCCACAAGCCAACAGGGGTGTCACCGATCATGAGCTCCTCAATCTGTCCTTCGAAAGCCGGGAAGCTGATGCCCTGTAAAGTTTTCCAAAGTTTTCTAGCAATTTTACAGTTTCTGGTTGTTTCTTCTCTAAGGATGTAATTTGGTTTTTGCGTTGTTTCGGATGGCCTTGCACCCATAGGTAACGCTACGCTAAGTTAGTAATGTTTGGAATATTTTATCAA
The DNA here is from genome assembly GCA_963580505.1 of Ennomos erosarius. Taxonomy (NCBI): domain Eukaryota; kingdom Metazoa; phylum Arthropoda; class Insecta; order Lepidoptera; family Geometridae; genus Ennomos; species Ennomos erosarius. The sequence continues at coordinate 14,218,417 of OY756977.1, read as the reverse complement.
TGAGTGCTTTTCTTAAATTTTAATTTCTAAGTATTATAAATGAGTCAAACCTGCAGTTTAGCGTCCGAAGGCACTCCTCCTACGTATAGTTTAGATTTGTCCCGGTCGAGGTTGAAGATAGTATGCTGCCCAGGCAACACGGCTTCTTTGGAGTGGGTATGTTCGGTGCCGTTGTCAAGACTCTCACGTATGGCGAGCTTCACGTTACGACCAACTCTGTACACAAATATATAAGAAATTAGAAAACGATGGATAACGAGAGGTTGATAGTTATGGGCATGAATATATTTTGCTAAAGAGTAGGCAAAGGTAAAATTCTTCACCATCGCTTTGTTGGAAGCTGCTATTTTGTACACGGCAGCAACCTTATACCTGCATTCTCCAATATTGGTCGGCTGGTCTCATCAATGATTGGTAGTGGTCCAACAACCAACATAATTATGGTTACCGAATTGGCTAGTTGCTATTTTTAGTCTCAGCCAATGTTGTCACAATGTGGACCCCGTAATCTGAGTCATTGTTCCAATGACAATGTTGGTGGAGAGACTCTGAAAAGTGTCAATATATAGACACATGGTACATAGTTACTCACCGGTCCACAATGACTTGGTACCAGCGGTTGTCAGCCACGAACTTGTCGCTGCCAATCCTGGCCGGTTCTCTAGCCGTACCGGCGCTGTCTCCGATATCCATTACCAAGTATGGGTAGCCGTTCTGAACGCCCAACACCATGAAGTCATCCTGAATAATTACAACATAAACAATAGTTGCAATTTCGCTACTTATAATTGTTATAAAGTTATAGGAGCAGTTGTCAAAGTTACTGATATGCCTCGCAGACAGCTAAATCAGGCGAGATGTTATGCAATACATTCATTCTACAATTTAACTGTTATAGAGTTCAAACTACGGGTCCTTGTTTAAGTTACTGGTGTAATTGAGGATTCGGTCCTTATGTGGTGAGCATTTAGACTTAGAAGCTACGATAATATTTCGTCACTAAGACCATTCCAAAACTGGCTTCTGTTTGAAGAGAGTCTTCTGCCTAAGAGAATCAGGATCAGGAAAGGCGGAGCCGATTTCTCAAATTAACTTATCCATCGTCTTTTCGTTCATATTTCAAAAGCAAAATGAAAGACTAACCAGAATAACAATAGAAAAAACAAATCTAGATCCTGAGCACTTACTGATTTGGTCCTCCTAAGCATAGTGTCCTTAGGGTTGCCAAGGTAGAGTAGGAATCCATCCTTACTCTTGGTCCGGAAGTAAGCAGACACGTGTGTTGATGTGGACATCTCGTCCACTGTGTCCGGCAGGCGCGGCTGCAGAGTCGACCACCGGTCGAACGTCACGCCTACTTGAATGCGGTTGGCGACCGTGCGGGCCTGAACGATGCAAAGGTATTATTTTTTTGTAAAGTATTCTTCGGTTTACTGGTTATTGAGTGTGAATAACCGTGAGTTTAACAATAAAACTAATAACATAGGGATTGGAATTAAAATGGTCCCTTAACCTATAAGCTAATGTACCTACTAATTGTATTAAAAATAAAATAATTATAATAGATGTAACAATAAGATGATGAATAGTTTTGATCATCAATAACCATTCTTAGACGCACTTAGACGCAGCGTAGGCCGGCCCTCCAAAAGGTGGACCGACGATCTGCTGAAAGCCGCAGGGAGCCGATGGATGCAGGAGGCAAGCAGCCGCTCAAAGTGGCGCTCCCTGGGAGGCCTATGTTTAGCGGTGGACGTCTTCATGATGATGATGATGATGATGATGAACCATTCCTATGTTTCCATAACTGTGAGATCCTTAAAGGAAATATTCATCTGAGTAACAGATTTTATAATGAGTACTTATAGATGTAGGTGTGACAATTCATGTGGAATCACTTACCTGTTCAATCAACTCTTTAAGCTTGGCCAGTCGCCCATCGGCTTCCCGCCGACGATGCTCCAGGTCGTCCTGTCGTGTCTTCACTTGGCTGTAGTTTGACATGATTGTTGGCTTCATTTTATAGATTTCGTTAACTGTCAATAAAAATAGAATAGGAACTGAAAAAATCAGTTAAAGCCACGTCACCGTGTGATGTCCGACACCAATAAGAAGATCGCGTATAAGTAGACATGGTGAAAGCAAATATTCACCCTTGTGTTGAACTGATGATTGAAGCCATATAGCATGTAAATCGAATCACTTATCAGTTATTCGACTAATTATTACACAATAGAACAATTACAAATCATGTAACATGAACTCTAACCAATGCGTAGTTTCGTATATGTCCTATGTTGAGCAGTTGAATTTTATCGGCTACAATGAAGCAATAAGAACTTACCCAAGTTGTCCACATTCGAAATCATCTTCTGCCCCTCATCAGCAGACTTAGGCAGTGTCTGAGCCCACTCTTTGCCTTTAGCTAGGTCTTTGCCCAACTGAGACATGATATCTAGGGTTCCCTTGACAGTAGCGTTGACGTTATCAGCTTTCTTTGATTCTTGCTCCAAGGAAAACGGCCCAGGCGTTGGTAGAGATCTGTGATCATTACAAATTTTCTTTAGGAACCAGTTTTGGGGAATAAAAAATAAATGTCATGACAGGATTTAGATATCTTATTACTAAACGATGCTGATGTCTTAGGATGATGTGCCCGGTGTAGTGTCACTCCAACTGCTTTGGGCGGCCGTAGTGCTTAACACCAAGCGAACGACTAGACAGGTGTGGCACTTTTCCCAAAACAAAAAGAAATCAGACTCATAGGCATCTTCTAAGCCTCCATAAGATACAGCTACAGAACCCGGGTCTTCGGGTCTTTTTATCCAACTACCTACTACCAGCCGCTCGACGCATGTTTTCGCTCTACCGAGTCGGCCTATAAAAGTTTCACTTGTCGCAGTGTCCACTCAAGAGCATGTCTATATTAGAAACAAAAACTCTTTATTGAATACCACAGAAACAATCAATGATACATAACAGCTTATAGTAGGTATTACAATCGGCGGCCTTATCACTAAAAGCGATCTTTTCCAGGCAACCTTTGGATGGACAGTATTGGGCGTTGTTGGTTGTATTAATACTTATGATATAATATACAGCCTCTGCGGTATGATGGTTGAGCCGCGTAGTTCCTATGGCATCTTGGATATAAGAAATCTTTATCAGGGTCCAAACTCTATGTACTTGTGTGATCGCTAGGTATTTATTTACTCACAATTGGATGGCATTGTCGTCGTTATCAGCAGATTGCAGCGTTGCGAAGGCGTTGGTCAGCGCTCGCTCGGCGCGGGTTAAGTTAGGACGGAGCTTTTGTTCGACCGTGGCCTGCGCCGCCGCGGCGCTCTCTAGCAGAGCCTCGGAACGGGCCCGGGCAGGGTTTACTCGTTGGTTTAGTTTGTTGCTCTGTATGTAAAATATCAAGTTCTTATTTCGTTGTTTGGTATTATTGTTTGTTATTATAAAAAAACTAAGCCGGAAATTTAAGTAAGAAGTAATTCATTAATGGCTCAAATTGAAATAAAAATCTTATATTACTTATTTGTTTATGGGGTAGATTTGAGTCCCCAATAAAATAAATTTAAATGAGTAATGTTTGTAATAAAATATTAATAATTTTGGGCAAGTCTAACTTATAATCATACCAATACAATAAATCTTTATGTGTTTACCTACCTATTTAAATGGATTTTATTATGGTTGAGCCGATTTGGATGAAATTTGCACACGCATTACACTACCGAAATCCTAGCCTAGCAGTGATTTATGATAGCCAAGCAGAGGTTTCTGGTGAATTAAAATTAACTCTAAAGAGGGGTCTATTACTGACCGCCACGTTGATGTTCTGCACAGCGGCCTGAGCGTCGTCCGCGGCTTTCTTAGCGTCGCCAGTCTCCTGCACGATCGACGAATACGCCGAAGCGGCTGAGTACGCGTGCTGCGTACGAGTGTTGTTATTCTCACGCTCCGCCAGCGCGCGCAAGTCATCCGCCTGTCAAGTATCAACACAGGTTATACCATAACCGGAAGCTAAACACGCACACCTAAACAAAATATCTGCAAATATCAAACATTTTGTATTTGTCAATCCCACCGGAGTGACTAAGTAGATGTATGAAATAATGGTTAGTTACAAGGTTAAATCAGCGAGGCGCAACTAGTCGGTCAACAATAAAAACTGAACGAATATTTCACCACCGACAGACGATCTGGTGAAAGCCGCGGGGAGTCGATGGATGTAGGAGGCGAGCAGCTCTCAAAGTGGCGCTAGGTGGGGGACGTACATGTTCAGCAGTGGACGTCTTCAGGATGTTGATGAACAAAACGAAAAAGTATAGACCCATAAATCTAAAACGCTAATCAAATGGGGGTTGGTGAATGACACGTGTTCTCAAATTTCGGCAACTTTTAACTTGCCGGTTTCCTCACGATGTGTCCGTCCTCGTTATACGAGTGAGTGCAACCACATAAATCAGAAGAGTATACCTATGCTGTGATAATAAGGTTCAGACTCGAGATATTTCCCTAGGAGGGAACCCCCATATCAAGAGAGAACTACGTAGGTACCAATTCGTAAAGCTAAGAATAATACCACCACTTACCCTGGTTCTCAGCATCCTGGCATGCAGTTCAGCAACATCAGACAAGTTCTTATGTATAGGTAGCTCCACCACTAGGTCTGCTAACCTCCCTTCCATCTGGGCGATAGCATTTTTGGCATGCTCATCTGCTTTCGTCGAGTTAGCGACGATATTTGCGGCGACAGCGTTGTAGAAAGTTGCGTTTCCAATGTCATAAGCAGCGTCTATCAGGTCATTCATTGCAGCAGAGTTTAGTTTCGTCACTGATAAGACTTTATTGCCGAATTTGGATAACCTATGATAGGAGGAATTATTTTATGAATTTCTATTGTCTGTGGAATCTTTGTCAAGAAATGTGATGCTGATATGTCATTGGTAAAATTACTTTCTGTTTTTTCATATTTGATTTGCTACTGAAGACGAGAATAAACTGTAGGTAGGTACTATGTAGATAAAGTATTGATTTTTACGCATTTCACAATATTGCGTTGTGTAGATTGTTTAGGTATCACGGGACAGTGTTCTATCCCAAACAATTTAGTTACCTAGGTCTGTGGTTGTACCTAGGTCTGTGAGTATGAATACGATGCTGTAACATTGGCCTAATCCTCACCTGTTTTTAGCGTTTAGTTTCTCAGCTGTGTTAGCAGTATGTTGTGCCTGGTCGGTGTACTGAAGCATCTCGTCAAGGTTCTTTTTGACATCCCGAGTCGTGTTCACCAGCTTTTCGAATTTCTGTACAAATTTTTAACAATATGAATGTACTGTTGTACGTGTCGTAATTATAGAGAAATGGTAAAGATATAACAGGGTTAGGCGCATAAAAATTATAGCTGTAGGTGATATTACCAATACTTATACAAATAATAAATAAGAAAAGACCAGATGAAGTTCAATGATGCTGCTTCGTGTTAAGAATAAGTGGAATGAACCATGTCGGAGGTATGTTTCAGAATCAAAAGCCACTTTGCAAAAAGACTCGCCTTTGCTTGGTCATTGACCGGAAGGACGAAGGCGTTCATTCGTTCGGTTTGAGTGGTAGCATTCAAAAATACTGCTTCTGCTTGAGCCCTCTTCGGTGAAAGATCCTTTTCTAAAACACACAGTAGGTACATAATTATATACAGGCCAACCCAGTCGTAAATAACGTGTTGTTCGACAATAACTGAACTAGTCTCATATCAATTTAATTTGTAGATCAAGGATTAGAGTAACTATTATACAAAGCGTAGTTACGAAAAAAAAAATTAAATAGTACTTTGTCTTTCGAATCCTACTTAGTATTTATGAACTTTTCGCGATTTGAATGCAGAGTTTTGGGAAGTAGTCTGTGTACCTAAAGGACTCAATTTTTTTAATGCAATTAGGTCTTTTGGCGTTGTTGAGGTACAAGTTTACTGCTGTCGTATCTAGCTCACCGGCAATGTCGCTCTTGATCTGTCTCGCCTCTGTAAGCGCGCTGTCGACTTTAGGTTGTTGGCTCAACTCTAATCCGGTGGCCAAATCAGTGACGTGACTGACGGCTTCCTTGGCCTTGTCAGTGCTTGCTCGGACGGAAGCGAGTGTGGCATCGGCATCGGCAGTCAGACGGGCTGCTCGCCCGATCTGTTTGTCGCTATCGGTTGCTGCAAACTCCGCCTGTGATGCACAGTAATGAAGGTTATTGGTGGTGCAAACACGTAATACATATTATTTGTGGTTTGTCCTAGTGGGAACACCTGTTCAGCAGTGGACGTCTTCAGGCTGAAGATGAAGAATTAGTGGTTTTATGTTAATATGATCCAAAACTATATCAACGCCACGAGTGATGTGCGTATGTGATGGTGTTGGTGGATTATTAATCTTGCACAAGTTTTTCATAATGATATCTATAAAGTTTAGGTACATTACACGTTTTAACTCCTAGTTTTTTAAGAGAAGCGACATAATATCCTTAACTTTGTGCTTTTTCATAAACGTTAAAACAAAGAATCTCACGGATCTGAGCAGGTTTTTAGCGCTGGTTTCGAGTGCCTTGACGGCAGCCGAAGCATCGGCGACGTCCACATTCCTCAGTTCGACTACCCTTGGGCTAAGTTGCTGCGTCTGATTTGCAATGTAGTTGAGTCTTTGCGTCGTGAAGAACGAGTCTGCTTTGTCCTGGAAAAGGTTCAAAGATTTTATTAACAAGGTCGTATCACATCAGAGTATGCGTGACTACAACATAGTGGAGATGATGGGAACTATTGGATTAGTATTAGAATGATTAGATAGCAAAATAACTTCATATAACTTAGGCCATATTTCAAAATATATGAGAATCTGATAGATATTATAATTTTTTAATTAAAAAAAATTTACCACACTTACCTTGAATTCAAGAGTTTCATTTCCCAATAGGTACGTGAGATCTTGCACCGAGAAGATGAGAGCGTCAGTGCACGAGTCGCACTCGAGACAGCCCTCATTAGGAAGGAGGACCCATCTGTCGATGTATTACGTTGTACTGAGTCCTTTTTAGGCACGAAGAAATAAAAAAACTACTATACCTAATATTATAGAACAATAGATTTTCCCCACGTGTATTTATTTAAACATAAAATGGCACAGTCTGTGGTTTGGTTTCCCTTCTGTCCTTTTCTTACACATGATAAAACCAATGTGAGCGAAGAGGATAGAAGATAAGTCTAATGTGGCTCACCTCTCGGGACAGCGGTCGCACTTCTCTCCGATGACTCCGGGCAGGCATTCACATTGTCCGCTCGCGCTGCACATAAACCCGACAGAGTAGCCAGTGTTGCAGTTGCAATCTGAACAAATAGTGGTTACGATGAAGTACAGGTACTAATAAATAAAATAAATAAATAAATTCTTTATTTCAAATAGATGCAGTGCTCCACTTAATACTTATACTTAACTAAGGCCAAAAGACTACTGCTAAAAGAATCTTGAAAGAAATAGTTTTTAGTAATGTTTGTAAACTGAAAATAATGGGCCAAAAGCTGCAATTGAAAAAGGTCCAACATAATCTCAAAAAACGTTGTAAGGCTTTCAATCTCGCTACATTTTCGAGTCCCGGGAAAATTTTTCGAGACTCGACCCGGTCTCGAAATTCCCGAGAAAAATGAGACCTTCAAGACTACGTCAAAAGTAGATTTGAACTTGTTTAGGCAGTAATTACAAGCTAATCAAACTGTTAAAAACTCAAATACAAGCAAAAATAACAACAATTTGCGAGATTTTTCTCTAAAGTATCTGCTAGCGAGCACATCGCTATTTATTTTTACTTTTACGAAGAAATGTATTCACTTCAACAGCCAGAAGACGTTCACTGCTGAATATAGGCCTCCCCCATAAAACGCCACTTTCGACGCTTATCATTGGGTTTGCTATAATAACCGCGCTTGGTAATCACAGAAGATTTTAATGTCCTCTTTAGTAGGGAATCATCAAGTTTATAGCACGCCAAAATGCTTTAAAAGGTTTAGCATATTCCCGCGTCCTATCAACAATATTGCAACAATAACTTTGAATTCAATATAAGTTTAGAATTATAAAGTTCAGGACTAATACTAAGTCCTATGTACTTATAGCAAAAACGCGAATTAATAAAATTGTCTAGATGGAAAAAATTACAAAGTTACCTACCTCCAAACCCTACAAATAAACAATGAATACTACACAAAACTTCATGACCGTATTTAAAATACGGTCATAAAGTTTGTGTAGAAGTTGAACTAAATATAATGGAGATCGTATGTATAATGGATTTTAAAAATACCTATTTATTACTGTAGTAATATGTTGCCTACAGTAAAAATATCACGCGTTGGAACCACCCCTGCCACTCAGCCCCCCGACTTTGGCCTAGTACTAAAAATTATTAATTGTTCTGTTGCTTTGGCTTGGATTCGCGCTGTCCTACCACACGCCCTTAATAGGTCTCTTAAAATGAAAGATAAGTTTCCTACATTATTATTTCGTCAGATATACCCCTTGCGATTATTATGTGCCACAAAACTACTTGCAGTTGCTAGCTAGCTTGAAATCCATGCTAGAAGACTTTAGTCGAACCCCTTTCAAAATTATTATTTTTAAGCAGCTGCTCTATATTTGAGGCCTGAATGCAGCAGTGGACGTTTCCAGGCTGATGATGATAATGATAATCAGACCTTAGATTATTAAGCTTGTGATCAAGACCCTCAGATGACGTTTTGAATATTGAATAAGTATGAAAACTCAGACTAAAAACCATGCTAGAAACCTATGTTGACAAGACCGATGCTATTTTTCAAAAAGGCTAGTTGTAGTTTTTATAGATTATTAACCAGAACAAAAATACTCGTGGTTTAGTACATTTTTGAATAGTTTGACTCAAGTCTCAAAAGTCTCGTTATTCCCGAGACTGGAGGTAGCAGTCTCGAGTCTCAAAAATACGAAAAAATCGTCGAGACTCTCGAAATTTTCGAGACCGAGACTCCCGGGATGAAAGCCTTAGTTGTAACTATATGCAGATGCTAATCTTGTGTACACTAGGTGTGAACGAAAATTTATTATTTTACAGATTCTAATAAAATGTGTAAAGTTAGATCTACAAGTATACCTATGTGGTAAGACTTACGGTCGCATCCATCTTTTGTGTAGTTCCAGTAGCCAGCAGCGCATTGGTCGCAATGTTTGCCAGTGACCCCCTTAGCGCATCTAAAACCAGACAAATATTTATCATTACATGATATTCGAACCTTTTGCAACAATTAATAAGCATCATGATCATCATCCTGAGGACATCGAACCTGAACCTAGGCCTCCCCTACAGAGTGCCACTTAGAACAGCTGCTTGCCTCCAGCATCCATCGGCCCCCGCGGTAGTAACCAGATAGTTGGTCCACCATGTTGTCTCTCTAGGTTGTTGCACTAGAAGCTGGGTCAGTGTATAATGACCTGCACTGTCCGGTGGTAAGGTCGCACTGCGAGGAGTGCGAGGCGAGCGCGCAGTCGCAAGCGGTGCAGCCGCGGCCAGACGCAAGCCCCCAGTGGTCCGGCGCGCACTCGTCGCACCGAGCGCCCAGCACGCCCGCGCGACAAACGCACGTGCCCGTGCTCGGGTCGCATCTCTCCATGCCGTACTCGTCGCACGAACACGCTGTACACAAAATAACAGAAGCATTCAAGTTAAATGGCTTTATTGAAAAGACGATGTAGATCACTTCAGCAGTTATTTAAAAACCAAACTACTAATACGATTTGTTAGCATTTGTAACTACTATTTTAATATCTGTGCCTTTGTAATAAAATAAAAAAAACTAGATTGTTTTATAATTATGTAAATATGAGGTTAATAAACATTAAAAATACAAATGAGTTGAGAAACTTCTCATTAAAGTCGGTTGAGAAGTGGAAAACAGTGTAGGCTAAGGCACGGATTTTAAAATAGTATATACTACCGGCTACGGTAACAAAGCATGAGTTACCAACAATACAAAGATGGATTCACGTCAGTTGAGCTAAAATTGCAGTCTTAAAGAAACATTCACTCACCGGTGCAGTTCTTGGAGAAGATGGCATCTCCGAAGAAGCCAGGCGCGCAAAGGTTGCAGGCAGCTCCAGCCGTGTTGTTGACGCACTTGAGACAGTCACCGCTGATGCTGTCGCAGGAACTCGGGTCCTTGATATTGATGTTACCGGAACAGTTGCAAGGCTTGCAGTAGTCGCCTAAAATATTTTTAATAATGTAATAACATCCGGAGATTGAGATCTGTTTAATAGTATAATTTAATTGTGTACCTAATAATATTATGCATGATCACTTATTACCGGCCCGACGAATAAAGTATTTGAGTATTATTTGTATGAACTCACCTAGTTTCTCTGGTTCGCCGTAGAAGCCAGCAGCGCAGTACTCGCAACGCGCGCCCGCATAGCCAGGCTTGCAGTCACAGGAAATCAGCTCACCGTTCTGACTTAAATCGCAGCCGATGGCGAAACTGAGGTTGGAGACAAATATGTAGTAATGAAAACTGTGGCAAGAGTACCTAATTATTATAGGTACTATTTTATGATTATTTTAGGCGTGCGTGGTTGTTTTGTTCAGTGGTCATGTTGGTGAGTTCGGTAGGTTCGATTGATTAAGTAAGGTTTTCCGCCATCCATGGTTTGTTTTTGTTAATTTGGTTACTTCGATTGATTAGATCAAAGTTTGGAGAGCTCAGTTGGATTGGTTAGTTCAAATCAGTCGGTCTAAATTGTTTTTTTTTCCGATAAGTTACGTAGATTCAGTGCTTTACATCTGTTCCGTTAATTCAGTCTATGCAGCAAAATCTCGTTTCAGTCAACTGCAGGTTCAGTCAGCTCACTTGGTTTGACGTAGAAGACTTAAAAAACAAAACCATTTGAGTTAGTGTAGTGTTATTAGTGAATGTTATGTTAGTGTAAATTGCAGTGTAAGAACACAAGAACAATGTGTCATCGCCTTAATAGAGACAATAAGAAAAATGTTATTGGACACATTCTTAGATAATAAGGTTTCTAGAAGTTAAGGTAACATTTAAAGTGCTTATTTTTAATAGTGCTCATTGAAATAGAAAAAAAAAACTTGGTTTGACTTGATTGGTATGTTTGTTGTGTTTGGAATGTTTGGTTGATGCGGTCAGCTCGAATTATTTGGTTACTTACTTGTTGGAAGGGTACGGCATCGGGCAGGCGCAGATGAGACAGTCCTGGCGAGTGCCCACCGTGGCGTCGCCGTGGTAGCCCGGCACGCACTGCTCACAGTGCTCGCCCATTGTATTGTCCATGCAGCTCTATATACAATTTATATCTTCATATTCTAGAAGTGACTTAAGCTACTTAATTGATATTTGTTTCGAATTTTTTAGTCTAATGATCCAGTTCATCTCTCTATAACAACCTCACTCATCCGAAACAAAAATGTCCTTGAAGTTGCACTTACAAGACAGACTCCAGTGTTGACGTCACATTGCGGCGCGTGTCCATTGCACTGGCACGGCACGCAGAAGCCGGATGGCAACCGGTAATGGCCCTCCGCACACTGCTCGCACGAGAGCCCTCGATACGCTTTTGGACACTGACACTCTTCCACCGACGAAGCTCGTTGGGTCTCATCGCCTTCGTAGCTATCCACGCCGATACCCAGGGTCACGCCGATTAATCTATAATTTTTTTTTTATATAAAATAAATCCTCCATCTCTGTTTGTTAATTTTTAGCGGATCAGATATTGATAAAAAAACATATGGGATTAGTTTGTACAAGGAAATATCATAAGATGGTCGAAGGTCGTCAAGCAAGTGGACACTGGAAAACCAAATTGACTCATTTTTACTCACCTAGTCTCGACCGACTTGCGCCAGTAACTCGCACGGATGTACAGACTGCTGATGTTGAGTAGCGTGTTCATGAAGAGGTCGCGAGAGACCGGTGCTCCATCGATCGTGGAGAACTCGCTCTCGATCAAACGGAGTCCGTGCGTCCACTCCACCCCGGCCGGGGGCTGCTCGATGCTGTTGTGGAATATGTACCTGAAAAGAAAGGAATCTTATAAAAACGCCGCCTATGTAAATAAGAAGTTAACCAACACATGCCTGAAATATTTTTACTGCTATCTAAATTCTCATGTATTGTGGGGGCGACACAATCGAATACTTAGCACTTTATGTGGGTACCTATGAGATAGTTAATGCCACTCTAAGCCTGGAGGAAGATGGATCAAATTAATTTCAGGTGACTTGTATAAAGTTAGACCACAAAGTACCTACACAAGTAATCATACAAAAAAGTAATACCCATTGGCCCCTCCGATGATGACATCGGCAGCAGCAATCGCACGTCCGTCGGCATCCGTATTATACAAGATGGTATACGTGAGATATCCACCGTACGATCTTAGCCGTTTACCTGAAAAGTGGCATAGCTTGTCAAAAAACTACAACAATAAAATCTTTATTAAACTCACAGAGCTATGAAACAAATGACGCTTCGGGGGAAGCGTTTTTTTTTGCTCTGTGATTAAACTAGCTCTCAATGGAATGAATTACATAGTAGAAGAGTTGAGCTTCTGGTAGTTAAATGATGCCTTACCCAGGTAGTAGTCAGGTGCTCCGAAGTAGACCACCTTCTGATCGCTCTCCTCGCCCACTAGATCGGCGACGATGACAGAATCATTAACAAAAGATGGCGGCACAGTGCGAGGGAATATGTTTAGGGTTTTGTTCGCGTCCACATTCACTAAGTACCAGTTCTCCATGCCTACAATCTGTGTAGGGAATATTAGATATTATTTAAAAAACAGTAATCCAGTGCTGAAAATTTAGGTAATGTTAACGGTAGACTTTAAGTTGGTGCTGATCGTAAAAGAAAAACAGGACTGCGTGAAACCGCAGACTAAAAGCTGGCCAACTCGACTTGGTGATCCTATTTCTATTAATTCATTTTGATCAATACTTTTAGTATGTATTAAGTATTAATTGCGGTAATTGTTGGGAACGATACTATCGAAGTTGTAGACAAATATGTCTACCTAGGACAGATTATCCAAATGGGTAGGTCCAACTTCGACAAAGAGGTCACACGGAGAATCCAACTCGGCTGGGCAGCGTTCGGGAAACTTCGACCTATCTTTTCGTCCAAAATAGTTTTCAACCAGGAGTGGTACTTACCAGAGCCCAAGCCAAATAAGAACTCGTACACCTGGTAGTCTTCCCAAAGCAGTAGCACTTTGTGCAACCCTCTGGATTGTCCCTCTCAAGATTGAAGTATTCATCTCTGCAGGTGGTGCATTCCTAGTAAATAAATAAGTAGACCGTTCAATAACGACTAGTATTATAGATTAGTAGATTGTATCAAATGGTGCAACACCATAGAAAATTGCATATCGTGGAGAAATGTTGTACGTGACAGTGTGAGTGTTAAAGAGAGTTTTTCTTACTTTTTTGACGGCGTTTATGCTTATTGTTTTTAAAGATTGTTGCGACCGCGTTTAGACGCATTGTGATAAAGAAAATGTAGATTTTCAAATAATATGTATCCGACTATTGTTGATTGCTAAACTCAATGCTCTTCCTCAGGTTCTACTTTCTTGGTCGAAAAATCGACACACTATTCGCGAGTAATAGTTTAATACATAATATTTAAAATGAATCACACTCATGAGGATATTAATGCCAAAATGTAGAATGTTTCTCGATGTGGATACGAACCTGCCCTCGAACGTGTTTCTTGCAGTAGCACTGGGCTGTGTTCTGGTCGCAGACATCGTCGGTGGTGCCCGCGAGGTCGCACGAGCACGGCACGCAGTCGGGGAAGGCGTAGTGTCCCGGCACGCAGCGGTCGCACACGCGTCCGATCACGTTCGGTCGGCACCTGAAAATGCAACCGGTAACCGGTGTTTCTATCTTCTTTAAACTTTGTCATAACTACATAATTTTGCCAGTGAAGTAAGTTAAATGGTCCTTATTTTCGTTTACTTTCTCATAGTACTTATATCGATTTTCTAGCTCAGTATTAACCTTCATAGGGAAGCTAGTGAAATTAATGGGCAAATAACACTGATCTCACGATGAAGTAATTTACTAGACTCAACATGTCATCAGACGTAACGTTTTAGGGATCACAGTGGCACTGGGACTATTATGGGCAGCGAGTGATTAAGCTCCTTATATTTCTTTTGCCGTCTTCGGAAATATATATTTGTATTAATAGCCATTAAACTCATACCTATATGTGCCCATCATCATGTAAGTTCACAGACATTAGTCATTTTATAACACCAAAGATATATTGCCTATCTACAAACCTAATCGCAGTAAATTGATACCTAGAGTGCTGGTAGTAGTGGTTTGAAGAAAATAAAGGACTAACGCGCAGTTCCCGCTGTCTGTTTCGCACTGCAGTTGGTGCGCCACGACTCCGAGAGTATTGCAGTTACAGTCGTCGCATCCGCGCTGAACGTCAAAATTGAACGTGTATGGCTTGCAGCGATCACAGTTCTCGCCTTCCACGTTCTTGGGGCAGATACATTCACCTGTAAGGATGCCATCGTATAGGTAGGTAAAATTGACAAAGAAACATCGTCTCATTTCAACAATAATTTTGGTCTAAGCGTGCATGGGGTCGCTGGTAGAGTAATGTTCTTTAGTCTGCCACTTCTTTACGTAACACGTCGCTATAATAGTTGAACATAAACTAATAAAATATGGTATGGTAAAATATGGGATTCCATTCGGGCAGCACCAACACGAATTGAAGAAGAGCCCTTTTATTCCCTCAATGCTTTTCCCATTTCGTGGAATAAAAGAAAGAAAACAATCACTTTCTATCAGGCCCATCAGAGTAACCAGCTCTTACCTAAAAACAATCAAAAATAAATCCTCATTTAAGTACTGTCATCAAAAACAGCAGCCACCAACCGAAGCGACCACCACGAAAAACCTCTAATTTCTTATAACGAATTAGGTAGTTTAATGCCTAATAACTTACCTCTATCATCACAGATGGCAGTAGAAGGGCAGTGGCACGGTTTGCAATCAGGGAAGCCATAGTATCCAGTGCGGCAGGTGCTGCAAGAACGACCGATCACATGGGGCTTGCAGGGACATTGTCCGCCAAACGTGTCGCACTCTAGTTCGGTAGAACCCATGAAGTCGCAGAAACAGCTGAGCGCACCGCTGTTGTACTCCGCGGTTATAGAGAACATGGCGTCGCGGCAGAACCCTGGGTGAAATATTAAGAACTAAGTAATTGTAGAGCGTGTACCACCTTCGATAAGGTGCCGCGCGGTCAACGCCGCTTTATGTAGATAAACTACAAAAATGTGTGATAGGTTAAAGAACTATTTATTTCTATAACAAAATCTATAACAAAACTATTTTTTTGCTTTAAAAAACAGTATTGGTTTCGTATTTTCATGCCTCGTTCTATAACAAAAAACAACACAAAACTATTACCATTCTCCAACAGATTAAAGTAAAAATAGTTCAGCTCAGTGCTAGAGAAAATGTACCAAATATTATATTCTGGTAAAATCAGCGACTTATATTTTAGGCTACCTATAATTATAGCGGCGCGGCGGCGTTATCATCATTAGAATAATATGGAATATTCAAAGTTATGTAACTTGAGCATATTAGTTTTTCTTATTTAAGATAGGTGAGCGTAATTTTTTTAAGGGTGGTGATATTACCAGTCTCATTGCGCTGAATGTAGTAGTCGGTGACGGCGCATTTCTTGATGAACTCGCGCGTGTAGTCCAGCATGTTAGCCTCGTTAACGACGGCGTCGCTGAAGTCCGGCTCTGCTATCACTAGCACGTAGTCCAACCACACGCTCTTGGTCATGTTTCCCTGAATCACATATAAGTTTTTGAAAATCGTGCCTTACAGCACAATGTCGAAACTACAATGAAAATGAAAAAAATATGGCATTATTAAAAATTATCGTAATGCGTTAAAAAACTTACAATAAACGTAATCGTTACGTTCTGTTCCAATGGGAACCTGGTGTTTCCGTCAGCCATCTTGAACAGCACTCTGCAGCCGGAGTTAGAAGGACAATGTTGAATTGGTATCTTTACGTCGTACTTCTGACCGTTGGCAGATACTTCTGTGTCGATGCTGCCCTCTGAAATTAAATGGCAAGGAAATATTTTTCACACAATCTGCACGGAAAAGGGTAGACCTGTACAGAAGCAGCTACGTTCAAGTTTTGAGACATTACTTACCGGGCAAGTCTGGTTGGTAGTAATGCAACACTAGCATGTAGTCCCCAGGTGTAGCCACCTTGCCTTCCACAACGATAGGTCCCGTGAGCGGCGTCAGCTGCACCACAATCGTAGAGTTGTCCAGAATCGGTGGCTGCGTCTCCCTGCTGCCTCCCGTGCCGGATTCTATCTCCAGCTGTATCATAAATCTTCTTAACAAATTGTCTTTTTGAAACAGCCATCAGGAATGCAAGTACAGGAACAGCAAAGTTGCTAAATGAAAAAAAGAATACAAAAGGTAAGCTACATAAAATTACCTTCTTAGAGTCTACAGCTGCTGTGAAGACAGCTGGCTCGCACTTGCCATCGCGACGAAGGCAGTACGGCTTAGGGGTGATATAAGCGAGATGCCACTGTGATTCCGGAATGGCGATGATCGACTTGATACCGGCTATTGTGTTCGGCTCAGCCTGCAATCATCATAAAATTATGTTTTAAACAGTAAAGAGAAGAGCTCGCCGAGATATTGTACTAAAACAGGCACGCTTGTACATTGTGCTCTTTTGTAAAAAGTAAGAAATCTTAACTGTTTGCACATTATAAAAAATTATCCGTAGAAAAACCAATGGAGATATATATACAGATTAAATTAATTTGTAAAGGAAAAAAACCGGAACACAGTAGTGCTTGCACACTACTGCTTGGCGTCAGAATAACTGGCAAAGCGGTGGTACCTACCTAGACGAACTTTGCAGAAAAGTCCTACCACCTAGTAAAATCAAAATCAAAAATATAAAATCCTTAAATATTGGAGATATATCTGTTTGGAATCCAACATAACAACTGATTCTGGTACGTTCATGGTCAAAAAGGAGGCTTGATCTCATCCTCCCCGGTGGCTCGTCCCCGTTACCGGGGAGGATGAGACAAAAACTTAAAAAAAGTGTCATACTCCCCGGTAGCCTCAACAATGGCGCTCACCGACTGAAAATTTTCATAGTGCCCCGTTTTGTACTGTTTGACCGAATTCATCGATCCAACTATAACAGGGCAGATGACGCTTTGTCTGTTTGATCGCCCTCGGTGAGCACCATTGTTGAGGCTACCGGGGAGGATGACAAGTTTTTCTCTCATCCCGGTAACGGGGACGAGCCACCGGGGAGGATGAGACCAAGCCAAAAAGGGCAACGTTACCTAATACAACATTAAAAATATATTTTTGAAATTGAGATAAATCTTGGCATAATTCTTGTTATTCTCTCAGTGACTTTTCAATAACATAACAATAATATGCCTTTAGGTCAGTACAACTCACCATCAAATGCACGATATTATTTGGTTCCTGGACGTTGAAGACTTGTATCTTAGCCAGCCAGTCGACTACGACCTGGCGACACGGAGTCGTATACGGGCAATCATTTAGGTTCACAACGGCGTTTGTGTCTGGGCCGTCTCCCGACTGGAAACTCACGACCACGATCCCCCGAGAGGTATCATCATCACTTGTACTATTGTCATACACTGTAGCCCCTCTTGTGACGGGGGTCACGTATTCTATAAGAAGCACATACTGCCCTGGAACCTGGTCGATTTTCATGTTGTACTGCAACTCATTCTGTTCTCCATTTACCAAAGGTATTGAACTCATTGCGGCATTAATTTCGCTCAGTTGCTAGAACACAAGATTTTTCTTTACTGTGTATTTGATTTACTGTGTTTTTGATGCCAAGAAGATTTAGATAAATAATCTTTCAAGGTTCGAATCACAGCTGCTAAGGCTTCTCACCTGTTGGTCGTCGATGTAGTAAGTAGCGAGCGAAGTCAAATCGTCAACGCCTGCAGTCGGAAACCCATCCACACTGGGGTAGGCAAAGTGACGACATAAAGCACCGTCGCCCACGGTACATGGCTTATCCACCAGTTTGTTCAGCACGGTGGCCTCGTAGTAAGCCTCGGGTATTAGCACGAAGTAATCCTGGTAAACGAGTCAATAACATGAAATACATAAAAAGTAATTACGTATCAATTTAAAGTTTAAATGGGGATAGAAAGTTTATATGGTTGGTGGAAAGTTTTTGTGTTTTTACTTTTTATAGTTAGGTATAGGTATACTTACAACCATAATTTCCTTAGTGGTCTTGATAGTGATCGTCCAGTTACCAGGGTTCATCACGAATGGAGAAGGTGCATTTCCCTTGTCACCTGCAACCGTCACTAACTGCGGCTTGATGGTCGGCCGGAGGTATACGTTAAACCTGAAAAAAGATTTAGCAGTAAGCTGAAAAGTTGCAAAGGAGATACATAAAAAGGGAAGAAAATTTCCGTCAAGTCTGTATAAACCTTTTCTGGGTAAAAGCAATATCTATAGGAAAAGCCAAGTCCCCAAATGACTAATGACCATGTTAAAATTTATGCAACTTACTTCTGCTGGATGTCGACGACGCTCTCTGGCGTTATTACGATTGAAGCCAAAACGGGATCTTGAAGAGGGTTAGCGTACTTCAGAACCATTCGGTAGAGAGAGGACTTCTGAATCTGCACTACGCTTATAACCTCGTTCTGCGAGACAATGGAACAGGTAGTAATAACAAGTAGGTAAGTAATATGTACCTACCAATAGATAATTAATATGTGTTGAAGTAAGAAGTTGAGCGTCTTGCAGATTCCAGGAGATGCTACAGAATCAGGTCAAGATTTCTTCTTTTTTTATGCTATAGGTAGCAAACAAGCATACGGCCCTCCTGATGGGAAGAGGTCACCGTAGCCTATGAACATCTGTAACACTAGACGTGCCACTGATGCGTTGCTTACCCTGTGATAATACTCTTTTGACCCTCCTTTTAAATTGCTGCCTGTTGTAGCCTGGGGAAAGACCGCTAGTGGAAGCTCATTCCACATCTTACAGATGTACGGTAAGAAAGTGCGCATAAACCGAGTCGTATGTGACTTCCACGACTCAATAATGTGTGGATGAGCTTTTTCACGGTGGCGACAGGTGCGATGGTAAAAACGCGATGCCGGTATCAGGTTAATTCTTCAGAGCATTCCCCATTGTAAATACGATAAAATATACAAAGAGATCCAATATCTCTGCGTATTTTGAGAGGCTTCAGGTGTTCGGTGAGCTTGGGATTGCCGAAGATTCTGACAGCTCGACGTTGTATCGAGTCAGAAGGCTGAACTTGAATCTTGGGTGCTCCATTCCAAAGGTGAGAGCAGTACTCCACGTGAGGTCGAACTTGCGCTTTGTAAAGCAAAAGTCTTTGACCTGGCGTGAAGTACCGCTTCGCCTTATTGAGCACACCAAGTTTTTTGGATGCAAGTTTAGATTTGCTCGCTTTATGACCACGGAACTGTACATTGGCAGAAATGTTGACACCCAAAATCCCTATACTCTCTGATATCATAAGGGGAACGTCTTGAAACCGGGGAGCTACAACGAATAGAAATGTTAAACTGCACCAAATTTTTTTTCCCCAATCGGAGACCTGGACAAGAGAGGCCTCAACTTCGGACACAAGTTTGTTTGTGCTCCCTTCAACTGCGGCACGAGGAGTGTTCGCACGGCCGGCATATTGGGCATCACCAGTGCTGTCATCTGCATAACAATGCATGTTACTAGTAAGCAACATGTCATTGATATGCAAGATAAAAAGCGTAGGCGATAACAAAGAGCCCTGAGGGACGCCAGCATTGATAGGCATGAGGTCAGAGCAGGAACCCTCAACAACAGTCTTAATGCTTCTCTTAGAGAGAAAACTGGCAATCCATGTGCAAAGCCCCTCGAGAAGACCATAGGATGGAAGTTTCTCGAGAAGTGCCCTGTGTCAGACTCGATCAAAAGCCTTTGCAATGTCAAGACCCACTGCAAGTGCCTCCCCTCAACTCTCCACGGCTTCAGCCCAGCGGCGAGTAAGATAAACTAGTAGATCACCAGCTGATCGGCCGTGACGAAATCCGTACTGACGGTGACTGATGAGCTGGTAATCTTCCAGATAAATAAGTAGCTGGGTGTTGATCACGCGCTCCATCACCTTACAAAGTAGAGAGGTAATAGCAATAGGCCTGTAGTTTGTTGGGTCTGAACGGTCACCCTTTTTAGGGACAGGGTGGACAAGGGCAACCTTCCAAGAAGACACCCTGAGGGATACTTCTCGTTGAGTATGAAAGCAGAAAGAGGCTCGTTAACACAGGAGTCAACTGCGGTGCACACATTTTTAAAACGATGGCCGGAATGCCATCAGAACCACTCGACTTCCGCACATCAAGGGACAAGAGCTCCTTCCTTACCGCTCTCTTAGAGAAACGGATGTCAGGCATGGAACTCTCACACCGCGGTATGAAAGGTGGTGTGGCACCCCCATCGTGGAGGGTCGAGTTAGCGGCAAAAAGGCTGCCAAGAATGTTGGCTTTCTTCTTTGCGCTATGGGCCAAAGTGTCATCCTGCCTACGTAATGGTGGTAAAGAGGGCTGACAAAAGTTGCCTTCAGCAGCCTTGGCTAGTGACCAGAAAGCACGACTTCCAGAAGGAAAACTCGCTAGCTGGTCACCAATTCTGCTGATGTGGTCATCTCTGGCCTTAGCCATAACTCGCTTGCTGGATCTGGAGGCAGTATTTATCTTCATCTTAATGTTTTGTCGGCCATTGATTTTAATTGGTGTGGGACGGCGTAAATTTCTTGCAAAACTATTGAAACAAAATCAATCAAACCAAATCAATCAATCAGAGCTGTGCATTGTGTTCACAACAGCCCTTCATTAACTAGAATGAGGCTGATGATGTTCAAATGGCTGAACAGATTTTCTTGACACCATAGCTAAGAACACTCTCGAACAAATCAACTTCTAAAATAAACGTACGTTTGGGAAGTACAATGCTAAAGACAGCCACACAGATACATACGCTAAACTTGAACTACTCTCTGTTTGATCGGAAGTTAAGGATGTAGAACAAATGCTCAACTTTTAGGAGTTTCGAATGAGTCAGGCTACTCGACGTGCCCAACACTCTTCTCACCTGTAGTATTGAGAAGACAACGTATCCTTTCCAGGAGAACCCTGGGAAGACGTCCTCTGAGTTCCGGTACCGAACCGGTCCAGAATGTGTGACTCCGTCTTCGAGTTCGTACTGGAACTGGTGCAGCGTGGGGAAGTAGTGCGCGCGGATGGGTTGGTCACAGCGGCGGCCTTCCACGCGCGAGTGGCAGCGGCATTGACCGGTCGTTCGATCGCAGCTGTTATCGATCGATCCGCCGATATCGCAGTCACAAGCTTTAGGAAGAAAATGTTTGGTGAACATTACTTGCCTTCAGAAAAATGAAAACTGAAGTGGATAGCTATGGTTTCTTCTCTACTGTGGTACGCATTAGGCACCTTGAGCTGAACGATATGTTCAGACTATTTGATGGGAGGCTGGTAGAGACGTGTGATTTTTGCATGAATGTTCGTAGTGAATGTGTGCTATACTTGTTCCCCCTCAAGAACTGGCAGACTGCTTGCAGTATATACGTGGGCTTCTTAAAAAGAACGTCTATGTCATTTTTATCGTCATCACCAAACTGATTTGCGGCCGAACTTTCGGAAAATTACTAACTGTGTCTAAATATGCTTGTCAAATGACCATAGGGTTTTTTATTTATGGTCTATATTCACATGATTATAGAGATGCGAAAATCTACAAGTACCATGTATTATCGGTGGATGAAAGATGAACATCATTGTATGTATATATTGTGTATAGAAGTGTATACTAACGAGTGCACCCAAACACGTTGTTCCCTTGCAGACGGTAGAAGCCATCGGCGCACTGATCGCAGGTGCGCGCGGCGACGTGCGATTTGCACATGCACTGGCCGGTGCGAGTGTCACACGCGCCTAGACCGCCCAGCGTGCCCGGCAGGTGGCACTTGCATTCTGCACACAAGAGACCCAATGTATTGTATAGGTTTGAAGTAACAAGCATCTATAGGTTTAAGTCACATGCTCTTAAATTAATTAAATCTAGTTTGAAAATTTTAATTATATCATAAGTATTTGATAGGTTCTATAATTAAATTAGATCTAGTTTTTTTTTCATGTAGTATTAGGATAAAAAATTAGATCTACTAGTTTGATTATTTTGAAAACATCACAATTATTTGATTTTCAGCAGGTGCTATGACGCATCGTGATGTACCTTCACATCCATAAGGGTTGTACTCCTGAAGATTCCAGAATAGGGCCTTACAGTCGTTGCATATGCGTCCTTGTACACGGTCCTTGCACTGACATAGCTCGCCGGCTGGCACTGATCCGCATCCTGAAAAAGGGCTTTACACTGAGATTGAGATTACTTATCAGAACTGAAGTAACCAGATGTCGATGTTCTATTTCTTTTTTTGTATCGGCAAGTAGTTAATTGTCTTACGATAATTGTCGTTTTTGATGACTTCGTGTAGTTTTAATTGGAAGTACCCGTATAAAATATACTGTGCGGAGAGTAGAGGCTGAAATTCGAATTTATAAGTATTTAAATGAGTTTACATTTCGGATAAGGCGCACCATCAAACATTCTTAAATACCTACCTCAGTCAGTAATTCGTTAAAAAGCTAAGCAAAGCAAAACTAAGGAGTTGGTTGGTTTAGTTGGTTGTTGGAAGGGGTTGTTAGGTTGGTTGTTGGGCTTTGGTTGGTTGGTTGGTTGTTGGGAGTTGTAAGGAGTTGGACTTGGAGTCGTTGGTGCTACCGATGATGCTGACGAAAATTATGGTGATAATAAATATACCAACCAGCGAAACTAGCGATGACACCGCGCGGGTCGCAGTTGCACTCCTCGCAGGCGGGGTAGTTGTAGAAGGCCTCGCGGCAGCGGTCGCACTTGATGCTGTCGAAGTTGGGCTTGCAGTGGCACAGGCCTGAGTCATCGCAGGTGGACCCGATCGAACCGGACGCGTCGCAGTTACACGCTGGACACAGAATAAATACCTTATTGATAACAGAGAATTAGAGCCATGGCTTACTGCTAATACAAAACTACGAAAAAATAGCGCACCTATAATAGCGCTATTTATAAATGTTTTTGCGGAGTGGTCCTTCTGTTCGTAGTACGTAGTACCCCAGATAATATAATACCTACAGTACAGATGCCTCATCCCATACAACGGAATAACGCGGGCTATTTTACTAATTATTTTAATTCTGCGTAACGTAAGATTATCAAGCGACATTTATTGCGTGTTGGCAAAGTATTGGGCCAAATGAATACACTGGACACTAACTAGTAACTCCCTAGACACGATTACTACATTCTTTTCAAGTTCGGGCTATTTCTCGTTTGTACCTGATGGGACCCCATGGTAGTACTAATTATTTCTTTTGTATTTATGATACGGATTTTTTTATGAGAATGAATGACTTGGCGACATATTACCAAGATATAACTGATATTAACAAGATATTAAGCAACGTGGCCGCTCATAACAGTTTGTTACTATCGTAGGTAATTAATTGTAAACGGTTCCGTGGCGACACCGAAACGGCCCCAACGGAAGACCAGCGCTGGTTGTATAACCAGCACATGCTGAATTGGGACCGATAACCATGTTACTCATAAAAGTTATTGTCATGTTATTTTCACTTTATTTGTATCTTTTGCCATGAATAAACAATTTTCTTTCTTTTTTCTTTCTTTCTTTGAGTGTCCACTAAGATATTAAAATAATAATGTTTGGCGTTACACTACACTGCGGTATTCTGAGACACCACACAGTCTAGTAATCAGATTGTACTAGACTGTGAGCAGAAATTCTCATTTTTATGAAATAAACTATTTGAATTTGAATTTGCCCAGTAATTTCACTGGCTGCAATGCCCTTCAAACCAGAACACAGTAGTGCTTGCACGCTTCTAGTTGGTGACCGAATAACTGGCAAAGTGGCATTTCTAACAATTAACGAATATAATTTAAGGTGGTACGTCACGCTCAGCGCGCCAATTTTCAAGTTTTTTGCCAATTGTTGCTAAACCAATGATATTTAGGTGATATTTTTAATCATAATTTGTTGATACATTCTATTTATTTGCGGTAAACTAGTTTTCATGTAATTGCGTTGAGTAATTAAGCTGTAATTAGCAAAAAAAGCAAAAAAAAATTGAATTTGGCGCGCTGAGCGTGACGTACCACTTTAACAAAAAGGGTTTGTAACGACTAAACCGCTGCGTTAGCATTTTTGTCCCCACAGTAAATATGTGTATCAAAATACTCACGTAAGCATTCAGGGTACTTGTAGAAGCCAGGCGAGCACAGGTTGCACTGCTTTCCACCGAAATTGACGAGGCAGTTGCACTTGCCGTCGGCCGAGCAGCTGGTAGAAGTAGAGCCGGTCGGGTCGCAAGCGCACGGCGTACACACGCGCTCTCGCCCACGCACCTCCATGTAGTAACTATAAAATTGTATTATTTTAAATGAATAAAGAAGAAATAGGTTTGTATTTACTTACATCAATTCATAACAAACAACTTTTTGATACAGAAATATTTTTTTAGGATGTTTAATAGTGCATGCTGTCAGCATTGAATTTAATATGTTGTCCATTTAGCGAGGATGATCCATCCGTGGGTTCGCATACTGTAAATAAGGATGTGCATCAAGTACTAGTGATGTGAACCGGTTTTGTGAAAACCTAAATCAAACCGGTTTTCCTATAAACCGATATCACTGGTTCTTATTTATTAAAACCAATTACAATTACAAAACACGTATTTAACCGGATCCTTAATGAGCATCTAAAAGACCGAAATCAGTTATGGCGTAATGAGCAATAGGACAAACGTATTAACCAATGGTGTCAGCGATAACTTCGATTATCAGAGTTTTCTGCATTTTATATACTTATTCAAAATTCTCAGTAGATAGGTAGGTACTTATGCCTAATACGCAATCTTTTGTAAGTACCTGCACACATGCAAAGACTACTTAAATGTTTACCCCGATAAGCATTGGTCACACCGCGAACCTCCAAATCCTTTTTTGCAAATACATTGTCCAGTGACGTCATCACAAATGCTGGTCTCTGTTCCGCTGACGTCACAGTTGCATTCTGCAATAGTAATGTTAAGAATAAAATGTTGTTGTTTGTTCTGCGTCTGGGTGTTATATTGTATTCTATGTATGTATTTACAAAAAAAAAGTATATAAGTATTGTATCAGTTATCTGGTTCCCATAGTACAAGCTATGCTTAGTTTGAGAGCTAGATAGCGCTGTGTAAAATGTCCACAGATATTTATTATTATTCATTCATTTATTTGTCATTCTTAAGTTTATATTTTTTTTACAATACTTATATAAAAATACATTACAAAAATACTATAAAAAACCCTAAACCTAGAGTGCCGCCGGCAGCGGGGCAGGGCCCAAGCTACCGGTGGTCAGGGCTGCAGAGTGAGGAACCTCCTGACAATACGTGCCGTGTCAAGGAGTACCGCCTTCTGAATCTGACCCTTGATCCAGCCGTCCAGCGAGAGCCTCTCGAGATGTTGGTCGAGGTCCTTCGCTATAAGACCGTTCATCGAAACGACTATCGGAACAATGCTTGTTGAGTCAACATTCCACATGGCGGTTACCTCGTGAGCCAAGTCAAGGTACTTGCTGAGTTTGTCCTTCTCAGCCTTCACGAGGTTCTCGTCATGCGGAATGGCGATGTCAACGAGCACTGCCCGGCGTTGGGACCGGTCTACCAGCACGATATCAGGCTTATTGGCTACAATAGTACTGTCCGTGAAGATAGAGCGGTCCCAATAAAGCAATGCACGCCATTTTCGAGGACCGGCCCCGGTGTGTACTTGTAGTACGGCACCTCAGACTTGACAAGGCCGTATTGAAGGGCAAGTTGATCCTGGCCACTAGGTTGTGTCTATGCAGGTACTCTCCTCCAGTAGTTATTCGTCTTGATAACTTCGTCCGCAATTGCACAGACAAAACCCTCGGTTTCCCCAAAGAGGTCGCTGAATCGTAGCCAGTTCACTGACGCATGCAGGTCCACATCGGGCCCTGTCAGGGCCGCCCGTGCAGCTCCTTGCCTTTCCATACGTCCCTACGGGCTTCGGTGCTTAGTACCACCGGTTTACGCCAGTTCTCATTTGCCAAGGAGAGCGGCGTGAGTCCCTTGTCAACTGCCACCACATCGCGATGCATCCCGCACTCGTTGTTGAGGAAATACTCCCGGAAACTGCACACTTCACGGTTATGGAGGGTTTTGGCATTTAAAAAGCCTCGACCTCCCCATTTCCGCGGAATGTACAGTCTCATAACAGACGAGCGCGGGTGCAGCATACGATGTCATGTAAGCAGTTGACGGACCCTTCTATCCAAGGCGTCCAGCTCAGTCTGAGTCCATCTTAGTATGCCAAAGGAGTATATCAATAAGCGCATCACCCAGCCGTTGAAGGCGCACACCTTGTTGCCATCCGACAAAAGACTGTTGAGTACTTTTGTCAGATGGCAGAAGAAGCGCTCCTTCACCATCCGCTTAACATCCCCTACTGAGACACCCAACGACTCTGACATACCAAGGTACTTGTAGGTTTCGGCCTCAGAGAAGGATCTGTTGTCATTGTCTCAGAAAACAAATTCGTAGTATTTATAACCTTCCCTCCCCGTACATGCATGACCGCACACTTATTGACACCAAACTCCATCTTGATAGAGTTGCTAAAATTCTCAGTGATTTTTAACAACTCTATCAATTGCGGGCGTTGCGGTGCGAACAGCTTGAGGTCATCCATGTATAGTAGATGAGACATGATCTCACCCCCTCTCCGGAGCCGACAGCCTAGCCTTGACTCCTCCAGTAAAGTACTGAGAGGGTTCAACGCCAGGCAAAACCACAAGGGGCTCAGACTGTCACCCTGGAATATGCTTCGCTCAATCCTTAAGCCCTGCGGACCAGAGACGCTATCCCCCCCACCTGGCTGACGAAGGACCGTGGTCCACCGCCCCATGCATGACCTTAAAAAGGATCTTAGAGTTGCATCTATTTTATACAAATCCAAGACCCTCTCCAGCCATGAATGAGGCACCGAATCATAGGCCTTCTTATAGTCAATCCAGGCAGTAGAGAGAGCACCTCTGTTCCGCCTGGACCTGTTGGCAGATGGCCGTGTCGATGAGGAGGAGCTCCTTAGTACCACAGCAGCGTAGGCAAGCACGTGATGGGTCTGTAATTTTATTATTATTATTAAATATGCCTGTAGGTAGAATAATGAACAAGATCAAATATAGGACAAAAGAAGTCATTTTCGAGATCATCTGGTTGGTTATTCTCTATGGAAACACAGATTCCACACGATACGAAACCACGTCGTTATCGTGTCTTGTTCAAATCGTGTCACAGCGTCAAATATACCTTCACTTTACATTAAAGATATCTTTATTTTGAATAAAATATATTGACATAAGTGGTCATATCTTTTGATGTGTTGATGTTTCGGAACGCGTCTCGGTAAAACATACAATTTTTGACAGTTCAAATCGCGCCAATTCCAAATTCATTTCGCGCGGTTTTGTTTTCATTTCATAGAGAATACAATTTCGCAGATTTCTTATGTAAGACAAGGAATTCGCGTGGTTTCGAAGTAAGGAATCGATACGGAATAATGGCCCAGGTGTGATCTTCGGGCTTTGGGTACCTTTGAGGTAGACTTTCGGAAAGGGTTTCCAGTGAAATTCCAGATTCAGCCATTTTAGTTACTGTGGCTTCATTAATGAATACGTAAGAACTTCAGTCTCCAATTATTTTCAAAAGATTCTATTTTAATTTTAAAAGACTCATTCCAAGCCTCCGAAAAATCTAAACATTAATTTCAATGGTAGATAAAAATAGTTACACAATAATGCAGAATTTTCGTATCTACTTATTTTCAAAACTTTTGTGATTCAAATTGAAAAAAAGTTGTAGGTTTTAAAGGCACTTAATGATGTGTTTTAAATCACTAGATGTTAGGGTCTCCGACCACCAGGTTCCCTGATGATGAGGTTCTCTGATCCATTTATCAATTACACCCTGTAAGTTAAACTTACGTTTACAAGTGGGATAGTTGTAGTAGCCAGCTTCGCATTGGTTGCAGGTACGTCCGCTATACTTGCTCTTACACGTGCAGTTTCCAGAGATCTTGTCGCATACCTGAGAGACGGATCCCACCGAGTTGCATTCACAATCTATAAAGATATTCAAGATTATTTAATTTCATCCCTCCCGCTCCGGTGCGTTCCTGGTGCAAAGGTTGGCCATTGCCATCCAGCGCGGCAATGCAGCAAGCGTTATGGGCACCTTTGCACCGGGAACAATAAGGATACATTGATAAAGATTGTATAAGTAGCCTGATGTGTGTTGTGTGACGTTTTAGCATAATTATTTAACAATTGTTGTAATTTGAGTTGTTTTTTTTGGTCTTATATTTTGGCTCCACACATAGTGTATTTAGCCAGTGTCAAGTATTGTATATTTTCATCGAGTTTTAGAATATTTTACGTTGTCAAATCATAGTCATAGTCCAGTCTGTCAGGTCATAGTCCAGTCTAAGTCATGCTCTAGTAAAGTGGTGGCAAATTTACTGGGAGCCTCTATGGAATTTTGGAAGCAACACGATAAACCACGTTACACCACATTATATCACTTAACCGCACTCATGCTTGTAATTCAGCACTTAATGCGTAAAACGCCACCAATTTCAAACATCAACACTGGAAAAAGCACAAGTTTTGAGAAATAATACAATGCCGTTCACGCCGTTGAACTTTTTACGTTCACGCCAAAAGTCATTTGAGTTGTTAGTAAGTAGACATGTTTTTTATGATTAAGCAAAAATATATATTGTAATTACAAAAAAATTATATTAAAAATTGAAAAAAAAAACATTCTAGTGGTAATTTATTACGTAGGTACTTATACACGTGACGTCATCCATCCATACCTAAACTTCGATAAAAAATCCGCCAACGAAGATAAAGCCACTACTTACTTATCCTGCCGAAATGTAGAGAGAAGGGAGATGGAAAAAGATGAAACGATGGGAAAAGACGAAAGCAGGCAGGTGGCACTTGACCTCGGTCACCAGACGATCCAATTAATTACTTCTTGCCTTCTTTCCCCTATCTTTTTCTTCTCTCTTCCTTCTTCTCCCAAGGCGGGTCAGATAGTTCAGTACCTATTTAATAAAACAGTTACTCACCTTTACATTGTAACGAATAATATCCATCGTTACATATTTCGCATGATTTACCAGCGTAGTTATATTTGCATGGACACTGCAACAGAAAAATAAGAAGTTGTACGTTTCGCTTCGATGTTATCGTAAACGGAACATTCTGTCAACAGCTAATTCGGCAGAGTTTGGACATAAGTATGTGTAAATACTGTTTGGATTTGAAAGTGACTTACAATGCCTTCAGTGGGAGTACAGTGTTGGCCTTCCGTGCCGTTCAGATTGCAAGTGCAAGGCTTGCAGTCAGGGTAGTCGAAGTATCCGTACGCGCAAGAATCGCAGAATGGAGGGTTGAACTCGACGCGGCACTCGCAACGACCGCTCTCCTCCTCGCAGTTGCCAGTGTGGAAGCGTACGTCGCATTCGCAAGCTGGAACATAGCTACAAGTTAGCAAACAGAAAAGCATATGCATACTAAAAAAAGTCAGCAAAATAGGCAATGCACAGGACGTATTATGTCTGTGGAGCAAGGTCAAAATTTAAATTTAAAAAGTACGTATGATCAATGATCATTCGCCGCGTATCCACGTGAGCTGCGCAGCCTCGCGATGTCCTGCCTCAACGTCAGCGGTCTACGGGCTGCGTAAAGTTCATAAATGTCTCCACTTGAGGCATAAATTAACTCAATTTATTTTTATGTACGAGCAATATTAAGATATTGAACAATAAGAATAAATAGATAAACCACACGACTTCCAGGACGTGTTTCTTTTATCCTAACACATAAATGGGAGCTTCAGCTTACGTTTGCATACGTCGATCTCGTCCCATCGCTTGCCGTAAGGCCTGTAAAAGCCGGGCTTGCACTTATTGCAGTTGATGCCCTCGGTGTTGTGCTGGCAGTTCTTGCAGACGCCGCCGCCCGCGAACCGCCCGTGGATGTCCAGCGACTGCCGCCGCTCGTCCACCAGAGGCTCGTAGTCGCACTCCGTCGTGTGGTTGTGGCAGTTGCAAGCTGCACACATATTTCAATGTTAGCTGTTAAATGATGCGTTTGTGGGATGTTTTTGTGTATTGTTGTTATTGACAATTTGACCACTGTTTTTCCTGAAGTTAAGTGATAACTCTTAACTTCAGGAAAAACAGTGGTCAAACACTTTATCGCTTTCCTAAGATGAAAGTGAGTTGTCAACTTGTTTATTTGTCATTTGTTACAGTATCTTTCACGCCAAAATGACTGAACCAATTTTGATGAAATTTTACATTACAGAGAAAATGAAGATTAAAGCATGTCCCGGCTTAAGGGTCGGATGGATGCGGGTTTAAATTTTCGATCATTTTCCTTTACAAATCAATGTGTAAAATGAAGATTTCTCTCAGGAAACGGAGAGGAGCCTTAGCACCTCTAATAACCAACGCAAATGTACCTTCAATATTCTGGCAGATAATTTTATTAAACCCTTTATTTATTGGCTATACAGATACTGTATAGCCAATAAATAAAATGAGTATTGGTATATCAGAGTAGTAAACGTTCCTCTTGTAGAACTTACGTTCGCAAGCGAATCTATCCCAGCTTTGCGAGATCCTCCATTTCTTCTGCCTGAAGCCTGGGCAGCACTCAGCGCACTGCGGGCCACAGGTGTTGTGCTGGCAGCGGCACACAAGAATGTTGGTGTTCGAGTTCGGGTCGGCAGGGTCGCACGTGTCCGCGTGCCCGTTGCACATGCAGCGCCCACCAATACTGATGTCTTTAATACTGTAGAAGTACTGCATACAGAAAATATTTCCTAGTGATTAGTTCGAATGTAAGTTGCAGAAATAGACGTAAGAAATATAATTTGAGGGCGCAAGCAAACACTATGTGGGAGAGGCATGTTCAGCAGTGGACGGCGTCAAGCTGTTGATAATGAATAAAGTGACTGGCCTCTATCTTAAAACATAAGAAGGGCTAAAATAGTCAGGAAAGTCGGATTATATTAGCGAATTTTCTATCAGTAGGTGGTACATACCCGTCTAGTTACTGTTGGATCCTGTCTAGCTACGGACATTAGATGCCCCAGCAAGTTTTTCGTTCGCATCAGCCGTAGTCTGACATTAGTAGCTCTGGTCCACTCTTGGAGAACCGACGAGTTAAAATAATGGTTTGCTGATGGACGATAATTCAAAAGCGATATGGGGATCTGAAATCAGGGAAATTTTGAATTGATGTAGTGAGACTGAACGAACGAGAAAAAAGATCCCAGTACTTCAGTTTTTGGAACTAATGAGCAAAACCTAAAATTTCCAGCTAAATGTATTTAAAAAAATAGTAGATGAATACCTCTCCACCTTCCAAAGGTACGATCTGAGAGTATTCTGTGCTGCAGATGACAGAGTCGTCTTTTGAGATCGGTTGCAGACTCTCCTTTCCGAAATATCTCTCACAGTCCCTGAAGCAAAACACTCTATGAGAATCAGTTCTAAGGAGCACTACTCACTAGGGCGGGCCAGCATATTCGGTATAACGCCAAGGCTGCTGCACCCAGCGCGTGTAGCGCTCCTTATAAGCTTTTAGAAACCAGAAATAATGGTTTTAATAATGCAATTAGTACTTAATTATTTAATAACTGGTTGTAGTCCCAGTCGTAAATAATAACCAGCAATTCAAATCGTGCGTTTTACAACTTTTGGTAAGATAGTTACAAAACATTAGTTATTAATATAATTCAAGAGTTTCATATAGACCGTTATTATTATTACCGTCATTAGGTACCATCTCTAGTGTTAGACAAGTCAGACTTTATTCCTTTGACAAAATCAAACGGGGCACTTTATTATGTTGTTACTTATAATAAGTAAAAACATAATAAAGTGCCCGTACATTTTATGAGATATTGTGATGGACAGGTATTAATGCGTGATCCCACAGTAGGAATACCTACGTCTTCGAGTGCCTCAATAGGCTATCTGTAGATCGTTAACCGATATATAAACATGTAAAAAAAATCAAAAGGTTAAAATCGAAAGGTTTCCGATAGGTTGGGAATAGGGGTACTATTACTATTATTATAGACTAGCTTTTGCCTGCGGCTTCGCACGCTTGTGTTATGTTATTTTTACGTTATAAGTAGTCTAATAATAGATCATACATTTCGTACCAAACAACAATATGCACTAAATCTTTTCGAAGCTGAGTACAGTAACCTGTATTAGCATAGATATAGGTATAACGCAAGCATAGCCGTGAGTGGAAGCTATTTAACCCATTACCTAAAATTAAATGTTTGTAGTCAAATATAGATTTATAAAACAGTAAAAGAAAAGAAGTTTCAAACAAAAAACTACAATTTTATAAGTACCTCTTCATATTACAACAAAAAGAAATCATCATCACTTCACTCAGGTCTTTAACAGAAGTTTGAGTAAATTTTGTTTAGGCAGTAGTTACCTAAGCAGGCAGGTACAGTTTAGAAAAATATGAAAGAATGACACACACGCACGATGATGCTGCTTTACTCAGTTTTACATATCCGCGCGCTTTTTGTTCCATTTACCACTCTGTTTTTACCTTCTTAAGTTTGGCTCCATACGAATTGGTACCTACACTTAGCCAGTGTCAATAGATATATAAAAATAAGTGTATAAAATAAATAAATAAATAATTAATTTTTCTTAATACTAATTAGGAATTACAAATACTAAACCACCACTCCTTAAAGAATCGACCCTTGTAATTATTATTATTATGTCCACTATTTTCCACGCTGTTCCACGCTGTCTCATTCCCACTGCACTTTCAATATACCTACCTAGTGATGAAAGTGAGGAATTAGGTTAAATCGTCATTACATAATTATTAGTTACACCCAAAGATAGTTACTTACTAAAACTATAACCTTCTTGGAGTAACCGAGTAGTCTGATTTTTACCCGTGGTTTTTTAATAGCCCACAGATCTAAAATATTTTAACTATTATCAACATGCAAGAAGAAGAAGAAGAACAAATCAAAAACAGTCAAAAACGAACCTTGCGCGCCATGTTGTTGTTAATTCGAGGATACAATAAAATTGCCATAATGAATACCTACATATTATTATATCTAAGTACCTACCCTTTTTAAACATTTTTTTTTATTTATTTATTTTTATTTATTTTTTTATTTCATTCTTTTTCTTTTTTTTTTCATAAAATATTTCGTATTATTGGCTAAATACAAATAATAGCACGCGCTCCGGCTTACTTTAATGCCAAAATAAAAAAGGTTTTAAAACGTGTAGCAATGGTAAGGGTCTATAAGTTAAGTAGCTATAAGTACTACAGGTAACTTAAAACTTCTTTGGGGTCGATCAAGAATGTAGCATTAGCGCAAAAATAATGTTAACTACATATTTAGAATAGTAAAGTGTAGTAATTTTATGTAAATAATACATTTGACCCGATCGCCAATAAAGAACATTGCTCCCGCCAAAACCCTATAAATCGAAAAATTCAATAAACATGTTAATTAAGTAAGCTTCAATATTGGCTAAGTATGATAATCGCGTGAAGCCTTATGAATGATTATAAAAAGTCTAAGAATCTCTCCTTTAAACAGTTTTCATAAAAAAATAAAATACTTCGTATCATTGGCTAAATACATGTTTTGTCTAATGCCAAAATAAAAAAAGGTTTTACAATGCGTAGCAAATGGTTTCCCCGTTTTAAACAACTGTAAAACATGTTTATACATAAATTCCTCAAAAGAGGAGTCTGAAAATCTTCGTTTCTGAAAATATTGGGAAGAAGCAGAAGCAATAGAATAGAAAACGATGAAAAGTAAACATGAAGCTGGCAAATGCACAAGACGTGCGACGCCAATCCTCACGCGAGGGGCAAAAAAATAAGGGTCAATAAATTAAGTACCTATAGGCACAGATTACTGAATATGTTACTACTATAGGTTAAGCTATAGGTACTATAAATACAATTTTAAATACTTATTTCGAATGGTAGCGCGTAGTAGATTTTCGAATACTTAATAACAGATCGCCAATAAAGAATTTTGCCCTCGCCAGAACCCAATAAATCGAGAACATGAATAATAATTTTAGTTATGTTTCAATATTGGCTAAATATGATATCGCGTGAAACCTTAAAACTTATACTGTGCCTCTAGATAAACCCGAAATAAAATTACCGTCAATAGCACAGAATAAATTTTTTTTTCTCTCATCTATGATTAGTAGCCAAAATAAAACTTACCTTTTGACACTGGCTAAATACCTACACTATGTGTGGAGCCAAAGTATAAGAAAAAAACTTACCTTGAACCCTTGAAGCGGCCATCTTGTTAAAATCCCGTTCCGTTTCATAATGAAATCTTACACATTTTCACCAAAAAAAAAATTAACGATATATAAAATTTAATATATCCTATGTTGTGCGCCGGGTTTTTCTAAGCTTATTAGTGAAAACCGCATCAAAATCCGTTCAGTATCTTCGGAGTTGTGCCGTAACAAACAAACAAACAAACAAACAAACAAACAAACAAACAAACAAACAGACAAAATGTTTAAAAAGTAGCTTAACGTGATCAGCGAAAAATTTCAAGCCAACCTGTGTAATTTTTTTTTCGATATCTTGCATTTACAGATTTTTTTATCTCTACAGTTTTATTATATGTATAGATTCAAAATCTACACTCTCCATCTTCTTCATCTACATTTAGAATAAAAGAGACGGAGAGTGTAGATTTCGAATCGAAATGTCTCCGATAGGTTGGGAATAGTGTCATCGCACATCCTGTCGGAAGTACCTGACAGACCCTTACGAAGTGCCCTTCACACCATTTACCTACCTCAACGAGTACCCCGATGAAACCTATGCCCATTAATAGCCAAGGTGTCCCTGATAATAATAGGTCTGCCAGGTCTAAACTTAACGGAACTTAGTGTTCAAAGCATTTGAAGTTGGATTCCCATGACCCGGCAGGACCGGAATTGGCAGACCTGATTTTTTTACATGTTTTAAGTGTCAGCTAACGATCTAAAGATAGCCTATTCAGTTACTCGATGACGTAGGTATTTGTATGTATTTGTGCTGTCGGATCTCGCACTATATGATTTCATGTTGAAAGATAGATTAAAACCAAATAATTAATACTAACTGGGGTGAGTCTGAAAAGTACATCCAGGGTTTGAAGGTCTTTCCATAGTCAGTGGATTTCTCGAGTGCCCAAAGTCCAGGCCGTGGAGAATTTCCCATCCTCACGAATACGTATGCGACGTGGAACTCCTGAGAAATTGTAGATAGCATACATTTTATTGTTGTCATTCAATACCCTGTTAAAAGGAATTCAATGTTAATGCAACATAGTTTACTATCTGCGACAGCAGTTGAGCAGCATTGATACCCAGTTTATCCTGTGCTATCACTGCCTGGCAGTCTGGTAACGTAATTTAAATGCTGGTCGTTCAATATTAGTACAAAAACTTAAATAACAATATATATACACTAAACTAAACAACTTAAATATAAACCTATCTTAATAAATATATACACCTAACTAAAAACAAAAACCCTATGAAATAAAGCTATGCCGCAAAAAAAAAAAAACTATAAATAAAACACAGAATTTAGGTTGCTTTCTGCGGGGAGCGTGCCCAAAAAGCTGGCGACATTCCCTCGTTGTATTGCCAAGCTGATTCGTTGGCCGAGGTAAATGAAAAAAACCTATGTGAAAATTTCGATTTAAATATGGTAGTTAGGGGTTGAAATGTTATTTATTTATCTTCAAAAAGCATTTCAATATGTCGAACTCTGTTGTGTTGGTACATAACAGAGTTCGACATTGTTATTCATATTTTTTTCTTTTACTTACGATAACTTAGGTATTAAAGCTAGTTGTAAAACTAATCATTAATTCGAGGTATGTTAAGAATATTTAGATGTAGTTTGGTTTATTTATATATATAGGGATTAGGGACGTTTGAATGTGGATAAGCTCTGTGAGGTTGAATGATTTGCACAGAATACGGCTGGTGGCCTGCCTGCGTGGCGATGATGACCTACATTCTCTAGTCTAGACCCATGGACGTTGGACGGATATCTCTTCCTGTAAAAGAATTTTCATGTTTCACTTTCACCCAACAGTTGCAGTGAAGCAGTTTTAAATAAGGTAGATGATTGTCTTTGTTGTACAAGATATACAGACCCTATTAGTAAGCTCCTACTAGCCTACAGTAATATTACTGTAGTAATTCCGATAGTTACTCGATGGCGCGGCTTTCACCTAGTAAGAGTACCTACCTACTGAAAGCAGTTTAGGTGTATTAGAAGAATGAAAGATCTGAGGTGGCCGAGGATTGCTGCTATTAAAAATGCTAGGTATTTGTACAGACATCAATTGTAACAGTATGAATATTTATGACGATATGCAGCTTCAGAATTTGGATAAGTGAAATAAATTCGCCTTTGATAATATAATGATGATATCACGACACGTATTACTTGGGTGCACAGCATTCTCTAAATCTAACCAAATTTGAAATATGATCATTTAACGATAACGAGTGATGAATTCATTTATAAGAATGTTTGTTTAACCATGCATCATATTTCACATTCGCTAAGCAATTTTTTACAAATACATATAGGCAATAACGTAAATATTCGCACAGTATTTATATTGAATCGTCTAAGCTTAGGTGACTGAATAATTATGTAGGTACCAATGCTCACGCAATCTATGTGAACTATGCACTTATATATAGCTCGATTACATAGATAGTCAGAGCATGATTTTCTGTTCGTATTAAAACTGCTAATTTCGCTTTCGTTTTTTCGTTTTCTGTGTGAAAATAGGACCCCCTCTTAATGAAGGTAACCCCCTTCTAGTTCATTATAAGTCACACTTCTTTTATTCTTAAATCAAAAACATAAAGTTAAACATCAGAATACAGACTGTAAATCAAAATTGTATCACCTTCGCCAAAGTTTGATAATTAACAGTTGAGCATAATTATTTTTTTAAATTTTAATTTCGTTTTGGAAATTCGTTTATAATCCACACATTTAAGGAATGGAATTTGCTTCCCATAACGGTATTTCCTCCCACATACAATCTAAGCGTATTCAAGAGCAGGGTGAACAGGTATCTTCTGGGTAAGCGTGTCCCACCTTAGACTTCATCTACACTTACCATCACGTGAGATGAGGCCAAAGGCCAAAAGCAAACCCATCAACATTAAAAAAATATATGTTCAAGATTTCTATGCTCAGGCTGCCAGTGCTGTTTACTTGTGCAATCGTTCATAGTGTGCGTGCATTAATTAGATCGTACATGTTTCACAAAAGTAATTAGCTCATATTTTCATTTTAAAACTAAATCCAAATTCTGAAGTTTCACATTAGCTATAGCAGTTGATCCAACTGGTCGTAATCCTGCTCTATAATTAATTTTATGTCTCTAGTGGTGAGGTAACGGAGGTCATTGCACTTGATGCTGTTGTAAGGACTATTTCTGGAAGGAATATAGCTATGTCCCGAGTAGACGATTGGCCAATGAAAATAAAACAGTGTGTAGGTTTTTACTAAAATATTGGTTAAACGTCAGGTAAATAAATAAGCTACATTTAGATAAATAGCACGTAGAGTTAGGTATGATATACAGTCTGCCTGTCTGTCCTTCACATCAAGTACCTACTCAATCCCTACTCAATCCATATAAGTAGGTAGCTTTAGTCAATGCTGCTATCCTGTAAGTTTTTACTTACAAACACCACAGTAACTCATCCTGATAAGAATAACACCCGCATTTTTACCTATCTAAGTATTTGCTTATCTCATTATAAAAGCTCAAATTGCTCAAAGAGCTTGTTTGTCTCATGAGAGCGTCAAGTCTTTTATGTCGTTTTAGAAAATTATACCTTAGTGTTTCTACAAGCAGGATGTAAAGCATAGTCGTAAATATTTAAAAACATGACAATGATGTCATGCAGTCTGTATCCAAATTAAAACCAAAGATTATCTAGCTGGTAGCAACAAACATGTGCACTGGTAGACCTACTGAGATATTAATATGACGAGGCATGTGCGACAGTCGGGCGTCTAATTCTCAAAGTGACTTTTTCGTTTTTTTTCTTATCAGGGTTCCGTAAGTTTAGTTTACATCAGTAGAATTCGATACTATCCAAGTCTAATCCAATCGATAGCATAGACAATAGGGATCTAAACTGTAGAAAAATAATTACGAGTAGATAAAATTTTATGTTTATTACTATTTCATAAATAAACTTATTATAATTCTTAAAATCTGGTGTGTTGGAAAGTGCGGGTTCAAATCCCGCTGGATGCAATTTTTTTCATTAACTAGATGAATTAGATCTTTGTAGATGTATCTAGTTAGCTTGATTGGTATGGTTCAGACTTTGAATCTATTTAAATTATCTTTTATCCAATACTTAGTTCTTGAGAAATAAATTAGTCAGCGTCACCAAACCTCTCATGACCGAACTAATGTACACCTATGGCTTCATTAAAGAAGCTTTACATAACTGGGTGGGACTTACCTGGCCAAGGTCAATGGTGAGGTTGACTTCGTTGTACTTCATGCCGCGGGAGAGTGGAGGACTCTGCCACCAGGTTTCCATGCCGTCCACCGCGTACTCTGGCGGATGCTTCTTGGTTTCGGTCGTGGCATCGCAGTAGTCGCATACCTGACATAAATAAGTGAAAGTATTTTTAAATTACAGAAAAATAATAATAATAATATAATATCTAACACCATAGGTGGCATAGGTTATAGTG
Source organism: Ennomos erosarius (assembly GCA_963580505.1). Lineage (NCBI taxonomy): Eukaryota > Metazoa > Arthropoda > Insecta > Lepidoptera > Geometridae > Ennomos > Ennomos erosarius. Next base: position 14,179,197 of record OY756977.1, on the reverse strand, counting down.
GCTTACCTACTCTGTTATTATAGTAGTGAAGTTTATTTCTGCGGTTTCCTCGCCAAAGTAACTTAACCGATTTGGATATGCCAGAGGCGTACGCCTTGCCTTGCCACCTCCTTTTATAAATACTCTAAGATCTGGATCTGATTTAGCGCGCAGATGGCTTACACTTCCGAAATCAATTGGCATGGACATAAAATATAAAAGTAACCAAAACTTCTAACTCTGTGGTATAACGGAGAAATTTGCTTGAATCGCGGGACTCCTCTAGGTACAAATAATTAAATTAGTTAAACTACCACTTATTTAGACTGCGATTTGACTGCCACGTACTTACAGGGTGAAAATGAAGTGGTTGATTGATAGTTTTGTTAAGAAAACTGATTTATTAAAATAACTGCTAAAGCAATGTACCTATATATTTGTTAAATTGAAACCCTGTCATCACGGCCGTAAGACAGATATGCGGAGAGGTTGGAGATACATGCAGAAATGCAGAGCGATTTGAAGTGTGGCAACAGCTTCCCAGTCACTACCCGGTGGCAACTGGGAATTTAATTCCCAATTGTCACCCGGGGGCAAACATGTTGGCCCAACTGGGAATATACCAAAATCAAGAACAAACTCTACCATTAGTCTTTAATTTCCACCATGTAAAATGAGTGCTTTGTCCACTAATAATCAAGCAAATGAAAATTCTCTAAACTGAATTACCTACAATGATACTGTTCTAAGTAATACCTACGTTACAAAACATTGAACAGGCTGACCTACATATAGACAATCCAAATTAATTGAACCCTACTAAACAACATGCATATTTTTATTATCACTCATAGATCTAATGATTGAATCATTTTTTGTTGCTATGCTAAAAACTGTACACTAAATTTTTAAACATGATAAGTCAGGAGCAGCTGTCATAAGATATCCAATAGACGCTCAACAAATTGTCCATTCACAGCAGTCTTATTCATTGTCGGCACGGAGCGTAACTAACTTGTTTGGACAGTGAAAAAACTCATTCATTTTTGGGAGCCTTTGTTCGAGCTGTGAGCGAAACAAAAAGAGATGCTGGGATGCGTCCGCGCATTTGGCCGCCATATGTCTACGAAAACCCCAAAAACGGCGGATTCGAGTCAGCCTAACCATTTGTTTCTGTTTTGTTTGTTAGTATTAGCACTGAGATTTGCACAGTATTAATAACCAACTGACTCGGCTTCGAACGTGGTAGGTAACTGATTTTACGCCTTCATCTTCTGCTCCTCTCCTCCACCCCATCACTCTATACTTTCCACATCTTTTCTTTTCCTCTCCCTTCGTTCATACTTTTACTTTTTTCTTTTCTCCGCACGTTCGTCCTTTCTATGATAGTAGGTACCTACTGTGCGGTGCGGAAGACCTTATAAATATATCCAATGCCTATTATTGCCTATTATTCCTATTATTCCTTTTTGTATCTAAGACTGATTTTGAATAAATAAACGTAAGTTCCTGCTTAACTTTACAAAGAACACATAACATAAACGGTATCAAAGTCCATGTCGTAGATTTTATGTAATGATTTTTCCTACAGACCGCCAAAACTTGTAAAAATAACATTATTAGATTCTATTAATTCTCTATATAAGTAAATACTATACCTCCAAAAAGTGGTTTTCTGAATTGCAAATTATTATGGTCATATCGTCTGATTACATTCTTTTTATGAACAGAGTTTATCTTGGCAACAACATTTTCAAATACTTATACTTAGAAAAAATATAATATATTAGTAAAATTACATTAGATAAGTACACACAAATACCTACATTGGGACATAATACATATAGGTAAAGTGTAGCTAGTTAGTGTGTAGTGTAGTTAGTTTTAGTTTAGTTTAGTTTTTATTATTGTAGTAGTTAGCTTGAGTAATAAAGGCATAAAAAATACACATACGGAGATAATAATAAGTGTTATTTTTAGTACAAAGTAACTAACCTTACAAGAGTATGATAATGAAATCGGGGTTTTTCAGTATAATACCTTATTCGCCTAAACAAATTAAGTTCAACGAGTGCCATAATAAAATGGTTCCTTTTCTTAGAACATACTTAATTGCAAGACAAAGTGAGTTAATCCTACTTGAAAGTCTAAGAATTTATATTCATGAGTTTATGGTATTATGCTTATCCCGTTAATCGCTTTTGCTTTTGTAAGTAACATCGAGCTCTTGGAATCTTAAACAGTAAACAAAGAGATGGTTCCTTGTAAGCATGCCGTCTGTGATTATATCGACAGTTACTCAAGCGTAGTTTTGTCTGGTAACTTTTTGGCTCCTTGTTATAAATGTTGGTTGCATTTATATTCGACTATGTTGGTTTACCCGCAGACCTATTGAATATTTTCGTAGAGATCTATGAGTTTACCATTAAAAAGTTGAATGTGGCGTTTTCATAGCTTCTAAATTAGCCTCATCTTACAAGCTCATAAGTCTCAAGGATTCAAGTGATTCCTCAGACCAGATGAACATGTCTTTCTTTGATCACGGTGACAGCGAGATTGTAGTAGTAGCACCTTTTTGAAAAAGGAAACAGTAGCTACGTAGAAAATACTGAGTAATAAAAACAGCAAACTTATTATCATTCACAATTCGTTCATCAAAGAGGTGACGGCACCGATCCGCTGGTACGTCAAACGCTAGCCGGGCGATGGGCCATTGATACTGGGGTCAAAAGTTTTCAGTTTATCTGACTTGTAAAGACGTTACCACATAGTTTTTTTTATCATCTATTACTTAAGTTTCAAACTTATTTATTAGAGAATTATCTATTCGTTTCTTATACCAAAAAATAATACCAATCATATATGTGTATTGTCGTCACAAACTAGCACACCTGTGTATAGGTATTAGAGATTACGGCCACAGATAATTAAAGCACACAGAATTAAAAAAAAAACAGACGTTTTGCATCGTCGTATTTTTTTTTGGGCTGTGTGAATTAAAGGTTCAATTCTAGGAGCTTACAATAAAATATTCAGGTAGACAAGCTTTCTCGACCAAATTCAAGACACGCTACCCGAGCTTTCCTTTTTTTAAGCTGTTTGACTGAGTCTATGTTATTCTAGCCTAGTTAGTAACCCTCATTTTTGGAATAATCGCACTGGCCAGCACGCCGACTGCGCTAAAAACATAATTTTTCTGGCATTGTACCAGCACCATTGCATCCAGCACTTTCCTCGCTGTGGTGTGGTTTCGCTCGACAGCAAAGTTAGGCAATTCTGCGTCTTCTACCTTTGAAGAGTACTCACGTCAAAAACCAATTTTGCAGCCTTGTATAACGAATAACTATTTTCTAACACGGAAGTTTTATTTACTAATCACAACCAATTTCATAATTCAAAACTAGTCTGCATTATTTTAATTACGACACTATTCTTAAAAAGAGTCTATGATACGAGCATCGAACCCAGCTATCAGCGGGATGCGTGCCAACAGGACATGAGATAACCCTTATCAGTGCTCCCGGGTCATCGGGAGCTTGTATGTAACCAACCAGCCCAATACTGTGTTACTTCTTTATACCATAATTACACTCGAATTACGAACGAAATATGGATTAAGTACATGGAATAGTCAGATATTAGCCGATCTGAGTGACACATTTGAACTGTGATACCTATTTCGGTTATGATATATGAACGAGATGGCTCAAACCATAAAGCTTCGTAGCTTCTACGCTAGGAGTAAAATTGAGTAATAATAATATAGTATTTAAATAGCCAATTCTACAAAAAGAGGTATTTCACTGGGACATACCTAAACAAAGATCAATTATTAGAAAAGTTATAATAAGATTATCATAATTTAATTAGACAATGTGTTGTGTCATGGTACGAGATCGCTATTAACTTCCATGATTATATCGCAGGAGGAAACTACTTAATTTCCGTCGTAAATTCATATTTTTCAAATGGTTTTGGAAATAAAGTTGACAAGTTTCGAGATAAATAAACGATAGTTCTCCTACAAAGGTTTAGGGCTGTTTGCATTAAATTCTATTACCGAATATTAGTGAGCAGCATAACTGTGGTCCAAATAGACTGATGAAATGGCTCTTGTTTTCTCGATAATTACACTTTTTTTAAAAATAACCTCGTGTTTTCTGTTATCATTGAGTAAAAAGTAAGTTTTTTGCTTTATAAAAAATCACATGTACCTAACCGAGAGCCGGAGAGAGAGTATATTGAAATAATCGTTACTACGAGCAACGCGTGCGTTCATATCTCTTATATCAGCAGTTTTGTAATAAATAATTATTGATAAAAATGTATGAGAGGTCCCATTAAAATTCAAATAACCACTAAAATACGCAAGCGAAGCGAGCGTGCAAAACTTGCAGGTTTGTTAGTTGCAGCTTAGTAATGGCTCACCTACTCATTAATAGGTATATACAAAAAAAAACCATTAAAAGCGCGTGCAAGCGAGCTTTATAAATAAGATTCGTCTAACAAATGCGCTACGTTAGTCAAGTATTTTTTCTATACTTTTAATGTCATTTTGAAAAAGAAGTACCTACCCACGATTCCACGATTCAATTCAAATTGGTTTTATAACAATATGCCTACTCCTACTGTTTTGTCTTCTCTACTATTTAGCTCACAGACATTTTGCTAATGTTTATCGCTCTCTTTTGTATTTTATTTGCACTTGTGCACTCTACTATGACTCTACCAGTATGGAAGTAATTTACTTTGTTTACAGGAAAACCACAAAAAAGCTGTGCAAAAAAGTATGTGGGTAAAAAGTTACAGATCAAAATTTTAATGTGTCCTCCCAAAACTCATATCGCGTTAACTTCAAGATATTTAAACATGGAACACATTGAAAAGTTAGAGATATACAACAAACGCTAGCACAACAAAAACATACCTGTCCTTGTATCACGTGTTCATCATGGTCTACGTTAGCGCCCACCAGCTTGCAGTAAAGCTCCGCACCTTCGTCACCGCAGGTCGCAGTGGCGGTGATTTTCTTTCCGGTAGCCAAATTAAAGTACGGGGGAGTGAGGATCTCGGCTGATATAGTTGTGCAGAGGAGAAATATTGCGGGAAGCGCCGTGACGCGCGCCATCCTCGCTGAGCGGCGCGCGATCGCGTAATGACGCCCGTTGTTGCCTGATGCCCGGTTTGCCTGATAGGGGTTGCGACTTGCGACGCGGCGGGTCCTACTCGCCTTCAATATTATTATGTATGTCCCGATCTATTGTTGATTGCCTTGGTTTGGTATGTTAAGAGTACCCTTCCTACTGTTGTTTTCCATTTATCTATACTTTTTCAATATTTTTAAAGCGCAACTAACTTTGTTATATATGCATGCATATTAGTACAATCGGTCCAAATTGATGCAAATAAAACTACATGGTTTTGATACAGGTATGCTCTACCAATAAAACATTACAGCTTTGTATAACATTATTACACATTTTATTGTTCTTGGAATTTGGAACATTAATACGCCCAAATGCTTTAAAAGTTGGAAAGCATTTGGGCGATGGGTTTGGGAGATCTCTGGGTAGAGAAGCAACAGATTATAACTTTTTTATTACATTTTACACTTATGATTTTTATAGCAGTATCGCCTGGTCAGCGTAATCTACAGATTAATTTGTAAAGGAAAAATTAGAATCACGAGCGGGGATTGAATCCGCATCCATCCATCCCTCAAGCCGGGATATGCTTGAAGGGGAAGTTGAAGGAAAAATTCGGACATGAGACCACTTGTCACGGTAGTTTAAATAAAGCATATCCCGGCTTGAGGGATGGATGGATGCGGGTTCAATCCCCTCTCGTGATTCTAATTTTTCCTTTACAAATTAATTTTACACTTATGTAACTATACACTTAATTTGCAATGTAGGTAATAGTTTTATGTTTTATGATTGAAAGATGATTTATGTTAGGTAGGTTTTATTATTACGTAGGTATCTTTTAGGTATTTGCACAATTTTAGCACATTTCTACACAGAGATCGTTTATTTGCTTGATATTTTTGATACTTACAAGTTACTCACTTAATCCTTGAAATGCAGGTAGATACGTACAATGTAAATGTATGATGTACAATTGTACATACCTGGGTGCATAATCCAAAAATAATTAAATCTGTTGCGCTAATACTACTACAATAACTAAATCTCATAATCTATAATAATTTAGCTGAATAGATATTATGCAAAGAATTACACTAAGTACCTAATATTAATCTTAATTCAATCACTACGTGCTACATGTATATTGTAATTGTATAGGTACCTAAATTAATATAGGTAGATTAGATATCCTTTCCTTACCAACCCCTACTTTGATTCATCTTCGACTAGTTGGTACCTATATTAAGAAGATAGCTTTAATAAATCGTTCTATATACATAGGCTTTTCCCATATGAAAAATGTAATAAGATATTATATACTTGTATGCCGATTTCGTGTAATAAGTGTCGTCGTTATCATAGGTATCTAGGTATTATATTATACTTTTTGGGTATCATCTAATGCACAAGAATTCTATGCACAGAGGACATTGCTAGATATGTATACGGAAAAATTCTATGCTCAAAGCTTAGAGCTCAAAGCCATCGACATCTTTTACTTCTGCTCCAAAGTGGTTCCAAAGTAAAGAATAAAAACTCTGCAAGTTAATGGCAAGTTACCTTGTATCTGTCATCAATAACTGTCATTTGTTCCGTCATATATTGTCATCACTGAAAACCACAAAAAGCGTGTAAACATTTATTTTGATGAGTTTTAATATGATGTGTATTTACACTTTTATAATCTCATTGTTTTAGAAATCTATTACGGTTCTAATGTTTATTTTTGCACTGTATTTTGCGTATATTACGACCTTGGTAATATTTTTATTAAAGCCAGTTGAACTAACTTTACATTCACGTAAGAAAAACCCGTACACCTATGAACCTGCTAATGAAATTATTATATTGCCTCAAGATTACTACGTTGATATTATAGATTCTAACAAAACTCAGACCGCTGGTGTTGAATACTTTTCGAATGAGATCGATAATATCACAAATATCACAAAAAATAATAATATGTTAGAAACCCGTGTACAAAAGAACATAGCTCACGTTACCGTTACTGAAAAAAATAATAGTTTTATGACAAGTCTAAAAGACACGCAAAGTACTGTAACTTACAAGGAAGATAAAAATATTTCTAATTATACTGCATATTCTGATATGCATGAATATTTTTGGGATACAACAAAAGGTGTTTCGAAATACATTGACAGCAATTATTCGGATACACGCAAAGACGAAAGAAAAAAGCTACTCCTTATTAAGTTGAATGAAATGAATTCTAGCAGTAGACCTACAGAAATAGATGATAGATGGCGACCTGTGCACGAAATTATAAAAATTGAAAATGATTCAGTACTCGAGTCAATTTCATTAAAATTTGACAAATTTATGACTACATGGAAAAATGAGCAGAAAACCAGAGATAATAATAATGATATAGATTTTGAAACAGATTCAATCAAATTCGATAATTTCCTGCCTACTTGGAGACCTATGAAAGAAAATAGAAAGCATAGTAACAACATATCAAGATTCGAAACAGGAAATTCCTTCAAATTTGAAGGTTATCAAGTTACATGGAAACCTGTGCCAAAAAACCTTATAAATGATAATGAGCAGCAAGAATCTGACACAAATTTTATGTTTGAAAAAATTGATGCCACTACTACACCTACAGTAAAAATAACTTCAAATAACGATGAAACAGCAACATTAGTAAAAAACAAATTTGATGAGTTTTTAGATACTCACAGCTGGAGGCCGTTGCAAGAAATCAGAAATAATAAAGATGCAGAATTTGAAACGAAGTACTTGAACTTTCATAAGTCTATGTCCACCAGTAGTTCTATGCAGGAAACGGCAGAAAGTAGTAGAAAATCAGACAAATATCAATCAAAAAAATTTGATGCATTTTTAGTAACTTGGAGACGTCTGAATGAAATCAGAAGCATCAATAATTACACTGAAGAATATCAAACATCTGATTTTAAATCAGATAAGTTTCAGGACATTTCTAGACCTGTACAAGTAAATACAGAAAACAGAGAAGAAATTGAAATATTGGCAACGAATAAAAATGATACGTTTATTGACAGTTGGCAGCCAACTAAATATGAATTTAGAGCGACAAAAAGCATGTTAGTAAGAAAAACTGAATCATTGGATCGGTCAAATTTACCTATTCCGAATACGGATGACCTATGGACAACTGGTTTTTCTACATATAAATTGTCGACCAATAGACCAATATGGACACCAGATCATAAACGAGCTGGGACGAGGTTTAATTTAAAAAATGGATCAATTCATGTTAAGTATTTACACAATACAAGCAGTGCATTGCCCACTAAATATCACATTTATGAATTCCTTGGTAATACTACGTTCATAACGAGAATCAAGAAAAAACATACAGTTGAACCAAAAATTACCATAATAATATTAGTGCCAAAAGAGTTGAGATATTTCCAGCAAAAGGAAGAAAATCCAACAAGACCAACAACCATTGCAAGAGCAGTTGCTCCAAGTATGACACCGACAGATAATAATAATCCGAAATGGGGCATATCGTGGCAAAAAAAATATTTCCGTAATCTAGATAACAAAACAAGTATCACTAGGTGTTACACATGTGGCCTTAATATTGATGGTTTGAGTAACACTGAATGTTATGATCTTTTCCAGAACCCCATGGCAGCAAATCCACACCATAGAAATAAGCTTAAGACAAAATGCAATAACAGCTTTAAAAATGGGTGTTTTAAGAGGTTTTTAGATGTAGGAGAAGTTTATTATGAAAGAGGCTGTAGGAGCTGGCCACCTATGAAAGGTAAAAGTTTTGCTTCGAAAAGGCTGCGCTATATAGAAAAGATGTTAAAACATGTAGATCGAGGATGTGCTTTCAGTCCCATGGCTTCCCTCACACCTTTCAGTAGATCCGTGTCTTTATACGTGAGATACCACGTCTGCATTTGCGTAGGAAAATACTGTAACGGTGGTAATATTAGTGATATTAATTCAAGTTTGATACTTTTCTTGTGTCTTTTAATGCACAAAATAAATTATATCTTTACTGTAGGCATGGTACAGTGACTTCGAAACTGCAAATTTTTAATATTTATGATTTTTATAGCAGTAACGCCTGCTCAGCGTAATCTATAGATTAATTTATAAAGAAAATTGAAATTGGATTTTCTCAATAAATGACGCTATCAACCCCGTAAGTTGGTTGTATAAGGTGAAGGAAAAATTCGGACATGAGACCACTTGTCACGCGGTAGCTTAAGTAAAGCAAATTATCCTGGTTTGAGGAATGGATGGATGCGGGTTCAATCACTGCTCGTGATTCTAACTTGTCCTTTACAAATTAATCTGAGAATTTTTATTTGACACGAGTATGATCGTTATAGTAACTTTATAAATATCTGTTATATGTAAATTTAAATGACCATTAGATGATGCTTTTAATCTACAAAGAATATTGATACTTGTGCCCTTCGTCGGTTTTAATTTCCTTGGAAGATTTTTGACCCTTATTACTGTCCACGCTACTTTGTCTTCGAAGAGATTTGGTATCAGCACAATTTTTTTTATTTTGTTTTTCATTCTCTTCATTATGAGCTCTGCTTCCTCTTACGAATTCTTTGTGTTTTTTTTCTTTCGTTTTTGTATCTTTCTTTACTATACCAGTTTGTAAAACTTCTTCATCACTTTCAGTTGTGCTTATCATTATAACTGGAATAACAGATCCAATTGAATCCGACTGCCTGGATTGTGTACTTGATTCTGATGGTTGCTTTTCATTTACTTTTCTACTTTCGTTTCCTACTTGTTTGTCCTTCACAACCTTAAAAGATTTCGATTCATTAATGGGAGTACCAAAAAAATCTTTACTTTGTTTTTCTACCACAGCTTTCTTTTCAGTACGATCATCGATACCTTCAAGTTTTACTTTAAGACATTTATTTTCATTATGTGTAGTTATTTCGTCATTGTTTGTTTTAAATTCTACACTATTTTTCTTTTTCGGTTCTAGTTTTTTGAATATTGTTATATCTTTGACTTTTAGTATTTCTTTAGGCAATGTTTCATGAAAGTCTGTGTCTGTTTCATCATCCATGTTATAAGAAAAAGGTGATGGTAGATTCGATACCGTAGATACATCGGATTTTTTGTCGAGAGCCATGTTTACTATTTTTGCAAATATTCCTCCTAAAATAATTAACACAAACAACATTAATGTCCACTATTCAATTATCTGTTAAGTATAGGTATCAGGTAATTACTTGCCAATAATACATACCTTTCTTCTTTACAGTTTTCATTGGCTCTGCAGTTTCATCACCTGCAATAGTCTTCCGGTCATCTGAGTCAATCGACTTGCTCAGTGGTAAGGACGGTAATGCTTTTTTCCACCTAGCAAAAGGTGTATTGTCCATTGCTGAAGATCCAGCTCTTCTAGTATCTGCTAATTGAAACATTTTTCTGCGTTCTTCTGTCCGTTCTCGACGTAACTGTATCTGTAAATATCGATAAAGTTTTTTTTATGATATAGTAAGAAGTATAATATAATCGGCTTGATTTACTATCGTTTTGATTGATAAACGTACCTTTAAATCATTGTTTGCTTCTCTCAAAGAGTTTGTTAGTGAAGTCAAATAATATATTATCAATATTAGCAAAACAAGCAAAGGAATAACAATCGCAGGTGACGCGATATATTCTAAAGTAAAATTCAGGCTTTTAGGTAATATTTTGTAAATGTTGTTGGTTAATATATAGTAGATCTTATCATATTCGGAAAAAGGTCCACAATGCCATGACGGCTTAACCCAGACAATTGTGTAGCCGACAGGCAAGACACATAGAAACAGCATTGTAAGAAGGAGAGCTAAATAAAAATTGTTGCTTTTCGACACTCTAAATACTACTTCGTGTGGAACATTACAGGTCATTACAGCCCATGATCTAAGATACATCATTATCATCAGCTTGACAACGTTCAAAACAACAAGACCAGGCGAAAAGAACATGCCCATCCAAACCATCCCTTGATTATTTATAAGATGTAGAATATTTTCAGCTATTTTGAAATCGCCATATTCAGGAAACTTTTTTTCTAAGTCCCAACACCAGCATCGGTTCATATATCTCACAAACAGAGCTCGGAAAAAGTCCATAAATAATGTTCCTAGTAGGACAAATACCTGCAATAAATATCCTTTTAAATATTTTTTATTAATCGGTAGGTAAATATTTACCATGACTTTAAAAATAGTGATATAATTAATTACCAAGTCCATCATGGTAAGTTTGACCAATTCTTGCCCAAACATAGTTTCCCAGCAGAGTTTAAGCAGCTTTTTCTTCGTTTTTACAGTCAAGTTATATTGTTTAATGTTATTGCTATCAGTATATACTGTGTCTATCATTGTTGAATTGGTTTGATTGTTTTTAGAATCATTTGTATGGACAAATGTGTCACATTGCATTTCGTAACATACTCTTTTTATATGAGAGCACTTAGATACACTGAACACCTGTGTAATATTTCTCTGCCCACATGTAACCGAACAATTAAACGATACATCTGGACAAAGATTAATATCATTCATATTTTTGCCTGGTGTTGTTTCTTCTGTGTATAGTGAAATATCGGTAAATGGATTAACTGAAGGTGTTTCATAAGCGCTCAAAGTGGGTTTTAACATTGGAAACGTTGATATATCTTCACGGGAATATGGAATTTTTGTTTCAATAATAATGGAATCAGTTGCTGATATATTAAAAATAGTACTTTGAATATCATCAAATGTTACTGTTGAAGAGATAGTATCCATATCTTCCTCTATAAGAGTACTCTTTGTGTCTATGGTTATATCAGAGTCTCGGTTACTTTTTTCCATGAATATGGTACTTAAATTAGTTAACTCTGTAGTACTATTAATGTCAGAAGAAGTGTATTCTTCAAAAATTTGAGTGGTCGATGTAGCAGTTTCGTCAAGTTCTTTTGAATTCTGTGTAGTAATGATGCCACTTTCAGTTTCTGTTATGTGTTCATTATTGTGTATATTACTAGAAATAACTGAAGAAAAATCTATGTCACTGTCTGCTACAGTACTACCTAAATCATAAAAATTGTATTCAAAATCATCATTATTGTCAGTTTCTGAAATAGAATCATTTTCTTCAGAGACTTCAAAACTTAGCTTACTTAAATTTCTTAACTTTTCAAATTCATTTTTTGCAGCTAACGCGCTATCTACTGTTGTTGATACAGCAGTGCTTTCTTCATGCTTTTCTAGATTTTCTGCGAATAGCTGATTACTAGGAAAAGTGTTACTTTGTAATTCTTCTTCTTCTCGTGTAGGCAAGCGGCCACTTTGGAATTTATTACCATCTACGTGTAATATATTTGGAGTAATTTTTAAGTTTTCTATTTCTATTCCATTTGACAGTGGTTTTTGTTTTTTGTCTACTATAATAGAACTGTCTATAGCCAGCAATGCAAGTGGTAAAGTACACGGTCCGCAGGGCACAATTCTTTCAATGCAAACGGTTGGTGTTTCCTGCACTAACCGTTCACTTAAATTTAATGTGCTATTTGATATGCTGGTTACATTCATGCTTAAAGTTGGTTTAAGCAGATCCAAGTCTTTGCTCATACCTTCAATCTTACTGAATAAAGCAAAAATTAAAGAGTAGAGGTTGAGTAAATTTAGGAGCATTATTCTGTAACAAATTTTTAATGGGTTTCAGTAATAATTATGTTTACGATTTTGCGAAAATACCATTTTACTTTGAAAAGTTTAGCTTCTTACCTCGCAAGTTGCAGCCTCAATTGTTTTCTAGGATGATAATGTTCCAAAATTCCGAGCAGTTCAAAAAATACTGGGAATGTTATTGAGATGACTGTAACAACAATAGTGGTCTCGTTTTCACGCCACCAGCTCCTGTATTTAGAGTTGTCGTCGGTGCGCGACACAACGTGAACCACGGCATAGGCAGACACGGCGAGAAGTATGAGAACGCAAATGTTGACTAGTGCGCGAAGAGATATTATTCGCCAGCTGAAAACAAGCGTTTACAAATTCAACTTTAAGTTAAGTTTATTTAAATGCGGTACAAAATCTGTTTAAAATGGATCGCACTTTCTCAAATCTTTTTTCTTCTCGGCCTCTTCCAGTAGTGCCTCTTTAAAGCTCAGTGTTACGGAGGCAATCCGGTTGTGGGCGGTCTCAGCGTTCCCGATCATAAAATCCCAGCCGGTGAACAGTTTCCAGGAAAATATGCATTCATCCTCCTTCTCAGATAGTTTCGACATACGAGAGTTCTCCGCCATCCTGGAATATTATTTGTTTTAACAATGGTTTTGCAAATCGGGGTTATTATTTTTGGACTTGTGACGTTGTTTGACAATTGTTGTAGGTACTTCAAGAAGACATCGTAACGCGCCGCGTTACGTGCGTGAATGGCCATACGGAATAAGGGCCCTTGCAGAGATAAACAATATTTTTTAATTGGATCGTGTTGCGTTATTGTACTTACTTAATTCAAATATTATGTTGTTGATTGTCTTATTAAGAATTGGTTATGAATTTATATAATTAATACAAAAACGGATAAAAACACTTAACTCACTTCCTCAAGATTGCGACGAAACTATATATATACACCACCAGACCGGTCAGAAAATATGCGAGAGGCATTCTGTACTGTACACGCTCGATGTTGCTGTAGTAGCCGTAAAATATAGGAGAAAACTTCAGGACCCCCTCAAATTCCCACAGAGTTAGCAAATTGGTAGCATTCGGCAGTTCTTCCTTCATAATCTTCTTGCGTCCTCCATCTTGGTCTGGGTTTGCTATTAAGTACTGAGTGAGAAATTGACAAAACGTTATGGATCGACATGATTAAAAATAATATAGGTACCTACTTCCCTAAAATAATTAAGTGGTTATACATTTTTCTTATCTTACCTAACTTTTGCTTTTATTTTTATGGTTGAGTTAAACTTATAGTCATTAAAATTCTACGAGGACGACATTATAATCCTATAAAATAATACAAGCTCGAAGCTGTGTGAAATGCAGAATATAAAGATCTTTTAGTAATAAAAGGGGATATTTATGTTTAAAATATTAATTTGTCGTATTTCAAGCTATATCAAATTCTAACTCCTATTATAGAGTAGGGTTTACTGGACTTGATATAGACTTTATTGTTTACGGTCCAGGCCATAAGGATATACTGTAAAATCTAGATATCATAATTATGATTATAGACTGCGCTATGCAGGAAGTATCACGATAGACTTTAGGTTACCTACCTATTATAATATAGAACCTCAACTGTTTGGATAGCAGAGTGACGCCCAACATCAAGCAAAAGGTAACGCCACTTGTGACCATAAAATATATATAGGTACATACTTAATAGACATAAATAACGTACCTTCCTACTCCTATAGCATATCCTGTCTAAGAGAAGCTATAGCTATACCTATATAAAAACTTCAAACCTCAGGCACTATGACGAAGACGAGGAGGATAAATCCAATAACCAGGTTGACCCAGAATAACCATCGCAGGAATGTGAAGTAGGAAGCCACGACAGATCCGAAATGCGACTCAATTTCCTTGATACGTAGCTCCCAAGGGATGAGCAAGTTAGAAGTGTTGGCGGCCTCGCGTTTCATTTGCTGCCATTTCTAAAAATAGTGGAAATAGAAATGAGTATGAGAAGGTGCCTTGCCTTTATCTATAACTAAAAATTGTTAAACAAATATGATTTTCGTAAAATCCAATTATCATAAAACCTGCATCTGTAACTATTGATCAAGCGAGCGAAGTCTTTGCCAAGGAGAATGGATGTTGGCAGATACTCAGGTACAAGTTTGTCTAGTAACTTTATCACACTAATCTTGACGATTCAGAGTTCATTGCATTTTAGTGTTCTATTCTTTCTATCAAAATAACAGAAACAACAACCAACACCATACCATACCATTAGTTTAACAATACTGCGGACTATGAACAAGAACTTACCGCTGCTATCAGAATATTAAATCTCGCGTAAATATCTCTGGTGCTTTTGGATTGCGCAAGTCTCTCTTGTAGCTGCCCTTCATGACGTTTGATATAAGCTTTTGCCTGCAACAAGTCATTAGATCAAACCTTAGGATCAAACCCAAGCGTAGCTGTGTTATACCATAATATAATTTAAATAATAATCGATAAGATTTATATCCAAGTTTTCCCATTTTCCATAAATAATATAATACATAATTAAGGTGATGATACGTTTAAACCTATCTCTATCGTCTGTCATCAAAGCGTTTCGCTACGTTTTACAAGCGTATTGTTCGTGAAAATACAACCTGGGAGGTTTCAAAGCAGGAGTGAATTTTCTAGGTAAGTATGTTCCAACGCTGACTGCGCTGACCATTGTCTTACTTCTCTGTCTGTCTGGCTGGCGTTCAATGCAAGCATATTTACCAACCTAAAAAAACTACCAATTTCAATATGGATATTATTTGAGTAACTATATAATGCACATATCTAACATCAATTTTATAATTTACGCACCTGATGTACAATTTTTAGCTTCCTCCTCATGCCCAGCGGTTGCTGTTTTACTGACCCCAGCACCTCCTTGTGCAGGTGAATGTTTTCGAATATCTGCTCCTGAGTCACAATGGCTGGTGCTTCTTCAATTGAAATGGCTGTGCTGATTATATAAGGTAGGATTATCACTTTTTCTATTAAGGAATTGTTCTTACTGGCGTAAATCTATCGAAAATGTATGATTTTACAAATTACTTATTACAAACTCAACAATTAGGATTTTGGTGCTGCTGAAGTGACTTTCCCACCCAAAGAAAAATAATATTATAAATACTAGTAGGTATTTGCCACAAGCCTGCATGACCTAGAATTAAGGGAGTTATCATCAGGATTGATTTTATATAGGTAACTTTACCATCTGCCTTGCACCAATTATACGAATAAGATGGGTGTGTGTAATGTAGATATGTGTGCACTTCAAGGCTATGCTTACTCTCCAGAACTAGTAGTAAAGACAGACGATCGTCGCCGAGGGCGGGTTTCGTCAGGCAAGAAGGGTGAAGAAGGACGCCTGGCCCGACCTTTGCGCGACCTCCGTACGCTGGCACGCCGCTGACGCAGTACGGCACTCAGGCTGGCAGAGTAATCCTCGTCTTCAGAACCATCTGGAGCATAAAAAAATCAACCAACTGTCGAGGTATACAAAGCCTACACAAAAGCTTACTTACCATATACCTAGACTATACAGGATGTAATTTAATTCATTAGCATAAATTGAGCCCACGATAGTACATCATTTATAGATGATTATTAAAGAGTTAAGAGTGTAAACGAAATATTTTTTATTGAAAATTATGAAGATTGCCGCGGCGCCTAACGCAGTTGGCACGGATGGTTTTGATACCTTGTTTGTATTAATTAAAAACAGTAATTCATTATTTTAATTAAATTTTGTATTGTAGCATTTGATTAAGTAAGTTATTCCATTTTTGGAGTTATTATTATTACCAAACCAACGTGTTAGAATTCAAAAATTTTGGTCCACCCGTGACCGGTATCAGGAGTAGGTACCTAGTTTCAAAGGATGCTAATGAATTCAATTACACCCTGTATATAGGGCTTCATACTGCGTCTTTCGAAATTATACTGTATTGGCGCCTAGAACCAACTTGCAATATTAAATAAGGTGTAAAAGGTTTTAACATTCCCTAGTAAAAACAATTAAATTGTAATCACTTTGAGTAATTAAGGATATTATCTCGTATTGGCTGTGCCAAAAAATCGCAGTAGTTCCATCAATTGAACTATTAATTGAACTACTGAGAATAGACGTATCCTTACCTATACTCTTATACATTTTATTATTCTTTATTTATAGAAAATGTTAATCGTGCGGCAGTGGTGCTGGCGGTTCTTCCAAACTGGTTTCGCAGTATCCATTATCCCGATTCTGGTTCCTCGAAATTATAAGGATGTTCACAAAAGGGAATTTTAATTTGATAGCGGTAAACATCTAAAACAATCCATCAGTCACGGAACTTAAGAAACGGGATGTGTATACCAACCTACTTATTAGGTTACAAAATATTAAGATAATTATCTATTATGCGTAGGTATTTGCTGTCTTTAGCATAAAAAATAATTTGGGAAGTTCATAAAACGATTATGTAAACTTGTAACAACGTGAAGAGCCCTGAATTTGGATCTTATTGCCGATTGCTCTTGAACAATTCAAAGCTGACTATCCAATCTACTTCACCTCGATTCTCGTCTGAAGTCTATAATTATGTCACCGTCTTTTTTGTAAGAACCGTTAGTTTATAAAAAAACATAGTTATTTATAAACTGACGATTTATTGCAAACGGGCAATGTGTCTCACAATAAAACGGTCGATATGTCGGTAATTTATAATTAATCGGTATTACTTCGTTTTATCGTAATTGTGTACTTCTAGTGTGGTCAAAACTAACTTAACACTCCTTCTCGCTTCGCTCGTCGTCGTAATCTACTGGTTAGCCACTAGTGACTCTAAAAAAAACAATAAATTACGGCAAAAACTAGTGCATTGTTAACAATTAAACGCTACTAAAACCCGTTATTTTATAAACTAACCGCTGGGCACCGACTGTTTATGAATAATCAAAAAATCTACCGTTTAATTGTAAGACAAAGTGTCAGTTTGCAATAAATCGACAGTTTATAAATAACCGGTTTTATTTTCGTTTTTTTATAAACTAACGGTTTTTACAATAAGACGGTGACATATATAAAAACAGGATTTTCAAACTTAATATGGATTCTTTGAATTATAACTCTTTATGGGTAATATTCGAACCGGAAGACGCAGCGTATATATAATAGGTATATATAAGCTGGCCCATGAATAATAGCTACAGCTATCGAAGTAGGCATGGATGTTCAAGTTCATGTATCACGTATATTTTATTATGTTCATCAAAGGTTCAAGTTTTATTATTCGCATCACATAACATCTACAATTGGCGGGATGTATAATTAGCACAGAGCTATGAAACAAATGACGCTTCGGCGTTTTTTTTTGCTCTGTGGGGAAGGGTTCTTTTTGCTCTGTGATATTTGTTAATTACCGTTCGTACCTCCAGCAGAGGGCGAGAATTTGACCTCGTTGCTGACTGGAGTCTCTGACGGCAGGTGGAAGAGGTTCACTCCCGAGGACGTCATGCTGCTGGGATCAGCCCACGTCACCGACAGACGGTCCACCGACGGCTGCGGAGAGGACGGACCGTGCTCACACGATCCCTGCACCATACCGTTATAAAGTTATTAAAATCTACCACGCACATATTTAATCAGACGTCCACTGCTGAACACAGGTCCCCCGTGGATGGTTATCAGAGGGGGTTTGCCATAATCTCCATGCTTGGTAGGTGGCAACACAGGTGATCACAGGGAGGAATGCTGCTGTCCATTTGTAATCACCTTTATCGTTTATTTTTGCATGCCAGTTATTTAAATCATCCATCGAAGGCTACTCTGTATACGTATACCCATAGGAAAAGTTAATTTAGGTTAGCACACGCAATTTCATAAACATGATTTGAATTTTTAATTGCTGAATTGTCTTTAGTGTAAATGAATGTTAATTTCATTTTCATTACTTAGCAAACTTTTTGCTAACTGCAATTATTATCACTTAACTTTTCACTTTGGATTTTAATCATAAAAGTGGGTTTATTCATTACATTAGCGTGTAGGTATAGCTTGAGTTTGTTAAATTTACACTCGTACTAGTAAAAACTTAAACTATAAAACCTTGTATTCTATTTTTGTAATGTAGTCAAATCTCACCGCGTATTCAAAAAAAATAGAACGTTAACTGTTCCTTCGGTCAAGTGTAGTGGCCAGTAGGACAAAAGTTAGACTGCGTTGTAGCAACAGGAAATCGAATAAAGAGAAATTGGTAAAGACCGGCGCACATTTAACAGTAAAATATTAACATCAGCGTGTCGCGAAGTTGATAAGGCTCGCTAGCTCGTTAAACTTTAGAACTATAGTAATTACATTCATTATTACCAGCAGAGGGAGCTTTTAACTTTTGAATAATTTACTGTGTAGGTTATATAAAAAATCTACTGGCAGGTATACCATTTTTATGTCTTACAATAATACGATGTTATAAAAGACAGGTACCTAGTGCTTGACTAAACATGTGATTATAGTGCTGAAACTAAATTTATTCAAATTATTTTAATTCTGAAGAATTCGTGAATTACATAAACGTACTATGAGAATCCTAGCTGCACCTTGGGTTTCAACCGCAGCTAAAGTGTCATATGCGTTTTAATTTAAGCTCTATTCCTCATCCAAACCCATCGACCCATTGTAATGTTTAGATGTAAAACATTAACACACAAAAATCGGATTTAGGAATAATATTAGTAGGATTTAAGCAAGTGTACGCTGCACCTTATAATAGCGAATTAATATAGACTACTACGGCTTGTTATTGGAAGGTGCGGTGCTAAATAGCTTGTGCTTAGGAGAATAAAACCATCAGGCACATAACTCATTAAAAAAATAGATATTTCAGGGTTTGGATTTTTAGAATTTTGGTTGGGTCATATAGGTATTCGTCTAAATTTTAAGCTAGTTATTTTTGCTTACATTCATTTCGGCAAGTATCACAATGATACCGAGAATCTTCAAGAACTTATTTCACTACATTTTGCGGGCTGATAAATTTTATTACAAAGAATTTATAGTGAGGGTAATTGTATCTCGCCTGTTTCTATATATAATTAATTTTATTTTTAAATTTGGGTTATAATTTTATTGACTCTGTTGTTTTAATTATGCAGGTCTACATCTTTAAGCTTAGGTCAGTACCTAACAGGAAGAAATATAATGTCAACTAAAATTGTAACACTTTTGTTATTACATGTACATAATGATATAGCAATGTTCATCACGCAAAGCATTCATTTTTGTCTATGGTTTTCTTCTGAATTAAATTCACTGTGTTTTGTCTCTACCACCAGATGTAGAAAAAATGTTATCTTTAGTTACTTATAGATATCTACAGGATGTCAGAGATAAACTCCGAATGCAGCTTGCATCTAGCTATTACTTATTAGTATGTACAATTGTACAATAGTTAAATACGTAACTATAAATGTTATATGACATTTTGGTATTACTTGAAATTAGAAAAGATTCTATAGATCGTTTTTAACTAAGTACCGTATTTCCTTGGGTATTCTTCTTGGTCTAACGCTTGAATTTTGTTTTGGGCTGTACCCAAGTTAGGATGTCATAAAAAATATAATTAATATTATTAAATCGATCTGTTTAAAAGTTGGTCGAGAATCACGTGACCGATCGCAGTCAGTCTTCTGGTGGCGTTAATGAGTGCCAATCGGAGCCTCTCATTATCTATTCCAGTTAGGGTTGCTTCGACTTAGAAATATTTTTATTTTCAACTTTGAACTTTGAAAGCGGTGTAGAAATACTTCTTCTCATCATCATCATCATCATCATCATCATCATGACCATCATCAGTCTAAAGACGTCCAATGCTGTACATAGGTATGCCTCCCCCGTAAAGCGCCACTTTGAGTGGCTGCTTGCCTCTTGCATTATCGGTGACTTTCATTCTCTTGTGGAGATCCGCACCTTCTAATTCCAGACCTTAATTATCTCGCAGGGAATCCCTGAGCTTTCTTCATAGCTATTTGAGCGACTTGAGCTTAATAAATCACCAATAGATTTATTAGTAACTGCAATAGATAAGAGATACTTAATTAATTTAGCAATCGAACATGCCATACTAAAGTGCATTACCTATATTTTGTGATGTTGAAAATAGAGTATTGTAGTAACAACTTTAGTATCTCTCTGCACTCTTAACATTGATACACTGCACTGTACTACCCACACTGCACGGATACTCAATTTATTGTTTTACGCCTGATTAAAATTGAAATATACGAAAGCAAAAGTCTGTTATTATAAGTAATGCTCTGCCTATATTCGTCTCGAGTGTCATCCCTAGTGGCTCATTCCATTAACTGCCGCCCCACCCAGGCCACCTTTGTATCACTCGCATAATAATTAGGAAGTGATTTTTCACGAAACAGAGGTCAAATTAGTATGATACATCGATTATGTTTGGTATGGGCGTATCAGACTAATTCTGTACGACTACAACCCACTGAATGGCGTATAACGGTATAACTCGCGCCGATATAAAATAACCGGCCAAGTGCGAGTCGGACTCGCGCACGAGAGGTATGTTGTATGGAAGCCCCCTTTAATATTTATTTTAATTCATTTTTTATTATTTGTTGTTATAGAGGCAACAGAAATATAATAGATAATCTGTGAAAATTTAAACTATATCTAACTATCACCATTCATGAGATACAGCCTGGTGACAGACGCATAGACAGACGGACGTACAGCGGGGCTTAGTAATATTGCCCGTTTTACCCTTTGGGTATGGAACCCTAAAAACGATGCAAGCTGAAAAATAACTAAGTAGCTATAATTTTCTCTCGCGGCCAATCCGTCGAATAAAATAATCAATGAACACTTAATTGAACACATTCAGTCGTTTGAGTAAAACAAGGCCCCCATTCGGCTTTCTAGGTAAGTAAAATAGGTAGTATTACATTTCGTTAATTGGCGTTGGTTCGACGCTTTTTAGCGCGGCCGTGCCCCGATTCTTTTTGTAATTACATAAACACACTGTTTGCTGATGTAGGTACTAGCTCTTTGCTTAATGGCCATGGAAAATAGTATATTATTACACTTCCAAAAACGTCTATCAAAAAATACCACAACTGTACATACAATACACACCATTAAAATAACTAGCTGTACTCCGCGGTTTCACTCGTGGGTAAAATCATTGACTATACATCCAGTTGGCAACGATACACCTTGCCCTAGTACGAAAATAAGTAGTTTATTTCAACTGCTAATCCTACGAGAGGAAGCGGGACACCCAATGTCTTTTGGTTCATCCTGCTCTGTCCTTTGTAATTTCGTTTGACTTTGTCTCGTTTTGTTACCTCGCCCCCTGCCCCCGTAGGTGAGTCGTGTTTGTACGTGAAATTATGTTCACGAGCTACCAACGGGCTATAGAATCTTTGGTAAAAAGTATCCAACGTAATCCAACGTAAGATTCCAATTTCATTCATATAAATTCACCCGTTATAGTGTCAAGAGGGAACAAAACAAACACACAGACTTTTGCAAAAATTCATTACATATTACACTGTTGTGTGATTAGGAGTGTTCCTAATCATACAACCATCCATCCTCTTTGTAACAAATTAGAAATTACACAATTTGTTACAAAGAGAATGGATAGATAGATAAACTTTTTATAGAAATTGAAATCGACTGCGACATCATCAGTCTGGAAACGTCCACTGCTAAACACATAGCTTCCTCCATAAAACGCCACTATGGTTGGACGTTTATCATAGATAGATAGACGGAAAATGCTTTATTGCACAATCACCAAAAATGTAGGTACATAGGCGAACTTAATGCTAGAGCATTATCATCCAGTTAATTTAGGTGTATCATAGGAGCGGATTTGTCATAATCACAGCACGCGTTCCAAGCGGGTTGGCGAACGTAGAAGGTTTTAATGTACCGTGGAAAATGCTGCTGTCCAGTCCCTGGGCATTTATTGCCTTAGCCAGCTGTTACGGGCACCCACGGGAAAAAATGGGGTCCTATTGGCAAAACCATTTATTATAAAAACGAAGTGAACAAACTTAACAAAAGTGGGCAGTTTTATCGCTAACTTATCTCTTCCAGACCAATTTGCAATTATAATAATAGTAAATGGCCTAGTTCCATTATTTACGCGAGAAAAGCTAGCTACCCACCAGTGGATTTTCTTTTTATGTCAAAAATGGTTATATAATATTTACAAGCCTCAAACTCAGTATGATTATAATTAAAATGTAGGCACTAACTAGGTATAAAAATAAAACCGGCCAATCGAGAGTTTGGCATCCAATAGGGGGGGGGGGGGGGTTCCAACAGTATTCAATTATATAGGATGCTATAATATATAGTCTAATTTATCACTAATTTATGAAAGTAAGATTGTGTCTACGGAGCCCTCGGGTGCAATAATTTTACTTCAAATCTTCATCAAAGTCGGCAATGTAGGTAATATCTATAAAATATGTTACAATATTCAGTCTCAAAGGATTGTTTTAGGAATTTATTTATGAAATACCAAAAAAATAACAGCTTTTTCGTAATAACACGAAAATAACTGTTTAACTTGCGCTTTCAAATGCTAAGTACTTATTCTATAATAAATAAATAAATAAGTATGTGTGGACATTTCACACAGCGCCATCTAGCCCCAAACTAAGCATAGCTTGTACTATGGGAACCAGATAACTGATACAATACTTGTATACTTTTTTTGTTTGTAAATACATACATAGAATACAATATAACACCCATACGTAGAACAAACATCTATGTTCATCACACAAATGTTTGTCCCAGGCAGGAATCGAACCCACAGCCCTCAGTTCAGAAGGCAGGGATACTACCAACTGAGCTATCGGGCCCGTCATATGAATACCTTGTAGGTAATTATAGATGCTATTCTTAAATAGGACATGATTATATTGATTATTGAATCTTACCTGAGGAGTTAGCTCATATCTATAGGGGTCAATGATCACCCGAGGCCGAGGTTCCAACTTCAGTATGCCACGTTCCTTGCCCTGTTTGCATAAAAATATACAATAGAATATAACATCACACATTTAAATATAGAGGTCTGATCGTTACAATGGGGCAACTCACGATGAGTATGCAATGGTGTAATTTCATGAAATATTAAAATATTATCTCTGTATAAATAAATAACCACGAAGAAAATTGCAAGAAGTAGGTAGTACTATTTCTTGAAATGACCGGTCTCACCGATCTCATATTTTGACGATCGAACCCGACAGATCCACGGTAGAAATTAAGGATAGCCGTTAGATATTATATCGGTATCTTCAGTGGATGAATAAAATCTGTAAATCTACAACTCTTTCAATTGTCCTCTAACAGAAGACAATTCCTAAACCTCTATAAAGTCTAGGCTGAGATTGGACCATCTTATAAGTTGAACGCTTGTCAATGCAAACTCGGTATGAAAGAAAGCAATACTTTATGAGGCAGACGTTTTCAATAACAATATAAATACCAAGAAAACATGCTAACAATAAAAAATAGTCACTTCTAAAATAAGACTGTTAAGCTATAAGCGAAGAAGAAGATTTGGTTATTCTAAGTTGCTATAAAAAGGAAAGCAGAGTGAGAGGGAGAGAGTGAGATAAGATTAAAAAGAGAAAAGAAAAGATTTCAAAAGACTTTACGAAAAGTACATATTCACGAAAATTTCTCCACTCTTCGCTTACCTTAGCGTCCATGATGTCACCACACCAAGCGATCAACGGCAAGTGGTCACCACCAACAGAAGATAGCAACTGGTTGTGCCTTCGCATGTCAACAGCACCCCACAGGGAAAAGTATGTAAGTGCGATTATTCAAATTATGAGCGTTCCATCACAATGGTAGACTTTACGATATTATCGCTGTCACTTGTTACTATTATGATTAATTAACACAATTGGTTTTTATAGTCACAGTTGGTTTTGATGTGCAGCCCCCGTAGTGTAGCTCGGCGAACCGCTCATAACATGTCGGTAAATTTAAATGAAATCATGGATCTGCCGCTGACTAGGCGCTACCTTGATTTACGTGTTAAGTATTTATTTATTACTTATTTATTTAAGTCATCACAGTTGAACTTAGAGCATCTCTAAGCAGTTGAAGGAAACAGTGGAAAAACATGCAATGTAACAAAGACATTGAACTGAGAAAATCACAAATTAAACATTAGGACCCTGAAAAAAAAAATACATTTTTGAATGAAGAATACTCCAAAACCATGCATGTTACTGCAAAGTGTGTTTCGGCATTTCGTTCTGCCATATTTGAACTATGCAATACCATTTCCAGTTCAAAAAACATAAAATGTGATATCACATGTTTTTCTCCTTTGCCCTTCAGTTTTTAGGTAAGTCATATCAGAAGCATCCGGTTGTCTTAAACCCGGACTAAATAGTCAGCCACAGACCGGTAGGTTTGGTTTAATATATGATTTTTTTAATAACTACATACGAAGTAATAGCTGCTATATCATAAATCCAAGGTCGGAATCTAAACTAATAATAAGTCATTAGACGCATTGGTAAAACAAAGATATTTATTTAAAGTGCAAATAAAATTAATTTTTCCAAAAAATACTCATTTGAAACTTCGTGTAAGTTCTAAAATTAGTCGTTTAAAATTTCGTAAATTTTGCGCAGTATTTTTAAGTTTTTTAGACTTACACTGTTTTCCAACGGGTTGACGGTAATTAGCACAAACTGCGCGAGGGTTGTTAAAAAGGGTGAGACAACGCGCCTAGTTTGTTAATTACCATCCACTAAAAGAATAAACTATTAGTACGTTGTGATTGTACTAAAGTAATAAGTGCAGGTTTTCAAGGACGATTACATGATATTAGAGCATTTTCATTTATTAACTCTCCTTTTGATTTTACAGTGTTTGTATGAAGTTGGCATGTCTAATATTGATAGTGCGTTTACGTCTTTTCTCACAACTTAGCAATGAAGCAATAAAATTCTATTTTTATGGACTACCAGGATGAGTTCATCCATATTAGTTAAACGCTATTTCAGCTTGAAAACGAGTAATAGTTAGCCTTAACATGTCATGCATATAGTGCATAATTTTGCATAAACCAAAAATTTAGATAACCCTAAGATAACGGATATTATATTTTTAAAGAACAACACAATATAAAAATTGAGACATCATAAAAAAAAATTATTGCAAGAGAATTTATGGGGTAACTGTACCCACTAATATTAATGCTGTGTTAGGTAACATAAATTAGATAATTACAAAAATGGTTTCTATTTTACGAGAATGGATAGTAAAAAAATAAAAGCGACATCTCTCTATAAATGTTGGAAGTTTGTAACTTAAACTACCCTCAAACCTCAAACACCCCCTCAGCAATCGCTGAACGATCGTCGGACGCGCGAAAAAGTGAAGATGGCGTTAAAATAGTTTTCGCGCAGTGAAAGCACAGATAATATTAAGAAATAATAGTAGTAAAGTTAAATGATACAATTACATACGGGGAAAATACTTTAGAACTTGAGAAAACGGTATAAACTACGATAATTTGTATGGATATAGTATACATGTGACCTAAAAGACTACTTATTTTACAAAAGACGTATTGGTCGCCCTTTTTTCTAAAACCATTCACAGTGTGCTGCGACTACGAAGATTATTACGTATACGTAGTATGTTTTTCTCAGTTTCTCTCAACAATAAGGTCTGCCACTGCATTAAAGTCTACGGCTTAAGTATGTTTTTTCGTCACAGATTGTGATGTCATTAGAGTTCATTGACCCTCGCTATCAGGGGTTTACGAACCAGAGTTAGCTTCGCTCTATCTAAATATAGGCTTTGCCGTTATCAGTACTGATAGCACTTTAATTAGTTCTTTATAATTTGAACCAGTTTTGTTGATAAATTAAGCTGAAGTTAGCGAGTAATTCCCCATATCAAAGAGCGTTCGTATAATAACAATAAAATTAATATTGTATTTTACTACCACTGCCGGATGCCACAAATAAGGGACCAAACATAAAATATCAATGCTAAAGAAACCTCTATTTCTTTCAGTGAACTGGCTATTTTAGTTGACCTTTGGATTTCAATTCCAAACGAATTCATGTTACCTAAATACCTTATCGATAGCAGTTTACTAGTTTTTATTTTTTAATTTACTTGATCATCATCATTATTAACAGCCTGAAGACGTCTACTGCTGAACATTGGCCTCCCCTAGAGAGCACAACTTGAGCGTCTGCTCGTCTCCTGCACCTATCGGCTCACCGCGGTTTTCCCCAGGTCGTCGGTCCGCCAAATAGCGGACTTAAACTAAATTATAGTAAAAATTAAACTACAACCTAAAAAGTTAAAATAGCCTGTTGGTGGAAAGAAAAGTGCCATTCTGGGTCAGTGCTTCCAACATTTCCGCGTTGAATGACAATCCTTATTTTCTTGTTTTATAGTAAGGTAAGTATGAGAGCTTTTTTTAAAAAGTAGTTATTAGGCAGGCACATACAATAAAAACTATATACACCAAAATTAAAATCATCTTTTTTTAAAGATAGCTAATAAATAAAAAGCTGTGACGGACTACTAAAAAGTCAACCAGTCAACCAACGTACTCGTACATCCCAAACCATTGGAAGAAATTTGATACATATTTGGAGGGTGTCTTCGTTTATGGCATAGGAATTTACTTAGGAAAGTTTCCTGTGGCATCTTTACAGATCGATGATTTCAGATTCGGTGTCTTTTCTGTATTGTGCCGGATTGGTTGCACCAGTAATTGCAAAGAGAACTTTTTATTTCAAACTTTTATTACCTACCTATTGTAACAGGCTTTCTGTATAATATTTAGCAAGTATATAATTTTATAAATTAAGTACCTAAATTAATTAAGGAAACTCATTTTAAATTGTAAAAGTGCAAAAAATAGCATTTGAAATTGATTTTGAAAAGGGTTGTTGGAAATTTAGCAGTTAAAATCAAATGGGGTGTAAGGAATGTTACATGGAGGATGCTGGAAAAATAGCCTAATAATTTCGGTATACTAAGTAATAAACATTTAACAAATAATCTCATTTCGCAGATTCGAACCCACACAAATCAGAATGGTCAGCCAGACCAGACATTTTGATCCGCACTCCCACTCGCCCACATAAAATATGACCGCAGAAATTATCTAACACATATTTGAGAGGTCGTTAATTTTAATGTTAAATTGTTTCGAAAGTACAAGCATAAGGGCGCGTTTATACCACAGATGTGCGGGAAGTGTACCGAGGGATGTGTGTTGACAACCAATAGAATCACGCAACAAAATAGCAAACGTTAAGCGATTCTATTTGTTCCCAACAAACACATGCCGCGCTACACATACTCGCACATCTCTAGTGGAAATGCATCCTAACCTTTCCATAAGTTACGTAGCGACTAGGTACCCCGGTCATACGTAAAATTGTAATTTACAGAGCAGACTGATTGAAGTTCTACCATAATCCGCCTCCCCTATAGGCGATTATAATCGTGTAAGTGGACCTCTGTATGTCTGTAGTAGTGTATGTCTGTGTAGTGGCTAGGCCAATAGAACCGTAACGTAAGCTTTTAATAGCTATTACAGCATCAATGTCGGTTATGTCATGATATAATACTTTATATATTGTATTATATATAACGTGTATTCTAAACAATTACGCATAATTTAAATTTATTGCCTACAGCAGTTACAGTATAAATTATGGGGCACACATGGTGACCATATGCAGTAAATTAGACTACTAGCTAACTTTATAAAACATTTTCAATATTTTGAAGCTAATTCCATACGATCTAAAAGGTTTTGTTGAAATATTTCTGCTGTAAACAAACAAGCTCCAAGTCAGGCAGATATAACTTATAATGAAATTAATAGGTATACCTAAAGGCTCATAAGTTTAATAATAGAACTGAATGATCAACTTACACGTTGATATAACCAAATGATTAATTAATATTTGTAGTGATCAGCAAGAATCAAATGAAAACACGAACCAACTATGGAAAAAAATTAAAAGTATACTTAGGTTTATATAATATTTATAATTATAAAAATATAACTTAATTAATTTGATACAGAGGAAAAATAATCTTTGCAATCGGTCATTACGTCCGGAGATGATTATTAATTATTATACAACCCTACCGATCACAGCCACTTCACTGGTCGTAAGACAGCGCTATACGCGAGAGCAGTATAGCGATATCGTAAGTAGGATGACCTAATGCACTGTATGCGTCAGCGACCAGCGACCCAAGCCAACCGAAGTTTATTTATGTAAGAAAGATGTACTGTTTTTTGTCGAATTTCATGTTTTCTACCTACAACATTATTTTATCAATGGTAATGATAAAATTAATAATTTATAAATAATAAAAAAACTGCAGTTTTAAGTTACGACTCACGATTTTGATCTAATAGCAAACGTTAGTCCTATTTCAGGATCTATAGCAGAGACTATCTATTGTCAAAGATTTTCCATAAGTTTTAATTAGTAGAGCTTTTACTCTCCCATTTCAAATACCTGTAAAAGTTATATCTCTACTCTACCCTTGGATACACCTATCAGGTTTTATTTCTAAGCCTTTTTTAATAAGTAACCTTAGCCTACAAATCTCCTACAATTTGCTCGTTCATAGTCGATTGGTCAAGTTAGTTTATGAAACCCCTATAAATTTCCTCCTTAAAAAGTAATTTTGGGACCTTTAACTGATTACAAAATGAAGTGTTGCTCGACTTTATGTAAAGTTATAAACAATAAGAAGACCAAGCACACAAGTCTAATAAACTCTCGACATTCATAGAACTTTAAAGGAACCCTTTTATACTTCGCTGATTTTTCCTCGAATGACCGCACATGGCGGCAATTCTAAAGTTCTAACAGAAAACAAAAGCTCGGCCTTTTCAGGTTGGCTCACAAAAAAACAGTGGTTTGGGGCCACGGTCTCTCTCTACGGCTGCTTTATGGCAACGATTATGGCAAGCTTAGATGGAACATAGTGCACGGTGATGTGATCATAATAATAGGTATTCTATAGGTATGGATAATGGCCCAAATACTATTTTTAACACCGCAGTATTAAGAATTAAGAATAATTACCTACCCTCAAAATATATATTTGTTTTCTTGTTGTACTGAAACTACCTATAGCATAATTATATTAATTTTGTTATTCCGAGCATAGTTTTTAACACTGCCTATTTATATAATTCTTAGTTATGATTTTTGATTTATACATCGAACTTCACTTTATAAAATTGTTTGATAACCAATGGTCACTGATGGTAGTTAATAATACAATGTTGAGATAAAACTATAATAATGTTATTAGGATCTACAGGAGGTAAGTTCTAGGTAGATAATTATTATCTAGGTAGGTAATAATAATAGTTATTATAAGGTGGAACCGTGGAGGTGAGGCCTGGTGACCTGTGATACAGGCTGTTTATGCCTACATCAGGCACCAGTCCTTGCAACACAGGTTTGCAATAATGTAATAAATATTATTGTCATAATTGATTGTAATTAGTACCTGAAATACTTTTCTAAACCTTTTGCAAGGAAAATAAAAAACATTTACTATTATTTTTTATTATACTAGTGAAGAAAACGAAACAAAATTGCCTTTTAATTTAAAGGCATCAGTAGTGTGGCGTGCTAGGGAATTGCAGTAGTTTTAGTCGACCCTTTTCAGCCGTGTCTTTTCAGCCGTCCACCTATTCCATGTGTGCAATCAGTGGCCTCAAAAATACCAATATTCTTGTAGATAGTAAAACATTATAAATTCGCTCTACCTACCTATTATTTGTGCTGTGCTTGCATTTGAACTTTGACTTGTAAGATTGTAATAAATAACCGCATTAAGTTCTTTCCCCCACTAGTTCATCGATGATTTGGGGAGCCGCGGGGAGCTGATGGATGCAGGAAGTGAGCAGTCGCTCAAAGTAGCGCTCTCTGGGGGAGGCCTATGTTAGCAGTGGACGTCTTCAGGCTGCTGATGATTGAGTATCGAATTTTGTTTAATAATAAATAATAATAATAACAATAAATAATAATAATAAATATGTGCGGACATTTGACACAGCGCCATCTAGCCCCAAACTAAGCATAGCTTGTACTATGGGAACCAGATAACTGATACAATACTTATATACTTTTTTATTATAATACATACATAGAATACAATATAACACTTATAATATAACGCCCAACGATCACATACATAGATCCTGGACCCTAACTAGGATTCCCTGTATCTTGGGACCCAGGAACTACGAGGACCATGGTGCCACAACACCCAGACACAGAACAAGTATTTGCGCTTTTGTTTTTCGGGCACAAATACTTGTCCTGTCGCGGGAATCGAACCCCCCACCTTCGGGTTATGAGCCGACCTGCTCAACCACCACACCACGGAGGCTGTCAAATGATGGTGCTTTGGAAATAACATCTATTGAAACTAAGACTGGTGCAATCCCAGAGCAAAAAAAAATGGTTTGAAATGACCGTCATATGTTTCAAAGCTCTGTGTGAAATCCAAACATCTGTCTTGGTTTTGAGAATTCATTAGACAATAAAAGGTCGCACATGAGTTGCATCTTATCTCCGGTTCTTTTGTTTATATTCTAAGACCGTTAAAACTTCAGAAACTTCTATGAAGAGAAGATTGCTTACCTTGCCTCAGTGAGGCAAGCATACCGTAGCGTTGTTCTCCACCCCATCGTCTGCTCTTTGGCGTAGTGTTGTGAAACGCGCCTCGCGTCAGTGCTCGGCCGACGATCGGCCGTGTCGACGGCGGTCCTTCGCGCTCTACAAAATGGCGCGTCCTGTCATTCACAGAAACTTTCTAAGACTGCTGTTACTTCTACCCATCGCCACTGCACAAAATTACAATCAAACGCCCAGATCATCACACAAACTTGCCTCCTGTTATAGCAGCGATGGATTACCGCAAGTGAGTTGATCTTTACTCGAGCTTTTACAACTTTTAGATCGTGGTAATTTTATCTGACCGAACAGAATGCCGTTTGTTTTTGTTTAGTGTTGTCATGTTCGTGTTTCAAAGTTTATGAATTAAAAGACTGCTTTAGGTACTTTTTTATACCATTACGATTCAGTTGAAGTCATCATTTAGGTAGATACCTACTTTAATAACCTGATTTTGTATATTCTATATTCGTGAAACTAATACGTTTAACGTTACGTTAATGTTAACCTTTTGTCAATTTACAAACCATATAACCATTGGTTATTTATCTAATACCATGTAACTAATTTACTACACTTGCTTTTTTACCAGTGGCTGTCAAAGATTAATTATTTGTAGTCATCAGCACTCATCACATCATAGTGAATCGAGCAATAGAGCATAGTGAATCGAGCAATAGGTTTGTGGTGTTTATGGAAGATTGCAAGAACCAACCTACTTAACATAAATAAACCAGTAAAGTTGTAAGTTATCAATAGCCGCAGAAACTGAACTCGTGCTCAATTATCTTGCCCTATAAAAAGTAGTTCGTTGCTAACAGCTAGTTTTGGCAGATAATCGCGGGGTTATCGGCGTCGGTGGGTCCATTGAGAACAATATGAACATAAATGGGTTCGTTTACTCTACAGACCGGTGCCCAATGTTGCGTTATCAGCAGCCAGCGGAACGCGTTATCAGCTCGCATCCGTTACCCGGGGAGATGGGCCTCATTGTCTGCTCCACATGAATTATTGAATCTAAATTACATTATATCCGTTAATTTCTCAAAATTACATCCAAAATTTATTTTATACTTTATCTCTGTGGATCGTCATGGGTGTCATGTCCATCGTTTATTTAACCGTATCTATCTACTACCTAGAACCTATTATAATATCTGTGCTAGAACATACTTAGTTAGAAACAATAAAATGTAATTTACTGTCTAACTAATTATAATTAATAATCATCATCGTGATTCATAATCTATCCAAAGACGTTCACCACTAAACCTAAGCCAATAGGATGCCACTTTCAATATCTAGCTACGTAGCTACGTGTCTATATAGTTACTTACAAGAAATGTTTGCACATTCAGATACAATTTTTTATTGCTTCCATAGTGAGTACATTAATGCCATGAGTACTTAATTAAGTAAGGAACTTAGTTAACAATGATCATTGTAGTTCATTGTAGAGATGAAAACGATTTTGTAAGAAGTCAAAATATTTGTGAAAGCGGAATATATTTAAGTAGTAGTAAAATAACTAGAATAATATTTTTTTTAAATGATAAACTGACTGTCTGTCAACAGTAATGTTCATCATGTAATGCTGAACATAGGCCTCCCCCAAAGAGCGCCACTTTGACCGGCTGCTTGCCCCTTGCATCCATCGGCTCCCCACGGTTCTGACAGTTATGGTCAAATTGTTATAATTATGTACTTATTATCTACGTAGGCTGACTCTACTTCTACCCACGTATCTAAAGTTAAATATCTATAATCAACGCTATTTTGTAAAATAGCTTTGCTTAAAAAGATATTTAACCGAATTTTAGCCCTAGCATTTGCTTATTTTATTCATCGAAATATCGTCTAAGGATGAACATTTTTCCCTTACAATTTTAAAAAGAAACACCCCGTTCTGGCATTCTATTCCACGGGGCAATCCCTAGTTGAGCATCGTCGCTGCTCAAGCCGGAACGAACGAACGAACGAACTACGAGCTATATTACAAAAGTGCAGTGAATTATGGTCGTCGCCTGGGGGACTTTTCAAATTCAAGACCCATTCCTATTACTGACATCGTCATCATTTAGTTAGACATCAAATGTTTTACTGCATTTGTACGCATTCGTTAATTAAAAGCTTCACTTCCAAATTCGCCCATAGATCAGGAGACTGATTTTTCGGCCGAAATCAAGCTCGATGTTATTTTGGTTTACTTGAGTTTCTTCTTTCTCTGTTTTCCAAGAATCACCTCTGTAAAGAATATCAACACATAAACTTAACTGAAATACAAAATTAGTTCTCGTAGGATTTCGCTATTACCTGACACTATGTCCACAGAATTCACCATATTTTCTATGACCATGTTTTATAAAATCTGTGCCATGACATATATTTTGAGGCTTGTCTATGTCTACTTTTTGATTGTTTAGTTATTACCTATTTATTAGCAGAAACGCATCTTTCAATTTCATCAAAATCATTTAGAGAACCAGCTCTGTCTGGTTGCCTTCACGAGTTTACTAATACGAACAGATGTTTATGTTTATCTATCGGATCACCTTTGGTTTGGTCCTATTGTTCCCCAATTCTATTATTATGTTGTGGGTATAAAGTCTGCTATAAAATCCTCTGTTATAAATATATCTTTTAAATTCACACAAGGCAACTAAAATGACCCATACATAATTAAATTACATAATTTTAATTTAGTAAATTAGTACACATGATTTAAAAATTTCATGCAACTAAACCAAATCGACTTTAATTATTTGTGTGTGCTACGCTTTATGTTAGTGTTTCTAATAGCATGTTTGTAGAGTAAGTACAGTATTAGTTATCATATTTAAACTGAGCTAAAAAGCCAGTAAAGGAATATAATATCTTTATAAGAATATAATAGACGTAAAACTAAAATATATTGTATGTACCATAGCATGGCTAATAAATGCGTGTTAATTTAGGACACAGTTTACCATGCTTCTGACAGAAGGTGATGTACTTTAAAAATATATATATATATATATGAAATGAAATACTTATACCACGAGATAATGAATTCTCGTAATAAATGAACATAAATCGCTCTTTGCCATGATGAAATTATAATGAATTGTATAATTAAACGTCATAATATAAAAATAAATTATTACTTAATCTCAAACACATTTTTCATTTTTCCACTACATACACGATCCGTCCTTCTGTGCAGTAGATTATTTTCATGACAAAAATGTTCAGTTATCGTGCAGATTTTGTAATATTGTGGTACACTGTGGCGCGACGATGTGAACGTCCTGTAAGCGACGCATCGACTAAATATAGATATACTATTTTGGCGGTAAAATGTACCATCTGGGCCGGCAATATAAAACGAGTTTCCTAGTTGTGTCCTATGTTTGTTTTCCTAGTAGACGTTGGATTATATGCAATGGTTACCAAAGTCTACTACGTACCTAGCTATAGGTACCTTTATTAATTGGGTCACATTAGAAAAGTTCTGATCTTATGCCTGTCTGGCTCTTTTCAGTAGTTTTTTTTAAATGTGAACTATGACGAGCTAGTCGTTCGCTTGATTTTAAGCATCACTGCTGTTCATAATTGATAGCGGAATCATCAGTATACTTGGAATCTGGACTCTAAATTATAAAGTTTCGCAAAATACTGCACTGCGCACGTTATTGAGACTTTATTCCTGAGATAATAAAGTCTCAATAGGCCCGTATTTTCACTAGGTACAATGCCCTTCAAACTGGAACACAGTTAGTGCTTGCACTCTACTGCTTGGCGGCAGAATAACTGGCAAAGCGGTGGTACCTACCTAGACAAACTTTGCAGAAATATCCTATCACCTAGTAAACACCTTTTATTGAAAGAACGTTATTGATAATCTTAGAATAAGTACTAATAATTTACTAGGACGTCGCTCAGTCGTGACTGTGGTTGTCGGAGTTTCATGCATAAAAATGACATTTAACTTGAGCTAACGGATGTTTGTTATTAATATCATATTGACACCATCCATTTTTATTTCGGATACAAAGCAATCTGATCTGAGCCGTCCAGTACCTGACTAAAAACAACACTATATACACCTCTACGGAAAGGTTCTTGTGGGATTTTTAGGACGTCGCTCAGTAATGCCGCGACTCAGCGCTCGAGTGGAGAGTTAAATCATAAAAATTACATTCAACTTAAGTACAGAATAGATAACTACGTCATCATGATTTACCTCATATTTACCTAATTCATCTCTTTATCTGACAAAAAAAAGGATACTACTAGGATAGCATTTACGATACATTTTTACAATTTATCCAAACTTTACAGAGATGCATACCAGAATTCGTGAACGCAGCATACGGGGTAAAGATGGATGCCACCAACACCTGCGGAAATAACGGTCCAAAGTTATACTGTATCCAAACATCGGCCGGCACATCCACAAGGTATTATAGCTAGTAGAATCTTTAATTGGATTTTGGCAAACAAACAAAAATTAGATAAATGATTGCGACTTCACAAACCTTGTATAAGATGGAGTGGACCAACAGTATTGGCCCCTAGATTAGTTTGTGATTTAGTAGAGGTAAAGCACACACGCAGTAGTGAAGTGATACTTTCATGGTGATTATTATGATATGTAGAGTTAAGTATACCTAGAGATACAATAAGAGGGTACTCAGAGAAAAAGATCGTCGTGCTTGTTATTCTGTAACACTGTGAACTTTTCAATGTTTTCGACCTATGGCCGGAAAACCGATCTTTTCAACGAAAACATTTGAATGATATATTCATCATATTTGTATCTGTATCCGATTTCTTTACCCAGATCATGTGATTTCTGCCAGCCGAGACAGTTCTCCTCAGAGTTCCTGACAGATCTGCATCACGACTCGGACGGCCAGACGTATTGGCAGTCGGAAACTATGAAGGAGGGCATCCAGTATCCTAACCAGGTCAACCTGACCCTGCATTTAGGTCAGAATTCCTGCAACATATTATAATACAAATATAAATTAAATATCGGTATGACTATGAAGTTTTAAAATAGAAAAGTATTAAGCATCCTCTAAGTATTATAGGGGGCAAATTGGGCATATCTCAAAACATAATAGTACTAATAAGTACCAAAGCTGTAGTACCAAAGCTGGCTATCAACGGGATAAACATACCAATAGAATCAGATGTGAGGAATTTGGGTCTAATAATGGACAATGAATTGAGGTTTACTAAACATATAAATGAAAAAATTAAAAATGCTTTTTACAAACTTAAAACGTTATATACAATAAGGAAGTACATTTCAGAAGAGATAAGAGTGTTGCTTTGTGATCTGTTAGTGCTCTCTCCATTTAATTATTGCAGTGCGGTGTATGGGCCTAGGTTATGGGTTAAAACGGAGAATGCCATCCAGCGTGTGCAAAATGCATGCGCTCGGTTCTGTTTTAGCATTCCTAGGAGAGAGCATATTACACATTATCTAGTTTGTAAAAACATACTTAATATGAAGACGCGAAGGGAACTTCACCTGGCTTGCGTTACACAGAAAGTAATTTGGAGTAAGAGACCGGAATATCTATTTGAAAAGTTTCGCTTTACTAAAGATAGCCACCAGTTAAACACACGATCGAGATTACAAAATCTCTTGGTCATCCCCAAACACAATACTGCAGGTTTTGAAGGTTGCTTCAAATATAGAACGTCAAAAATTTGGAATAATTTACCGCCACCTTTAAGGAATTTTATAAGTAATCAAACGTTTAAGTCACGGCTGAAAATAAATTTACTTGTTCGGCAAAAGCATAACTTTGATGCAACCTTCAAAATACAGAGCAGACAAACGCAACGTCCGCAAACTCGCACATAACACACACGCACCTCATATCCTCATACACACACACACACGCACACACACACGCACGCACACACACACACACACACACACACACACACACACACACACACACACACACACACACACACACATACACACACACACACACACACACACACCCTGAACCCCCCTTCCCCCACATTTTTATAGCTGTTGTTGGAAGGTTGGAAGATATTCTGTTCTCGGTAATTATTTATGTTAATTTTATATATTTACTATTATTCGTTGTTATAGGAATTCTGTATTTAACAAAACCGCTTATTACGTTTTTTTTTCCTCTTGGCGATAATCTGTCCAAGCACAGGGGTAATTTGAAAAACAGCGCTGTGTTTGCAAATATGTGAATACAGCACATGCTGAAGTTACCCCTATTGTCCTACAATAAGTGTATTTATTAGGTACATTTATAATTGGTAGTTTTAAGTTCATTATGTTTTTTGTAGTAGCGGCAATAAATCGACTTTTTTTTTTTTTTTTTATTTATTTTTATTTTTTTAATAATAATAGTAATAGTGTAGTACACAAAACTTGAAATTTTAATTACCAAACATATTCTATTACCTATTTCTATTACCTTATTATTACGTTTCCGTATTTCCCAATAATAATTTCTTATTATATTACGTTTTTATCAATCGTACTTAATTTTTTTACTTATAAAGATATTATAGTCAAGTAGATAGTAGTAGTGGTAGTAAGCAGTAGTAGTACACGGTTTATACTTTAAAATCATTCCTATGAATTTTTTACTTGTTCATTTCACAGGCAAGGCATATGATATCACTTACGTGAGGATCGTGTTCTACTCTCCAAGGCCACAAAGTTTTGCCATTTACAAGAAGACAGCCGAAAACAAGGATTGGGAGCCATTCCAATACTTTAGGTATTTTTTCTTTTATTGTTTGATAGGCTTGCGCTTGACCACTACCTCATCTGATGGTAAGTGACGAAGGTAAGTAAGTAGGTTTAAGTAATATGATAACAAGAAAATGGAATCTTGAAACCATTCATTCCATTCATTTGGGCTTTGCTGGCACCTCAATTATTTTAAAGCTCTCCTGATTTCACCCTTGGATTGTTATATTAAATAATAAGTACCTACTTTTACTTTTAGGGTTAAACTAACTTCGAGCGCCTTAATTTTGTTCAGTGAAGTTTTTTCGTAGCTTATTTTTTCCACCTATTTTGATTTAAAAACCAATATGTTGAAATGATTTTGATATTATCTGAATCTAAAAGTAAGCTAGATATATCGTTGTTTATACATGATAGAGAAAACAAAATCATTTAATCGCGGTTTTTTTAAAGTTGGTTGATAATTCATTTGTGCTGACACCACACAGCATTGAAAAAATTGATGTTTCACACGACGAAGCGTTTTTTGCTTTGTGGCTGCAACGCGTGTTGGTCAATTTCAAAAATTGTCTAGGTAGGTACCTTTTTCAGTAGGCAACATGTGAAACATAATTTTTATCGTTTCCAGTGCCTCATGCCGAGACACATACGAGGTACAAGAGCGAAGAACTGCAGAGCTCACCGCAGAAACCAGTGCTCTTTGCACCAGCGAGTACTCCGACATTTCGCCGCTCTCCGGCGGAAACGTACTATTTTCAACCTTAGAAGGAAGACCTTCTGCCTTCACTTTTGACAGCAGCCCTGAATTGCAGGTAGAAATTAAATAATAAGTAGTCATCTGCATTGATACCTACTGTTCCAGAAATAGACATGAAAACTGTTGTGTTGTCGTAATATAAGCTCTTGAAGATAACCATAATAGTTACGTTAGTATGTTTACACATAAAAGGGATCACATTACGTAACACCGGTTTTTGTTTAAACACGTATTTAATTTTAGTTCAGTGATAGTTTGTAGCATTGTTGGTCATAAATT
The DNA here is from genome assembly GCA_963580505.1 of Ennomos erosarius. NCBI lineage: Eukaryota > Metazoa > Arthropoda > Insecta > Lepidoptera > Geometridae > Ennomos > Ennomos erosarius. The sequence goes on along the minus strand of OY756977.1, from coordinate 14,139,819 downwards.
GCTACCTTTATACTTTTGTTTTCACCAGGAATGGGTAACAGCGACTGATTTGCGCATTACTCTAGACCGTTTGAACACATTCGGAGACGAGATCTTCGGCGATGTTCAAGTACTGCAGTCGTACTGGTACGCCATCGCTGACGTGGCCGTGGGCGCCCGTTGCAAGTGTAATGGCCATGCCAGAGTCTGTGACACTGAAGACCTGCCTGACGGTACTAAGATCAGGAGCTGCAGGTAATGATATCTACTATAAAAAGGTGATTAACAGTTAACAATCTGAGCAGTTAGCTAATTATGACTGATGAGTGCAGCAAATACGGTAAAGTTTGTCGTATTGTAATGGAACCGTTTAGGAAACATTGGATTCTATGTAAATATGTGATTGTTTAAAATTCTAGATTACGTTGGGTGTCGCTAGATGGTAGCTAGTAGCCAAGGTATTTATTTATCTTATGCTTACCGTTAGTAAATCGGGTGCGATATTTTGTGGATGATTGTTTTCTATTCAGATGTTCAAAATTTTGGTCATACCGATATAGGAAGCTTAGATCATGGCGTATACCCCATTAAAGTGCTGTTAAAATAAATGTACTTTTTTATACTGTTGTCAATACTAAAACCAATTATTGATACTGTATTTATGGTATACAGTTGCGAGCACAACACGGCGGGGCGCGAGTGCGAGCGCTGTCTCGACTTCTACAACGATGCGCCTTGGGGCCGCGCCTCGCCTACCAATGTGCACGAATGCAAAGGTATGTGCTTTGTCCATAGCTGCTGCGGTGCGATCGCCTTTTATGCCAGACTGCACTAAAGTTTGACAGGTCTTAAGTTCACGTATATCTCTCTAGAACGTATCCTAATGCGTTGCAGTTGGTACGTCAGAAAGGGCTTGGTAGAACTTCGGAGCTGTGAATTTTAGTGAAGATGGACCTAGTCCTATGGGTCCTAGTAATGATGCTGAGCCGAGAATCTTTGCTCAAGCAAAGATTTTGTGCATAAAATGATAAAGTTTCATGAACTAATAAATCATCTTTTTATCTTTACTTGAGCAACAATTTACGACTGAGCGTCGTTCTAGCATACAGGCCTTACAATGACTCGTAAGCAATTTTTTTGACCTGAGTGTATGATCATCTTATTCGAACATATTATGACTCCTCGAGATCATTTTATTAAGGCTTTTAATTATGTAATTTTATTAAACGTCTTTTTTTAAATAGCCACCTGATGCTGCTGCGAATATTAAATGGTGATGGGCGTTGAATATTGTTCGATACGATTTTTTTTATTTCACACTGCTCATTAAGTAGATCGATAAATAATAGGAACAGAAAATCAAATGCGACTGTAAATGTACATGTAGATAATTAATGTTTTGTACACGTTTTATGGAACTTAAGGGATTATAACGTAAATAGCGCCTTCAAATTTCTACTTAAACATTGAAATATAATAACCATTCATTAGCTTGATGCGATACGTAATCAGTAATATCTTGACCATTCCTACTTTGGATGGCACCTATTTTTATTGCTATCTAACGTTTTGTGGGATAGATTATGTTTCACGTATTCATGTTTATGTTTGCTCTTGATCATATCCATGACCATAAAGGTCACAAACTGGTGTTGTGCCCACAGCTTGCAACTGCAATGGGTTCTCCAACAAGTGTTACTTCGACAAGGATCTGTACGAACGCACCGGCCACGGCGGCCACTGCAGCGATTGCGCAGAGAACAGAGATGGCGCTAACTGCGAACGATGCAGAGAAAACTTCTATCAGGGCTCTGGTGATATCTGCATTCCTTGCAATTGTAATCCGACTGGTTAGTAACCTATTTGTTTCTATATCCTTAAAAGTAATATAGTATTTTCTGTCGTAATCTTTATGCTGGTCTTTTTCACTCCAGGGTCCCGTAGCCTTCAGTGTAACTCTGAAGGCAAGTGCCAGTGCAAGCCCGGCGTGACTGGCGACCGGTGCGATGTCTGCGCACCCAACCACTACGAGTTCACCTCTCACGGCTGCAAACCCTGCGGGTGCAACGAGTCAGGGTCCTATGCCAACACACCGCAGTGCGACCCCATCTCTGGCGTCTGTCTTTGCAAGCCTAACGTAGAGGGGAAGCAATGTAGAGAGTAAGTTTCAGTGTTTACACTAATACATCATGATCCAGTCTATTTTTGTTTTTAATTATTTATAGGCAAAGCATTTGACTACTGTCTCACCTGATGGAAAGCAGTGACGCAGTCTACGATGGTGCATGCTTGCCTAGAAGGTACCTGTTCACTCTAGACGTGAAAACTCCTAGATCATAGTTAACTGGAAACAAGGAGGCCGGCAAGGTGTTCCACTCATTGGCTGTTCGCACTATGAAGTGCATAGCAAAACGCTTAATGCGGGTTGATGAAATTTCAACCATATAAGGGTGCCGAGTTTTGGTGCGCCTTGATGTCCGATGAAAGAAAGGAGATGGAGGAATAAGATCGTGTAATTCCTTCATACTCTCCAAAATGCAGTGTATAAAAAACCGATAAACTGGCTACTTTATGTCGATGTTCTAAACTGTGGAGCTTAGCTTCTACCAACGCATCATTACCAATGAGTCTTTTGGCTCATCTCTGAATCATAGACTCTCTTTTCAAGCTGCAAGTACCGGGAAACCAGATAGAAATCGGGTAACTAAGCTGTATTCCAATCTTTATGTTACAGCAAGCCTCCTTCTCCCATCAATTCTTTAATTGGCTTAGCAGCAGCTGCAAAGAAGAGTTAGGTTTCAACCTATACCAGGAACAAATTTCTAGCAGAGGTTTGAGAAAACCACAGCATCTTAGTCAATTCTCTGACCATTTTCAGATGTAAACCTGGTTTCTTCAACTTGGACTTGGTTAACGAGTTTGGTTGCACCCCATGCTTCTGTTTCGGTCACTCGTCACAGTGCAGCTCCGCTCCCAAGTACCAGGCGCACGAGCTGAGCGCTCACTTCATCAGAGACTCGGAAAAGTGGGGTGCGGAGGATGATCAGCGATTACCAGCGATGCTGCAGTTCAACGCCAACACTCAAAACATTGGTAAGAAATCATTTGGGTATTATTGCTTAAAATTACGTTATATTTAATAGTAGCCTTCCGCAAACGGGCTCTTAACGAGCAACATGCAGCCATCATTCAATTACGCAGCTTTCTTTGATAAATTAAAACAGGCCTAAATATGGCGTTGCAGTGTAATAAGTAGAACTACTATCTTGCGTTAGAGCTTATTATAACATTTCGTCACTTTAATCTGCATTAAATTTTGATAGCTCCTAAGTTCACAATTATCTCATTTACTTATTCCCAAAAGGTCCGTGGAAGTAGTTCCGTCAACGGTACTTCTGATTCTGATATCCACTGCAACGGATTTGGGCATTAGTACGTTTTTAGTTAATCTTTTGCTTAAGGTATTGATGGAGAACATAATCTCATTAAATTATGGCATTTTTTAACAGCTGTAGTATCAAAAGCTAATGAAGTCATCTACTTCCTGGCTTCGAATCAGTTCCTTGGTGATCAGCGTACATCTTATAATCATGACCTGAAGTTCACGCTGCGGCTGGGAGAGAACCGAGGCTACCCGTCATCTCACGATATCATCCTCGAGGGCGCTCGGACTTCCATAGCCATGAACATCTATGGACAGAACAACCCAGAGCCCAGTGACCAGGTTTGTATTCAATTGTTTTACATGCAATGCGATGCTTATATGCGACTTCTTAATATGTATCCTAATACTCTTAAAACAATGACAGTGTTTGTGTTTCTGCATTAACTTTTTAATGCGAATTTTTATTTTTAGACGCTATGCAGAATTGAATCTAGTTCTACAAGTTTACATGCGAATTACTAGAAGTAATAATTCCTCTTCTACAAGCTTCTAATTGTTTCAGGCTCAAGAGTACACCTTCCGGCTTCACGAAGATCCACGCTACGGATGGACTCCCACTCTTGCCAACTTCGAATTCATGTCCATCCTCCAAAATTTGACTGCAATAAAGATCAGGGGGACTTATAACAAGGGTGGTGTGGGATACTTGATGAATTTCAAGCTGGAGACGGCGAAAATCGGGAGGGAGAAAGGGTCAGCACCGGCTAATTGGGTGGAGAAATGCTCGTGCCCGAAGTCGTACGTGGGAGATTATTGCGAGGAATGCGCGCCAGGATTCAAGCACGAGCCAGCAAATGGTGGGCCGTACTCCACCTGTATACCTTGCGATTGTAACGGACATGCTCATATCTGCGACACTGCGACTGGTAAGGGTGTATTCCATTTATGCTTTATCATAAACATGATTTCATTGCAGATCACTTTTCAGTTAGAGAAATGAACGCAATATGTGGGTAGATATAAAAAAATGATTACGAAAATGTGGTAAGTAATGTAAAATAGAGTAATATTTAGGTCTAAAATTCCATGTTGGTTTAAATTTTAAGTATTAAGTAGCAGACAAGTTAATTACAGACATTATGGGATTGATAATTTTGGGTTTCAGACGTTACGGTTTCAGTTATAATGAGAAAGATTTTTTAAGATTATGTCACGAACCGGACGCCAAGTTCCAGCACTGGTTTTATACTAATTAAGTGTGATCATACTCAAATAAATATGTAAATCTAATTTTGGCATATAAATTCTTATAGTCTATCTATACCTTATTCGACAAACTTAACGAATACTGACAAATGTATTGTATTCCAGGGTTCTGTATTTGCAAGCACAACACGACTGGCAGCAACTGTGAGTTGTGTGCGAAGGGTTTCTACGGCAACGCTATCGCTGGCATGCCTGACGACTGCAAGCCTTGTCCCTGTCCTAAGAGCAGCGGGTGTATACAGCTCATGGATAAGAGCATCGTCTGTACTGACTGCCCTGTCGGATATGCTGGTATGTAGATAGATTAAAACCTTATGAATCAATAAGATACATTATAAGTTTTGATGGCAACTGACTCTTATTGAAACCTCTCTTGGCACAATTTTGTCAGAAAAAACCTCAATAAAACGCTTGCTACTTGAGAAGTAAATCGCTGAAAGTCTCCATAATTTTACTTGTTCTATCATCTTCTCTACTTCCTACTTGACATCATCAGCTTATCCACTGTTAAACATAGATTTTCCCATAAAACGCCCTTTGGAAATTTCAGGCCCTAAATGCGAGGTGTGCGCTGATGGGCACTTTGGCGACCCACTGGGTCAATTCGGTGCCCCGCGCGAGTGCAGTGAGTGCCAGTGCAACGGCAACGTTGACCAGAATGCCGTCGGCAACTGCAACCGGACAACTGGAGAGTGTCTCAAGTGTATCTACAACACCGCCGGCGATCACTGCGATAAGTGTCTGAGTGGTAAGTTGGCTCCAACTAAAGTTTGAGTATTCTACATGCGATACAATCTGCCATGCAACTAATTGCATCGTGCGTTCGTATGATTTATGAAAATTTAAAACAGAAAATATCATGATTATGTGCTTTTCTTGTTTCACAATTGAATCTAAAGGTTTTTTCACTTAATTACATATAATTTGAAATGGTGTAGGTACTCAAATTTATACACAATAATAGACTCAAAATAAAATTAAGTATTGTCACGGGGTCTCATCAGGTACGAACAAAAAATAGCCCGAACGTGAAAAAAATTATATTATCTGGGATATTATTGAAACCACAGAGCAAAAAAAACGCTTCCCCTCTACACGAAGCGTCATTTGTTTCATAGCTCTGTGATTGAAACCCATCCATAACAACGAGTGTAGACAGCACACTCGAAGTTATTGCGAATCATGTTTTTAAAACAACGAACGTCTTACGAATACCATAATAAACATAATCAGTGTTTGCACATGTCACTGAAGAGTACAGATTGGTTAGCTGGTGATGCCCATCGGTTTACAGGGTACTACGGAGACGCTCTCGACCAGAAGAAGAAGGGTGATTGTAAACCTTGCGAGTGCCACGTGGCCGGCACTATTGAGAGCCTTGAGGGGCCACCGCAGTGCGACGGACTCACCGGCTTCTGCTCTTGTCAGCCGCATGTCATCGGGCGGAACTGCGACAGATGTGAGGTGAGGCACCAAACTAAAAGTGTTAACGGGTAAAGTTTGAACATTGATACTATCATCCTTGTTATCCTATAAAGAAAGTTCCTCTAAAGTGCATAGTCTTGACACTTAGGAACTGTGAAATGTTACCGTTTATCGAAACTAGGGTTGATATTTAAAATAATGGTAATGACATTGAGTAATGCTAGCATACTACCATGTCATCAAAATTGACATCAAAATTGAGCCATGTGTTCTAACCCAAATAGACAAGACATTTTTGCCGGAACTTTAGAACTTAAATACATATTTGTCTAAATAGATTGTCTACGTTAAAAGTTTTTAACTTATAAATGTGTGTAGGGGATGGATGAGCGCTAACTCAAACTTATTCATTGTGCATTTGTTTTCATTCCTTACATGTATAGTAGGTATACTTAGGTAAACTGCTGTAGGTAATAACTTAAGGAATACCTTACCTGGCTGGCTGCCTTAATTGTTCGCTCAGTTGTCCTACGACTATTTAAAACATGGCTTATAATGATCATCGCTGTATTTCTTATTTGTGGGTACTTACTTAGTTTTCACTCATTCATATTATTCTTATAGCTTAGGTATCTACATTACTCTACTTTTGTAAGTTCATTGACTTTGTTCCCCATAGATACAACAACTAGGTAGATGCTTACTTGTACTACCGCAATTTAGTTAACTACGTTTTAATGTCTTATCTAAGATGTGATTACATTCAACATACCTACCCATTTTGTAGTCCTGAGGAGGAATCTTAGTGGCTGTAACACAGGATATCTTAGTACCGCCGCTAACAACACTTCTAGGTATGGTTGTTAAAAAACATTATTTCTGTTGATAATTAATTATATATCAGATAATATAGCTAACCAACTTAGGTTAAGAATGTTGATATGTATATTTGGAAATAAATACATTTATTATTATTAAATGATGATCACAAAAAGCTATTCATTATTTGTGTAAGTCAATTACGCCAAAATTCGCTCAGGAACAATTCACCAGATTCCCCATTCATCAGATTCGCAACTCAGCAGATTCGTAACTAACCAGATTTTGTTTGGCATAGTGGTTATATTATTATACTATAGGCTGTACTAGGAAGCTTAGCAGACCAGTAGCTAAAAAATATACATCATTATAATGGTTAAAACAGGACGGCTACTATAACATCAACTCCGGCGACGGCTGCAAGCCCTGCGACTGCAACCTCGACGGATCTTACAACAGCACTTGTAACCCTTATTCCGGCCAGTGCTACTGCAAGCCGGGAATCGACGGGTGAGTCACATTTTGTTAATACTTGAAACATCATCAAACCACAGACCTAGAACGTTTTCGTTACTCTTAATTATATGATCCAAACACGTTTTTAGACGACAAATCATTATTGTCCAAGTAATTCCAGTATAAGTAAGTCAATACAGTGCCTATAGTCACCGCTTATTACACTAACAAACAGAATAAATCAGCAGCTAACCTAAGCACCGATTCTGACCTATCTGGGTACCTATAAGGCCATCACCGTCTATGTATTCACCACATCAAAATATTTAAAGTTAAGTAGTTACAACAGCAACTTTTATAACAGGTAGACTCTGTCGTTTCTTATATATTGTCGTTTCTTATATGTCGTTTTTAAAAATAATAATATGGTAAACTAATGCGTTGCCAGTTTCGTTCAACATCTGATTTTTTGGTTGTTCATTTTGTTTTGCACTAAAGATTACATCAGGTTAGCATGGCATGCGATGCGATCTAAAGCAGCCGCACCAGATTGTTGTACAAAACTGTTAGGCACAGAGCCATAGATCTATATATGTATGGCTATGCACAGAGCTTTGAAAAATATGACGTTTTCGAAGCGTTTTTTTTGCTCTGTGGTATTAGGTATTTGTCTATCAATACATCTCCTTTTTATTTTATATAGACTCCACTGCGATCGCTGTCGGGCGTACCACTTTGGCTTTTCATTGGAGGGTTGTAGCGACTGCGACTGTGACGAGTGGGGTTCGACCGATTACCAATGCGACATGACGGGACAATGTTCCTGCCAAGACAACGTCGAGGGAAGGCGATGTGATAGGTGAGAACCTACTATTTAGCCGTAACCAAAAATAATTTTTATGTCGAATGTTCTAGCTATATTATTTTTTTCTAAATGCCCTCATGTAAGATTCTCATGTCACTTGAAGTGTTCTTTAGAATCAGCTCTTCGACCTAGAATATACGTTCTGGGTGGGTTTGCGTCCAGTATTAGCTTGACAACTAGTTATTACTAGTTCCTACTCAAAAACCGTGAGACTGGGCAAGGTTACAGTAGGTACATTTTCTATTTTCTACTTATTTTCCGAAGTAATTTTTATTAGGTAAACCACGAGAATTTTCACATTACTTCTTATAATTTAGGTTCTCTTGACTAGTGCTTTTCAAATTTAAAAGTACCTATTCATTAGATTACAAACAACGAACTAAAAAAAGATTTAAATTATAAAGTTTTCATGAGTTTGTACATCAACCTTGAACTAGTCCCTCATACGTTTTGATTTTCTTAAAGATTGAGTTTTGCTTTTGTTTTAATCTAGGTGCATGGAGAATAAGAAGAGGCGCGCAGACGGGCAAGGCTGCGAGGACTGCCCCCCGTGCTACAACCTGGTGCTAGACGCCGTCAACCAGCACCGGCGGGAGCTGAGCGAGCTGGACGACGTAAACTGTTCTATATATTATATTATTTATACTTAGGGAATATTTAATAATAATATATAGGTATTAGCGGTATTGGCGCAGTTTGTTAATATCCTTTGTTGTGTTTTAATAATTAACTTACCAGACCATGAGCAGGGCACGGGCCTTATCGCGTAAGTCGTGTAGAGATGGTGATCGTGTTCTTTCTACCTTGCACTCACGGACTTGTAAAAGGGCGCGTGCAGGATGGCAGCCGAAGCCTTGTCAAGTCCATATCCAGAACAACGGTTCTGGACAATAGACTTGACAAGGAGGTAACGACCTGACAAAGGTGCTGGAGAATTAGGATGCAAACGCGGCGGGTTCATGTCCCGCTGTTGTTGACCTTTTAGAACGCTATATATCATTGATATTTGTTTATATTATTAATTTAATTTATTTATTTATTAAACACTGTTAACTACAACAAACTATCCTACACAGTACACACTATTTACAGATCTTAGCGAAGATCGCTAAAGCACCCACAGTAGTGGAGAACGCGGACTTTGACAACGAGTTGCAAAAAGTTCGAGGCGATATAGAACGACTAGTGCAAGAAGCCCAGAACGAGCTGGGGAACGGACCAGGGTCGAGTTCTGGATCCAGTCTGACGGACAACCTGGGGGAGCTGGCTGACCGGCTCAGCGATGTCAGGTAATGTAAACAGATTTTTTCCTTGGCTGTTTGTGTCCCACTGCTGGGTAAAGGCCCCCTATTTCCTTCCACGCATCTCTGTCTAGAATTGGGTAGCAGAATTCCCCTCCTCCTAATCCTATCCTAGAAGCCTACTGAAAATCTGCTGATTATGGCAACTCCCCTTATTAAATGGGTGGCCTATATGTACAGCGTGTGTAGTGTGTGTAATGAAATTCTTCGGTTTGACGGGGGATATATACAAGGTGACCTTGAATTGGTATATTATCCCGCAAGGGCCGAACTGGGACCATGATAGCCCACAAGTTGTGAGAGCCTTACTTGAAACTGGATTTTTCCAAATCTTCATGGTAAAAAATAAATCCACTCACAAAATCGCACTTGCGATCACTATGAGAGTTAACAAGATACTATAAATTCATGTCTAAACACAGGTCGTTAAACTCATCTAATTATGTGCACTCGGTCAAGGACGAAGTTCAACCACCCAGCTGAGGCTATCTTCGAACGTAAACTTTACAAGGCATTTCTTCAATGAAAAACTATTAATTTAGAAAAGTCGTAGAAGAATCATTGTCTGCCTTGGGGTGTAGATTTACCCCCTTTCGGGATATTATACCAATTCACAATAAGGTAGTATACAGTGTCACAATGGCACCGTATAATCGTTTGGTCAATGTTTCTGGTTAATCTTTTCTCCCTAATTTTTATTTTGCTGTAGGTTTTAAAGTTGTGGCTGCTATTTTGAATCGCGATTTATTTGCTGGTGAAAGTTTGACAAAGTTATCATAAAGTCAAGTCCACTGCAGATATACAAGTGAAAATTTGAAAGCACTTACTGGATTTCTATTTTTGTCACTACCGGCGCGGACTGTGGCCTATAAAATGGAAATAAATAGAAACCCGCTGTTAAAGTCTTTGCTAATGAATTGGACCTAGTTTCGTCTATTTAAAAGTACTGGATCGCTTCATGCTTAATTTCAAAATCTGCTGCCGTGATTATTACGTAAACTAGTTACTTATTTTGTTAGCGAAAAATAAACAAGAATAAAAGCTTCCTTCTTGTAGGTTATGTGTAGGTACCTAAAAACAGTATCAAGCATTCATACATATTAATTTATTACGCATTTAATTTTGATTTTGAGGAATTAATTGTATCGAACGAATGTGGCTACCACAGAGCAAAAAAAAACGCTTCCATAGGCGAAGCGTCACTTGTTTCATAGCTCTGTGGTGGCTACGGTGGTTTGTGCGGGATTTCCAAGCAGCTGGCACTGGCACTCATACAGTACACCAGTGAAAGAAAACATCGCGAGTAAACCGACGTACAGAATCACAAAATTTGAAGAAATGCACCAACTTTCGCGAGACCAGCGTCTTACTTTCTCTCTGTAAGAGCAGACCCATTATCCATGTGGTACCTAGTGGTAATGGACTGATAGTGCGTGATGCGTGCAACTAATTTATTTTACGATGTAATTGATTCTATTTTCATTATTTTTGAATGCAGAAACATGCTGTTCAAAATAGAGGACGAGAGTTTCGATGGGAACGAAGCTGTGGAAAAGAGCAAGGGCAACGTTTCTAAAGCTGAAGACACTATTGAGGCAGCTCAGAAGGAAATCAACGTAAGTAATGAATAGACATCGAGGAGTGAGCCGCTCACTATTGCCTTGTGAGGAGTCATCCTTAGATAGAAAGATAGATAGATAGATAACTCTTTATTGTTTCACCAATGAGATATACAACACACAGGAATACAACGGATCTTATATACTAGTATCCTTATTGCTGTTTTTTAGGATATTGTATAGTTAATGTATCATTGTGGTTTACAGAGCGCGCTGGAGTATTTAGACGGAGAAGGTGCAGCGGCACTTGCTAAGGCACGCAACCGGTCCGACCAGTTCGGCAAGCAGTCGGTCGATATGTCAGCACTGGCCAAGGAATCCCGACTTCTAGCTGAGAAACTCGAGAATGAAGCCAGAAATATTCGCAACATTGCTGACAAGGCTTTTAACACTTCCCTCGCAGCCAACCAGATCGCTAAAGATGGCTTAAATAAGCAAGCTAATATTAGGTAACCTTTTAAAGTGACATGAAAAGTCGGTTGATTTTTATAAAAAAGTAAACCAGGCCATGTTTTATTGGAAAGTGCATCATTCTAAGTCTCATTCAATATTCTGTGTACCTTGAGTGGATTAAATTAAAGTATTTAGTCATACCTATTTTAATATCTGTGGCTAGACTTGGTTATGGTTTTAAGATTTTCATTTTCATTCAAAAGTAGACATCCCAATTTGCTATTATGTACTGCCGATTTTAAGGTTTGTCACCTTTTCTGCCCATAAATAAGCGATATTAAGCCACTGAAGTCAAGATATATATAAAGCCCCATAAATGTACTAATTCCGAATCCTTTTAGCAACGAGGTCCAGATCCTGACCAACGAGCTGAACGCAGCATCGGGCAAGCTCAGCAGCATGACGGAGCTGGCTGATCAGGCGCTGAAACGTGCCAAGACCGTGTATGACGAGGCACTGGGACTTTACGCTGAAGTCAACACCACGCTGCTGCCTGATATAAAGCTGAACAAGCTCCACGATGACGCTGTCGAAATGAACAAAACCGTGAGTATATTGAAATGTACACAATTATTGGAAACTTTGATGCTTAACTTTTTTTTAATGAGCATTGTTGACGTGATGAGTTAGGCGTGGTGGTGCTGGTGTTAAGCGACACGGCTGCCCGTAACAGTTACAGAAAGACCTTTTTTAAAAAGATGTGTATAAGTATGTAGTTAAATTATTATTTATCATTAGAACTTGGAGAGTTTTACACAAACAAAGCATAAATAAAATATTTGCTTTTCAGTCTGTCGTGTGTCTCAAAACAAAGTCATAAATATATACTATGTCATTACTTGTGCGAATTCGCGTATAGAATGTTTGATAAAATGGCCCAATGATGAAATAGACTTTCGGTATGGCATTATGATGATAAGTACTTGGCATTTTGATAATGTGGCGTTTAGATGATATAGCGTTGTGGAAAAAGGTTTCGCTAAAATGGCTTTCGATATTAAGTACGAAACCCGTGAAACCCGTCTCAATATTAGCCATTAATTCCCCCTCCCTAATGACCAGATCGATGAAAAAGCTGCTGATTTGGATCGCCTAGTAGTTGAGAATAAAGACACCTTACGTAACCTTGAGAACGCCATCAACCGCGGGCGCGAGCTTCTTGATCAAGGTCACGATCGACAAGACGAGCTGAACGATCTACTGGCCCACCTGGACGAATTGCAAGCGCAGGCCAAGAACGACGTCGAGCTGACCAAAGCAACGCTCAAAGACGCCCATGAGATATACAAGACACTGAAAGGTGAGTAATATAACTAATACTTTGTCTTGTTTTAGTTCCTTTCAGCCGTAGCGGTGCACTTCATTTACAACATGAAGACGTTGCCTGGATGGACGTAGACCTCCCCTTATATTGCGCCCCTTTAAGCAGCTGTTTAACAGCTCCCACGGTATTGACCAGGCGGTTGGTTCACATATCTTAAAAGTATTTCAGGGGAGATTTGGCGGGAACGCGGAAAAGTTCACGTCGTTGCATTGTATTATTTTTCAAAACTTTTGCTTTTTCCAGTGTTAATGTTTAAAATTGGTGGCGTTTTACGCATTAAGTGCTGAATTACGAGCATGAGTGAGGGCAAGTGATATAATGTGGTGAAACATGATTTTTCGTGCTGCTTCCAAAACTCCATAGAAGCTTCTAGTAAAGATGCCACCACTTTGCTGGAGCATGACTTAGACTGGACTATGACTACCTGACTTATACTGGACTATGACTATGACTAGGACATGACTTTGCGTGAAATATTTTATAACACGATGAAAATATAATACTTGACACTGGCTAAAT